>VWYP01031384.1:106022-126017 GCA_013400435.1 Pycnonotus jocosus
CGTTCGGAGGTGGGGGCTGTTTAGGCATGAATGGTTTGGGTTTTTCTCATACTGCTTGTTTGACTTTCCAGCCTTGTCATGTACAGGAGTCTTTCCGAAACAAAAGACAACAAGATGACGGTGCCGGAGGACGACTATTAGAAAATACACCCTCCCAAAAAAGCCTTGGAAAGGCACCGTAACCGGGGAAGGGGCAGCGGCAGCGCCTACAACACCCAGGGCGAAGCCGAGGCCGGTGCGAGGAGCGGCCGCGGCCGGGACAGGCTCGCTCGCCAGGCTGCACTGTAATTAAGGGCTGCTGTCCCTGATCACCTCCCACGCCTTCGCCAACTTGACACCACGGAGGGAAGTGGAAACCTGTCTCACTTCAATATTCATCAGGCTCGTCTGTCACAGGCATTGTCCGCCGACGAGCAGGAGACACCGGAGCCACGCGCGCCCGCCGCGCTGGCTGTAATTACAGCGCGCTGGACGGAAGGGCGGACTGGCTGACAGACAGACCTCCTCCCCCCCGGCCGGTCCACTGCACCCCGCCGCCACAGCGGGGAACCGGGGGCTCGCCCAGCCCGCACACCCCCGGGAGATCGGGCCGCGGCCACCCCCCNCCGCCCGCCGGGGCGGTGCTTGCGGCCCGCGGGGCCGGAGCGCACACGAGCCGGGACCCGCCCGGCAGGGACTGGGGCACCGCTCACACCGGCTGCGGGCATTTCGCTTCTCTCCGCCGCCCGGCGTTAACCGGAGCCGGGAGGAAGGCAGGGGAGAGGCCAGAGGCAGCCGGGCTGCCAGGGACAGCCATACCTTCACAGAGGCGGAAACTGCGTGAAGCCCTGCAAAATAATAGATTAACATTTTAAGAAGCAGATGGAACTCCTTGGCACTAGTTAGGGGGCTTACTAGCCCAGGAGCACCCTTGCTCAGCCTTGCAGGATTGGGTGTTGGTTCAGGGAACTCAGCCCTTTGTAAAGAATGAACCCTTTGATCAAGAAAAAAATGCACACCAGGAGTGCCCTGGCCCCTTGGCTGCGGCTGGGTGACAACATGCACGGCCAGGAGGGTGGGAGAAGTGTTTGCCAAGTAAGAGGTTGGCTCAGCTGCTCCTGGGGAGAGGTGGGAGCCCTTCTGCCTCCAGTGTGTGCTGATCCCGGCAAAATGTACAGTATTAGTAAATGTCAACTACCAGTGAAAACAGCTGGAGGTGGAAGGATCTGAAACATTTTTTAATTGGATTGAGAAGGGAGTAGTTTGTTGTTTTTTGGGTTTTGTTTTTCGGGTTTTTTTTGGGGGGGGGGTTGGAACCAATGGCTGTAACATGCACTTACATGACAGCAAGAGCCATCTTTCAATCCTGCCTGCATCACTAAGAGTAGTTTCCAAAAAATTACACTCTGTAGCACAATATGGGCTCTTAGACACTTTCTTAGTCATATTATCAAAGCATAATCCAAAGCCCATGACTGTAAAGTACAGATGCATCAGACTTACAATTACACTAGCATAAGGCAGAAAATGTTCCCTTGTGAAAAGGGCTGACATACAATGTATGATTACAGAAATATTACAGAATGAAAGGTTTGAGTATTATTTTAGACAGTATGGGGCTGAATATTTGCTTAAGGGATTACAACAAACATACATCACTTAAAATTTGCAAAGAAATAAACTAATGTTAGGATACATAAATATTTCTTACTGCCAAATGGAGTAAACATTCTGTTTAGTGAAGGACTGGTTGTCATAGGTAACAGTTCCTCAAGAGCAGCATTAAATCATCAATCAACCAACTTGCTTTCCTTCCCCTCTACTGTGGTTAGAGCAGTCATATTGTACTTAATCTTTCACCTCCCAGAACAATTGGCTTTTGCAACTCGGACAGGTTTAATAAATTTAGCATAGCAATGCTGAAAGTCCTGTGGAAAGGCAGAGTTAACAAATAAAGCCATAGTTGTGTTTGTGTGTGCCAATAGACCAGCTATCTATTGACCATCATAACCATTTCCTCCTTAGAAGGCTGCTCAGCAGCAGCCTGAGCTCCAACAGCTCAGACAAAAGCTTGTCTGACGGCAACAACAGCTTTCAGCAAGATATACACAGGAAGGCAGACCTCAGTCTTCTAAGCATTTCCAGCAAATTTTACTTGACTCTAGCTCTTCAAAGTTCCTGTATGCTAGAGAAAACTTTTCTGCAGACTTTCCTGAGATGCCCTAGAGGATGAGTACAAAAATCCTAATGCAAGGAAATGGTGCTGGGAGTGTTGTTACACATGTGCCAGGAGATTTTTATTTGTATCAAGCTATGGAAGGCAGAGTAAGTCACCAACCCATTTAGATGTGCTCCTGTACAGCTGAACTCTTGTTCTTAGTGCCTCCATCACGGACTTTTTTTTTCCAGACTTGAGATCCTCAGGCAATTTTTCTAAGCAGGCTCCATCGTCTTTTCTACCTGGCTTCCTAAGCTAAGAGCAATATATACTTGTTCATTCCAGCATATATCTTAGAAATAATTTACACATCTTATACTTTTTAAAAAATGCATTCTCGATTTGCCCCGTCTCTGCCAACACTCAGCTAGTAACAGCTCTCTTCCTATCTGGTTGCAGTTTTAGTACTTTGGAAATGGTGAACTAAAAGTTAAAACTAAATGCAGGCCACAAGCTGAAAATAGAGTTAATTGTTGGTAACTTGACAGTCTGACTGAGCCTGTCCTGGAGCACAGTGCTTCACTGTTCATCCTCAATATCCCTATTCATGGTTGATTTCCATCAAAAGCATTAACCATCCACTCTCTGCTACACACTGCATTTCAAACCAAGATTTCATACTCTTTCCTGCATGGTTTTGCATATTGCATTGATTTATACTGCTCAAGAACTGAAAATACTATAAAAAAGAAAAATCAGGTTTTAGTAAGCACACCACTTCAGTAGCTGAGGACAGCTCCCCAACAAGCTGGTAATATGCAAGGACTCATTCTTTTGTTATATTTAACACAAAAATTCAAATTAACTGATCCCTTTACAGACTAATGCTATGCATAAAATGCAGTGCATTTAGGTAGATGGCATACTTGAAGATTTCTCAGCATCCTCCATTATACTGAACACATACCATTAATCAAGCAGGAGATAGTTTGACATTATAAACTACATCAAAGGATAGCTTATGTTTTATTAGTGCAAAAGGATAATTTTGTATGTAAGACATTCCCTGTTAGCCACCGTCTCAGAGAACTCAAAGGGACCCATTTGTTTTAACTACTGCATTTAAACTTTCATCTAGACAGCGGCAAATGGTGTCCATTTACAAACTAAACACTGCAGTATATTAACATTTTATAATACACCCTCCTACCCTAAGATAAGGGTAAAAGATCTTACCATATTTGCCAAGATCTATGTTGGATTTCAAGGTTCATCTTGGTCAATCTAGTTTCTGAAGTGTGCCTGTGGATTCTACCCTTTTGATACCAACACGGTAAACTGAAATACTAAACTGGTATAGGAAATGAAGACCAGACTGTAGCTGAGTTGGGGCAGTATGCTCTGTTAGATACAGCTATCTCTGTTCTAAATTTCAGTGCCAGCACAGAATTCCATCTAATATGCTTCAGAAATTATCTCCAGAACAAAAGAACTGCTTAACTGGCAGTCTGGTATGAAGATTACCTTCACCATATGAGACAGTTTGGTATCTGCATACCTGTACTTTTTCAGTCCCTTGGTTCTTTGTGTATAGGGGGAGAACGATGAAATTCTATGCAACAAAGTCTTGTACAAACCTGAGCACAGCACATCCACATTCTAAAAATGCTCCACAGATGAGCACCAACAGCACATTTTCAGGTGCTGAATTACTCTTATAGTATCATACCAAACATGAGCTACAAGTCTTTAGAAAAAAAATCAAACTAAGAAAATCTCATTACATACAGATAAAGGACAGTTAAAAGGAACTGAAGAAACAGGCCATTCCCTTGTTTACAACCACTTAAATTTTATTTTACAGTATATTTGTGACATTTTATGTTACTATAACCAAAGATCAGGGTTGTTTACAAATATAATGGCTGCCATTTGATGTAAACGATTAAAAAGTGTCTCTAGATATTAAAATTTTACATCATGATTTTGTTTTATTAAATTGAATTGCTCTTTGTGCCATCAGTTATTAGTGGAGAAGAACTAATTTAAGCAAAAATAGTTTTCAGAAATTAGATGTAGAAACTGAGAAGCCTGGATAAGATTTCAAAAGACCACTCTCTCATCACTGTAAAAAGGAAGAAAGCAAATTCATTCACTGAAGTTGCAATGAAGAGTCAACCAAGTCCATTTGTATTAAGGCTTCTTTACATATTATTGAATCCCATCATGCCTTTCATATTCCCAGCAGCACCTTGTTGAAATTGTCTCATCATTGACTGCAAACCAGCCATGCCACCTGCAGAAAGTGAAAACATGGATGTGTTAATGAACTCTGAAGCCCAGCGCACCTGCTTGAGGCATCATTACTGTACACACACTATTCCAGTAACCTACAAAGGCAGAAGCCCAAGACTGTCAAACTAGGTTTTTAACAGCTATTGAAAATAAAGAACTGAGTGAGTAATTACAGAAAGGTCTGCAAAATACCAGGCTTTAAATAGTTTTAAGATGACTTGTGCATTAAGAACTAGACAAAAAGAAAAAAAAAACCAACTTGATGGAATGACTATTATCAATCAGTCAGGTTCAAGTATGGGTGTTCTCATTTACAGTTGCTCTTGTCAAATTTAATTACATGAGGCAAATCTTAGAAGAGAAGGGAAGCCTAGGAAGACTTGTTTTACCACAGACATCCTTCACCATTCCAAATGCTCACTTTGAGAGCTGAATCCAAATGGAAGACTAGATTAAGCATTGATAAGTGCAAAGTATTTGGACTAAACTTTCTGATTCTTGTTAGAAAATCCTAGAAACACTTAATACTGATATATAATGCAGATACTCTCCCATCCCCTTTCTCACTTCTGTATCTCAAATGCTCCACTGTAACTGGCAGTCCTCTCTTGAAGCTATGAGAAGTCAGCACATACCCATATGATGAAGAACTCTCGGATCCATCATCTTTGCCATCTGCTGATTCAGCTTGGCCAGCTGAGATGGGTTTACGTTCTTGGACATATCACCGCCTAAATAAAAAGAAAAGAGCAATCATAAGAAAGTGGATTAACATATGGTGCTAGAAATAAAATAAATCCAAATGTCACCTCCTAATTCTACATTCAAATCCATGAGTCCATCATTAGAAGTTAGTACATCAGCCATCCAAAAGTCCATTTAGGATCAACAGTCCCTGCACTCCACATAACAGACTGAAGTGTTAGTGCTGTAGGAGTAATCAAGCCTGCATTGATAGAAATACAGCAGCTTTCCTTGCTAAGTTACACATTGGTGTCATGAAGAACACTGCAGCTTTTAGCAGTCACATAAAAGAACTTTCAAACATCATGAAAATGAGTAAGCTACAACTTACTTTCTTTTCTCCCTAATCAGTATTTTCTCATTTCCTCACACATCAAGTGACCTCCCCCCTTAGTTAATAAATTTTAGGGTGGGGGTTTCGGTGTTGGTTTGGGGTTTTTTGTTTAGTTGCTTGGTTTCAGTTTTTACCTTTGAAAAGCCCTTTGATGCCTCCCATCTTCTTGACCATCTGTGCAAACTTAGTGTATTGGGTCAAAAGCTCCTGAACATCTCTGGTAGAAACACCTGAGCCTCTTGCTACTCTTTGGATTCTTCCTGGCTGCTTACTGAAAACTTTGGCACCATCTGTACTGTCAAGTTCTGCAATTACAGTGCAGAAAAAAGAAATCCATTGAGTCACTGACATAAAAAACTGTTACAATTGGTAGCAAACTCGTTCTCATTGTTGAGAATTTAATTTTGAGCCAGAGAATAAAATCTTAGTTTTAGAAGTGACAACACAAAATTTTACATAAATCATTGAGACATAATATTCTAGGAAGTAATACTAAAAAGCTCTTATCTTCACATGTTAATCACCATGACAGAAAAAACCGTGTGAATAAATTATGCTCTTGGGATACTTGGTCTTAAGCCATATTAAGGGGTTTAGCAAAAGGGTAAGAGCATACTACTAAAGGATTTATAGGTGCACTAGAAACAACACTGAATTCCAGAGACCAGGCTATGTCACTAAATAATTTTGAGGGTGGGTAGGAGAAAGACAGCAATGCCAGATTAAAGATTAATATACCTTATTACTTTGCAAGTATAGCATTAATAATTTATGAACAGTTACAAGAAATAAAAATACATTATTTCCAACAGAATGGAAATAATTCAAAATCCCACCTACTCTACACAAGAAGAGCAGCAACAGGCAAAGTATCTCTAAATATTTAGATTTATTAAGAAATTTGGAGACACAGGTACTCCTTGCTATTCCCAAGAATGTTAAATATTTCTTGTCATTTTCTGTCATTGTATATGCTGTAATATGTCTTTTTGTTTCCAGAAAGATCTCCCTAAATAAGCTTGTTCAACAATCAAGAAAAAATAACAGGTGAAATTTGGTTTACCTTGATCATTCATACTGTCCATTATAGTCATGAGTTTCTTTAGCCTTGCCATTGATTCCTGTTCATTGCCTTTACTCATGAAGTCAGTTCCAAAACCAGGGATCATGCCCTTGTTTTAAGAATGGAAAACAAAAGCTATGTCAGAATATGCAAAGCTAACTTTAATTAAGCAGAAAGAAATATAGACAACAACTGTTAGTTCAGTAGTTACATACAGCAGTAAGCAAATCATTTCACCTTTTTCAAAAACAGAGCACAGATTATAACATAAATGTCAATGAAGAGTCTTACATTTACAGAAATTTGTCAAATATCAATGAAAATCTGATAAAATAAAATTATTTTGGGGATAACTAACCAAGATCTGACTGAATGGTCCCATTTTCATGATGTTTTGGAATTGTTCATACATATCTCTTAATGTAAATTGACCTGAAGCACAACGACAAAAGAAAAGTTAGCAGAAGTCACACTAGCATTTTGGTCTTACTCTCTTTTTTCAACTATTCTTTGTATTCATAAGGTAAATACTATACTACATAGGTAAGTAGATAAATAAACCTCTTCACTACTAAAATGGCTAAACAGTTTCAGATGGCACATGCTGAACCATTAAACTAGTTATTCTGCAGTTGTAGTCTGACAGACTTATCATTTGAAAAACAAATCCAAATTGTAAAAATCCAATTTACTTGGCTGCCACATTTACTAGAGAAAGAATAACCTTTCTTCACCGTGCATTTGTGTTGTGTCTACACACAGCACAATTTAACTCAGTGGTCATGGCAGAGAACCTGCCACCATCAGGTTCACTGCAATGCATCTGCTATTCAGGCCTTGGGAATAACTTACCATGTTTTAGCTTTTCTATGAGTGCCTCGTTATCATCCAACTTTAACTCATTTACTTTATCTATCAATCCTTCAATATCACCCATACCTGGATAAAGAAAACAGATTTGAAATTAGCATTAAAAAGATTACATTTTGACTTTCCATTATCCAATTCTAAGTGTCTTTTAAGTACAGTTGTACATAGGACATACCAAGCAGCTTGCTGATGAAAGGCTGTGTTTTAAAGGGTTCAAAGTCATCTATGTGCTCGCCAGTTCCAATAAAAATAATAGGACTCTTTGTGGCAGCAACTCTGCAATAAAATATATTTTATGAAATGGCCTCTCAAACACCATCCATAATCAGCTAGGCATCATCAACACTATGCATTCTGGCTGAAGTACTGCCTCACTCCTCAAACTATTAATAAAAAAACACCCAGCACTTGGATGTTTAGCCCAGAGTAGTTACACAGATTTTTCTCTAAGCAGTACTTTACAAAATACAAACTCTGTGGAAAACATCATCAATAGAAACAGAAGTCACTAATTTTCACTGCTGAGATTAAGAAACTTGAGAGGAAAGAAAGAAAAATAAATCATCTTCAATTTATGCTAATATTGGGATATTACTGATACATACACTGATACTAATGATGATACTGTCAGATGACTGGCATTGATTACAATTTCTTCAAGGTACCTCATACAAAAGACAATCTCATTTTCAACACAGGAAAAAGCTCAGACATAACTCAGAACCTTTCCACCACACTGGCACTAGCTTTTAGATAAAGCCCAGCTTCCAGTCCACAGACAGTACAGAGCAAACACAGCACACTTAAGGCACACACACACAACTCGAACAAGAGCAAAATGAAAACACCAAAAGCTTTAGTATTATGCTATAACATCATGCTATAAATAAAGCAAAATACATATGGCAGTTTAAGAACTCTAACACTTCAGATCAAAGTCAGGCAGGGATTTAGCAAGTCAGGGTCAGTTATTTTGACTGGTTTTACAAAACATCTGAGCTCCAAACAAGCTGTATCACTGAAAGGCAATTGGAAGGATAATATAAGACAGAAGATAAAATGTAACATTTTCTGGTTGATATTACGCCAAGATACAGCATATGGGAAGTCCACCAAGAATGGAATTTGGATAAGGATGACTGCAGACAACTTTTCACCAAGTTTCTGGACACTGCCAATCCAGAAGTTTTGCATGATAGTTTTAAGGTCACCAGATATGAAGAGGTACAGTTTTTCTCCTTTTGGAAAAAACTCTTGAGATGCAAAACTCTTCATGTAAGTTGTATCTATTGAGCCCAAATTTATCTTTCTGCAAAAATGCCTAATATACAATATGTAATGAATACTGCTTGATGCTGATTTCAGAAGACAAAAGTCTGACCTGTGACAATACAAACTACTGTACTGAAAATACATCATATCATCAGATTCTAATGTTAAATATCAACAGGTCATCCTACCCACCAGAAGAAGGATAAGAATCTAAGTGTGACTGACTGACTTAGATTTTGTGCAGTGTGAGAGTGACACTTCCACAGGACATGTTTCTGTGAGACACTAACACATTTCACAGCTGGCTGTGCCTGGCCAGATGTTGGACACTATTATACCACAGTACTTACGCACTAAGAGCTCCACCTCCTTTGGCATGTCCATCAAGCTTTGTAACAATAACAGAAGCTACATCTACTTTGTCTTTGAAAGCTTTAGCTTGAGCTTCACAAGCTTGGCCAATGGAAGCATCCATCACATAAACAATATTATCTGGTTGCTAGGAGAAATGAGATATATAAAATAATAATTTCCTGCTTTACTAAACAATGTTCATGCATTATTATTATTATTATGTAGGTTCAGTAGCAGAACTTACTGCAATAACAGTATACAAGAGCTGTATGCTAGAGTTTAAAACAGGACCACTGTTTTATGAACAGTATTATCTAAGGACCATTAAAAAAAATCTGATGCTGTATGAATATATGATTTATCTACAACACAAAACACTACAATTTAATAGGTTTGTGCTTATTAGTTATGATTCAAGTGATTTTAGCCAGTATCTTGAGCCAATAAGATAATTAAGATCAACAAGCAGTTAATAGCTAACATCTTCCATTTGGTTCTACATTCATATATTTAAGACATCCATTCCTCTAAAAATATGTTAGCCATTAGCAGGAATTGTGTGGGAAGTGTCATATTGTCATGCAAGACCACAGAATCAAACAAATAGCCAGACTTTTTAAACCCATAGAAACAACAGCTTCATTTACATATCAAAACAGTTGAAAGTTATCCAATGTCTTCTCTGTTTCAGTGCAATTATTTGTGACAATCACAGAAAGTTTAGTATTCATAGTTAAAGGAAACCAGATCAGACTGGTTCTTTCATCTAGTTTTTCAATGCAAAGATCCTGAAAAGTTAAAGCAAGAATGGCAGTCTGGTTATATGCAAGCATCCTTGAAGAGAAGAAGAGAAGAATTAAAACTGTCACAAAACTAACAAGCACTGGTCATTCAGCCCTTGCTTATTCATATCTGTTTGTAATTTCTAATATAATCTAATCTATAATCTAAAGCAAAATGCACACAGAACATTAGGATAAAGATGAATCAACTATCATCAAATTACTATGCCAAGTTACTGTATTTCTCAAAACTACTCACTATGGCATTAGCAACTTGTAACATCTCTTCAAACAAAGAGTCTTCTTGTTTGTGACGTCCACTTGTATCAACAATGATTATTTCAAAGTTTTCATTCTTAAATTTCTCAACACCTTCTGAGGCAATTATTACAGGATCCATTTCTGTATAACTGATCAAAAAGAGAAACAAAGAGACTCAGAATTTCATCACTTGACTATAAACTTAACTGTAAATCTATCTGGATTTCAAAAGGAAATTCCTCTTATGTAAACCAAAAGTTGGTTAAAAATATGTCTTCCTAAGCAATTTACCCTTACTGCTCAGCGAACTGAAGCACAAAGACTGAAGTCTGTCTCACCTTCTGGAAGCTCCATTAAGTTCTACAACACTCTCCCTCAAGTAAGATTTAGCTGAGCATCTAGACACCTCTAGTTCACCTCCAGTGAAGCTTAGGGGAAAATTATTTACTGCCTTATAAAAGACATTTCAGGTCCACCTCTGTCTCTATTTGATAATAAAAATTATCCAAAAATAATATCCGTTGATCTGTGAGATACTTCCCAAGAATCTGGCCATGTCTGGTAAAAGTCTGTGAACATCAAGTACACCAATACATCAAGTACATTAACACATTAAGTAACCACTATAGGGAATTATTCCTGGACACCTGATCTCTTTGTACACTATCCTACCTGCTACTCCTGGCAGTATACTGAACTGGGCAGAACTTTCATCTGATCAGAGCAAGTATTACTCGGAATATATTACTAAAATGAAAGCAATTTGGCAATGCTAGATGGGGTTTAGTGCAAAATGTTAGTGTAAAATGTGAATACAGAACAATATATAATTGGAGTTGAATTGTTCTTCAAAGTGATTCTGAAAGATGCTTACCTCCCATAAAAGGGAATTCTGGCTTTTGTGGCATTCTGCTTTAATTGGTCAAAAGCACCTGTAAGACAGGTATAGTCAAGGGACTACTTAAGAAAATCTTCAAATATTATAGATAGAGAACTACATCATTAAAGTCTGTGTTACCTGCTCTGTAAGTGTCTGCACATATTAAACACGTCTTCCAGCCTTTCCTCTGATAGAAGTATGCTAACTGTGAAATGAATCCCAAAACAAGTAGTTACACAAAAGTCCCATTGACATGACACTTCTAACAGCTTGAAGTCACACACAGAGGACACAAACTCAAGCCATCCTTGCTATACCTGAGGCCACAGAGTAAGACTCTTCACTGTTAGCATGGCCATTATTTAGAAAGGCATGTTATAAATAATTATTAATGGCAAGATGAAAACATCTGCTTGACTCTGCTTCTGATTTCAATTTCTTGAAATGACAATTTCTAGGAATGACTACAAATAACTTAAGTTCCCATTTTACTAACCCTTGAATTCTTCTTAGTGTTAATACTACAGATTGGACTAGCATGTAGAAACTACCCAAAGCAATACTTCAATACCAAATACCATAAAGGCTACAAGTTATACAGCTCTATGTTTCTGTACTTCCAGAGGAACAAAGGTATTTCCATTGAAAAGATATGTTTTAAAGCAGTGGACAGAATGCTTAACCTTCTTACAACACTCAGCTATGTATATTCACAAAACACCGATCAAAGACAAATGTTCAAAATAAAGTTCACCTACATAAGCACTAAGAAAGAATCTGAAATCAGAACAGGCTATACTGAATATTTCACTATGTGTGAATCTCAAAAAGAGATGACAAAAAACAACAAAGATGTGCCTTTTTTCCACAGGATAATTTCTCCTCAGAACTTGGAACGTATCAAGCTCTGTTTTGGGGTGGATGATGAATGAGACAAGAGCCTATGGTTTAAGATAAAAGGGCAGATTAGTGAGGATGATGCTGTTGTGGGTGTTTGTTACAGGCCACCTGATCAGAAGGAGCACATGGATGAGGCCTTCTACAGGCAGCTTGAAGCAGTCTCAAAGTCACAGGCCCTGGTCCTTGTGGGGGACTTTAACTACCCTGACATCTGCTGGAGAAGCAACACAGCGAAGCATAAACAGTCCAGGAGGTTCCAGGAAAATGGAAAGCAGAGATTACAACTTCCTGTCACAGGTAGTGGATGATCCCACAAGGAATGGTGTGCTGTTTGACCTTATGCTAACAAACAGAGAAGGCCTTGTTGCAGATGTGAAGATACATTGATTCAGACCATTCTTTTTTAGCCTTAAAAAAATACAAATGCAAATTTCCTCAATGAACCTGGGGCTGGAAGAGGTTTCACATCACCAATTTATACTTAACTGAGGTATCTAATACAAAGGCCAAACTCCACTGTTTTTTCTAAATAAATAATGGAATGAGCATCCGTTCTTAGTACTAGTCTTAAACCTAGAAAGTGAACTACAATGTTGTGGTTTAGCTCCACTAAGTAAAAGGACAAACAGAAAGACTCTCTTATAGGGTATTGTTTCATCAAGAGTTCAGCTTAAAAATTTTTGAAGGAAGTCCTGCAAGCTATAAATTGCCCCCAAAAAATATTACTTTCAACATTCATCTCATCTCAGAAACCCCTCTGCAAATGTATCTCTATATGGCAGTGAGTTAGAGCTTTCCTACTACCAAAACCAGCACAGATCACAAGCCAATCCTACCTAAGGAACCCAATGACCACCAGCTTCCCCAAGCAAAAAAAAACCACAACCCAACAAACAAAACCAAAAACCACGCAAAGAGATTCACTGCATGTTACCTTTGAACAAGTTGTTGTTTTACCACTTCCTTGCAAACCAACAAACATTATAATATTCTGCTTTCCTTTGGTGGGTGTCCATGCCTTGACTCCAGGATCTACAAGCTAAAGAACAAAGAGTTACATAGGCAGCAGAACCAAATTTCAAAAGCACAGAACAGCTGGTGTCACAGGCACACTAGGTGCTTGGTTTCATATTTAAAGGAGAAAAGCAGTTTTTGCACAGTATCATCTCAATTTGGCTTAGATTTTTGCTGATTTACAGTGAATAGCAACAGCCCTTACAAGATATCTACAGTATATAATATTCTGCATAATAATTCAGCAACAATAACCAGCAACAATAATAATAATTAACAATAGTGTTAATTTCTTTCTAACACCAAGCACAGTCAGGATGGTTGTATATATGTCACAAGGATAACAACCAACACAGAAAGCTCTTTGGCTGTCACTGCTCAGGATGAGCTTCTTCCAGTGAGAATCTACAGCACAGAAGGCTTTTTAAGGTTGTTGCCTCACTTGTGAAATGAGTAGAAGGTACATAAATTTCTGAGAGCCACCATATGTCTGGGTACAAACTACAGAAAACAAATAATTGCAGATACCACATAACCACCCAAATGCTAGGCTTGCTACTGCATTACTTCCAAGCCCAGACTGTACAAAGAAAGTGATGCAATGCAGACTTTGAAGTCCTACCTTAACAAGCTCTTTAAATACTGCATGCTGGATCATTTTTCTTTTGTTAAGGCCAGATGCCATTTCTTCGAGATCAATTGCAGACCTGAGTTTAAAAAAAGCATGAAACACTAGCATAACTTAAAGCATCACTTGAACCTAGTAATAAACTTTTTGCAACTGCAACAGCACTCTGATTTGTTCTGAGTTTTTAGATAGGATGTACTTAAGGAGTGACATGCACTGGAGGCATTCTTATGCAGAGGACAAAAACAGGTTTCTAAAATGCATCTCTCAGACTTGCATTTACTTAAATTACATCTGAAAACAGGCAAGGTTAACAGTGCTAGTCACATACACAGATCTATTTATAGCCAGCACAGAACATGTGAAGATGATGTGTCCATGAAGTAATGAAGAACTTGTTTATCAGACAACTCAACTGATGACAGCAACAGATTTTTGAAACAAGCCTGTAACAGCAATAAATGGTTAAATTTAACCAAAGACTCTTTTGATGGAACTGGCTAAACGTTTAGTTAAAACAGCTGTTTTCCTGTTAAAAAACAACTGGGTGTGTCTAAAAACACCCCAACATATTAAGTTATAATTTAGTTGTTCTTTTGTAACCTCAAATTGCAACTTTAACAAACATCAAAAGGTAAATGCATTTTGATTATTTCACTTACTTGACATTTTCTCTAAGTTGCTTCACAAGTTTGATATTAACATCAGCTTCCAGTAATGCTGTACATACTTCTTTTAACATAGCATTTAAAACCTTTGGAATACAAAAGAAAAATCAGAAAAACTGTTTTGCAATACACAGATTAACTAGGCTACTATTAGGTCAAAATAAGAATAGGAAAGTCTATTTATGATATAACCATGGCTTTCACAAACTAAATGCACGTAGTCCCATCATTAAATCGACTGTCATAAAAAAGTCTGTGCATTTATTCCTATCTAAATATAATTCAAATCTGAAAGGGAAGGGTTCTCAATTGTAACAACTGCACACTATATAGCACCAACACAAAACACTTTCTGTTGCGTTATGGCCAACAGCTCATATGGCAGCAAGATTCCCTGAACTCCCCTCTGGATACTCCTTAAAGAGTACTCCAAAAAAATCTCAGATCACACCATCATTTCTGTCAGTAACAGGATTCCTTAGCTAAAGATGGACACCCTGCTATCTGCATCTTCAGAAACTGGACTGCTGCTCTGATTGTATGCCTTTTAGGCAAGCAGGTGCTTCAGCTAGAAACACTGTTTATTTTGTGTTTTCAAAGTCTTGAACAGAAAGATATTTCTGAAAGTAACATCTGCATAAATGGCCTCATTTTCACATGCTGAGTTATTGCAGGAAAAAAATTTCCATTGCTGAAAAAATTTAATTGGATTGTATTTGATTTAATTAAGGATTTTTTTTTCTCCCAGCAGAAGATACATTAAAACATTTTCTCTATGCATAAGTTCTAACCCTACAGCTCTCAATGAGCCTGTTTTTCAGTTACTTTAAACCACCCATCTTTCCACCTGAAAAGAGTTTCTAGCAATCTGTGTACTCAGAGACACTTTGAAACCATCACATTAGTTAGCTTGCCATCTTGTATTGAGCTCCTATGACAGAACACACCAAGTTCTAATTTAAAACTCTTAATTACAGAAAATACAGACCATACTAAGCCAAACAAACTTCCAGAACCACACACTGGCTCGAATAAAAAGGCAGCAAATGCAAGGCATTCCTCATGTTTCAGACAGCAAAGCTTACATTTGCTCTTCCACATTTCAGCTTTGAGCAGCCTTGGCACACACCTCCATAGTCTGCCTGTACACATAGATAAATCAGAGCAGGCCATCCCTGCTCACTCCATACCTCCCCTCCAAACTTAGGTACATGTTCCCTCCACAGAACACTAATCACCTTACGTACAGCCATCAGACTCAAGGACCCTTTCACCACGGGACCCATCATGTCTGAGGTGATGACCCATGGATAAATTGAGTTTTAAGTGCTGGCAGTACTATTAGGGGGTTAAAACCTCTAGTAGAAATTTTACTTGAAGAAAACAAAAAAGTCTGGGGAGGCCACTTCAAGCGTCTCATCAGCCTTTGAGAAGTTTTTCTCAGAACTTTTGCAATGTTAGTGCCATCACATTTATACACTACATACCTCTTCATTGATAATCGTGGCATTGCTCAGTGAGCGCAATGCTGAAGTTATTTTTCTTCCAAGATCTGCCAGAACCATCTTGGCGGCTTCAAGTACGACTTAGAAAGATCTGGAAAAAAATTTTAAAATAAAATTTTAAACTAGTGAATCTATGCCTTCACGAGTTAATTATTCAAGTAACTTTTGGGTAAGAATCCCGCTTTGCATTCCAGAAAGTGCACAAGTTTTACTGCTTAAAGTTATTTTTAGGAAATATTGGCCTTAAGTTAATTTTAGGCAATCCTAATGGCCTACTTAAAAAGAGATACCACACTTCAATTAGGAATGATTTCACTGTGTAGAATAAATGTGCATTGAATTCATCATGAAAAGAAACCCCAAAACCAGTCCAGACAGACTTCCAGAAAGAATGCCAATTTCATTTTATCTGCTTATCAGCAATATGTTACGTGACAGAACAAAATCAAGCAGAATAACCTAGAAACTCTGCATCCTGCAAAGAGAGTATGACCAGAAGCAAAATATTTTGCTAGCAAAATTAAACATTATTTATCAGTTGCATTTTATCCAGCTTTCACTAAATCAAACTGAATTTCCCATCTCGGTAACCCTACAAACACGCTTGTATTTTAATAAGAAAAATTAATTTGTAGTTTTTAATGTCTGTATTGGAAAAACAGGCTATTTTTGTTCACTAGAAACATGAATCTCATATATAAGCCTAAAGCATACCACAACATACACTTAGGAAACCATAAAAGTTAATTTCTGAAGGGTACACGTTCTAGTCAACATGCAAAACCACTCCCCCCCCCTACATCAGGTGGCAAGATATTCAGGAAAACACACGGTAGAATCAGCAATCTAAAAGTCTGAATAAGAGCAAACCAAAACTTGTTAAAAAAGCAAAAATTTGCAACACCACAGCTACTGCTGAAATGGAGCACTTCAAATACTTCTTGTTTATCTTCCATTTTCAGTGTAGCTTTCTTGCATTCAGCTGAAACTGATTCCTTGCTGATAGCCCCAATTGCAATCTCACATTCAAGCTCCTCCTTTCAGAACTGAAAGCCAAATTCTCAATAATGGGAGCCTCTGTAACCAAAGCAGATGAGAGTTTAAAAGATTTTTGGGACTTTCTCCTGCCTCAAATAAGAAAACAGGGTGTGGGAACCCAGGGCATCTCTTTGGCTGCCCTGGCAGCTCAGGACACCCTGGCCAAACAGTCTGGGAACTGAGCAAAGGAAGGCTGAGATTTGTCCAAGAGCACTGTAATACCCTGGACCTGTCCAGGGGGGTGAACAGGGGGGTTTTGCCACCGTCCATGGGAGTCACAGACTCATCTAGCACAAAGCAGAGATGAATTACAAATCTCAAAAGTGTGAAAAACAGTAGTTTAGTTTATCACAGAGTGAGATATATGTAGTTTTAGGTTTTTATAATAGAAGTAGATGGAGACAAGATGGAGATTTTAGGGCGGTTCCTAAGGTTCTTCTTCTTCATCTCCATTTTCTGCTGTGACGTTAGCACAATGTGGCTTGGGAAGATTGGGGCAAGTGGGTATGGTCTGTTTGGTGTGGATGGTGGACATTGGTAGGAAATTGTAAACAATATGTTCGTAATAATCTGTATTTAAGATAACAACCTCCCATAGGGGAGGTTGCCATGGCCGAGGCACAAGACAGATCTCACTGGGCACAGAACAAACTGTGAGATAAGAAAAAGAATAAACAAAGTGATAGACCTTGAGAAAACAGAAGCTTGAAGCCCCCGTCTCTTTCTTGCGTCTGGCTCAAAGATTCCAGAAGGGTAAAAGGACTCTGACCACCTGAATGTCGGAAATCATAATCCAACAACAGGGAAGATAGGCCAGTCCATTTATTGAAAGGAAGAATGCACTACTAGCTACAATCTGATTTTATTTAACAGAGAGGGTTCCCACGTGGCTAACAAAGCAGCTCACTGTATACACACATTGAGATTTATCAGCTGCACAACCCCCAAAAAGCACAGTTTAAAATGTCTTTATGAATAATAAAAGATAATTTCCAAAAGAGCTAAAACAAGGCACCCGTGTAAGCCAACCTCCAGATTGCTTTGTCTAATTGAGAGTTACTATTGTTACCAACTTGGTAGGTTAAACCAGCAACAAAACCCCCAAAACAACTGCCAATCTAAGCCACCCTCCCCTGATACTGAGGTCACAATGCAGAACAAAGTCTCCAGGAGCTACAGAAGATGTAGGATAAATAAACCCCGAGTACAGGAGTTGGATATGGCAAACAACACAATTAAATATATTTACACATTTTAGATTTACTGTACATGGAATGTACAAGCAATGATATCCATTACAATGTCATTTCCTAAGGAACTCTTCCAGTAGAGTATTTGCAAACCAATAGAAATTGATGTCCATCTTCTCACATTACTGCAAGGGGGCTGCTACATGTTATCTGAAGTGGTAAAACTCCAAGGTCTCCTTACAAGGCATACAAGTCACATTACTGCAGAGCAATTCTGAAAAAGCATTATCATCAGCAGGCTCTACCGAACAGTCTCAGCAAAACAGACGTTCAAAATGTTTTCCAAGTCATTTTCTGTGATAATCACAATGTGTAAGAAAAAACAGAACTCCAAACCTTTAATAATAGCACTGCAACTCAGTAAGCTTTGAGCTGCTAAAATGGCAACCAGTGATAAAACTTATCTGTAATACTTGGATATACTAGCTAAGAAATGTGATAGGATGACCAACATACAGAGGTCATGTGATTACTCAATATTTAAAATTACTTTCCAGAGTCCTACAGATCTCCAAATACAGAAGGTTAATTATGTCCTAATAAATGAATGCTTCCTGTGCAGAATTCCTAAAGCTTCTTCCAATAGCCTTACAATAGGAATAATTCAAATCCTTTGCTAGGGAGATGAATCTAAGTATTTTCATATAAACTGCTCTCACTAGCACATTAAGAAATCATAAACCATCAGAACTTCTAAGGGCTGCCAAGTACAGAAATTAACAGAATTTGTGACACAGTCCTTCAAGTCAAGAGCCACACTCCAGACAAAAAGACACGCAAGATGTTTTAGCAGGTAGCCAGCTTGGGTTGGCAGATAGCCAGAAGGGCATTAGCAGTACTGCAGTAACTGCAGAACGTGTATGTGCTGAGCAGCCGTAATTCTGGAGAGTTTAGCTTGAATGCAGCACCCCATGAACACACTGAGCAGGGCTGAACTCCGCTGGGCCCCCAGGATACAGCCAGGCTGCCCCAGGCAGGCCTCGGGCTGAGCACGGCCACGAGCTCTGCCAGCCTGAGCCCCCTCCAGCAGCAGCACCGCCAGCCTGGGCACCTGCACACCGAGCTCCCAGCTCACCGTGCTGCTGCAGTCCCAAGAGCCTTGTGCTTCAGCCACAAACGGGCATTCCAGGGATAGAGGAGCAGTAGAAACAGCGGATGTCTTACTATGGCATAGCAAATCAGCAGCGAAACAACCCTGAAGAGACAGACTGCCCACCCACCCAGCATAAACCTCCAACCAAATCCGTCTAGCTAAACTAGCAATACTCTAACATATGGCATTTTGAAAAAAATACAGGCTTAACGGGTAACAGCAGTTTTAATAGCTGCGTTAAAAGATAACAGCTGTTTAAAAGGATAACAAGCAAAGGGGACACTTAAAAACTGTACAATGAACTTGTACTACATGTACACATACGCGGATTAAGACCAACTGCAAATCTAACACTGTAACAGAGAAGCGGCTGTCTCACAGGTGGGAATGCCTTGAGCTACTACAGCTATACTCAACCTTACTTAGGAGTTTCCACCTTCTAAAATTACCCAGCCGACGACGGGAAGGCGCCCCCAAGGCAGCAGCAGGGAACGGCTGTCTCGCTTATGGCCCAATGCCCTCGTTTTCACAGGAAAAATGATGAAGGCAGAGCGTGGTATATGTGCCCGGCCGCTGTCTTTCCCCCGGGCATCCAGGGCTGGCCAGAGACAGCGGGCGGACACCGGCTGGGCGAGTCCCGTCCCGGCGCTGTGGACAGCGGCAGCTGGGTCCGGGAGCCCAGAACTGCTCCCTCGGAGCTCCGGCGAACTGAGGGCCCTGCCCGGCCCGAGCTGCCGCAGGACAGACCGCTGCCTATCCCCGGGGTCGGTACCGGTGCCTTCTCCTTCCCCGCGACACTGGGCCGGGGCCACCCGCGTCACGAGAAACCGCCACGGGTCGCGGTCCCGCTTACGGAGCAGCTGCGGCGGCAGCGCGAGCACTCACCGGGAGCGCGGCGCGGGGAGCG
>VWYP01031385.1:981-32968 GCA_013400435.1 Pycnonotus jocosus
AGCCCGGGGCGTTATTAATTTATTTCTATAAATCATCAACAGAAAGATACACAAAGGGCCGCGATCAGGGCGAGCGGGCCGAAGGGTTACTCATTGCCGGGGTTGTAAAGCGGCCCGGGAGCGGGGAAAGAGGAGGGAACCCCCGACGGCGGCGGCTCCGCTCCGGCTCATCCCGAGATGCGGCTNGGGGACACCCCGGGGTCGGTCCGTGTGTGCCCGCCGGGCGCTGCCGTTCCGGGGCCGGTCGCGGTGCCCAGCGCGATCCCCGGAGCGCGGCCCCGGTGCTGCCGCCCGTGTGTGCCCGTGCCCTCTGCCCGCCTGCAGAGCCCGGAGACAGCCCCGGCTCTTCCCCCGACACCCCGGGGTCTCGGCAGCGACTCTCTGCAGTCCTGCCCCGGCACCCTTTGGGGACAGGGCGGTGTCACCCGTGCCTGCCCAGGCTGAGACCCTTCGGGTGCCAAAGGGTGCGAGCGAGGATCCACCGCAGGCCTCTCCCGATGGGTTCCCACTCCTCCTGCTTGGCACGGAGCCCTGCACCCCTGGGTGCTCCCGCCTGTCCCCGGTGCCCTCCGTGCTGGCCACCTCCAGCCCGGGGGTGCTGAGCAGGCTGAGCCCCGGGATCACCGGGCTCCACAGGTGTTTCTGTGCAAAGTTTGCCTTGGGTGCAAACAAGAGCGGGCACATGTCCCTGAGGAGCCTTTGCAAAGAGCTCGTGTTTGCTCTGAGAGAGGCCTTTGTACTTGGAGAGGGAGCGGGCAGGGGAGCCGGGAGACACCGGCTGCAGCCGTGCCTGGGGCTGAGCCCCCTCCTCTCCTGCTCTCCCCCTGTCCCAAGACTGGGCTATTCCCACATCCCTGGTGTCACTCTCGGGCTATTCCCTGCTCAGCCCTGCAGCTCTCCGGGACCGTGGTCTGGGTTTTGCTGCTCGCCCGTGGGTGCCGTGTCCCCATGGTGGTGGCACGGAGAGCCCAGCTCTGGGACAGACACCCCACGGCTCCCTCCCTGCCCATCCCACCTGCCAGGGCTCACCCAGACCTCACTCAGGGCAGTAATAAATCCCAGGAACACCCAGATCCCATCTGTGGGCTGGGAACTTTGGGAAAGCCACCAGCCCTGGGGACCCAGCTGTCCCCTGGTGTGCAGGGGGATGCTGAGCAGGACATCGTTTCTGCAGGGAGCCAGGTTTAGAATCCATCTCTAGAAATTCTTGGCATATTTCTCCGAGGATGTGGAGTGTATTTACCTGGTTTTGAGGCTGACAAAATGGGTGAGCTGCTCTGGGAATTCCTGGGAAGAGGAACAGGCTTTGCCCCTCACCTGTGTGTGAGGCTGAATGGGGAAATGGCTTTTTCTGGGGCAGCCAGGCTTTGTAGGGATGATTTTGTGCAGGAAAAACACCTTTCCATGATTTTGGTGGAGAAGGATCGTGGAGCTGGGGCTATAAACTGGTTTTCCAGTATTAGAAAGCACTTCTGGGTTGGGTCGGGGTTTTGGTTTTGTTTGTAAGTAAAGTCCTGTTGAAGATTGGACAATTAATGTTTGTTTTATTTCATTTTGGTGACAGAATCAAAGAAAAAGGGCTGTTGTTGACTCAAAAGGTTTTCCTCTCTGGCTTTTTAGGTTACCAAAAAAGAAAGGAAAAAAAAAAAAGAGGCCAAACAAACACTCAAACGTTTCATTTTGGGTCAAGTCCAAACATTTTGTTTAACATGAAACAAAATGTTTGGGTTTGGTTTCAGGTTTTTTAACCCTTTTGAATACGGTCAAGTTGATTTGTAAAGGAAAAATCACTGCTCAGAAATTAAAGAGTTGAATAATTGTTTTGAAAGTGTAAGTGTGAAACACGTTGGAAATGTCAAAGGTGAAGCCTTTTTTGAAATAATGAAATGGAGGGAAATTCTGGGATATTTTTTTTTTTTTTGCTAATTCTCAGGTATTTTCCCAGCCAAAACATTGCCAAATTTTATTTGAATTCTAAAATCTCATCTGTAGCTCCCGAGTCACTCATTTGACATTTTCCAAGCGTGCTCTGATTCACTGGCTCACGGTTTCACTCTGAGAAAATGCTGCCCTGGGCTCGCTTGTGAACCAAACCGCTCTTAGAAATGATAATGAGCTCTGTTTCATTAACTTGTTATTAATCAGTAATTAGTGGGATCAGTTGGGTGACATGAACCACTCGTAGCTGGGGTGCGGCGGTGGCTTTGCCCCGTGCCGCTGGGAAGGACATTTTCTCCACATCCTTCTCCTCACTTCCCACCTTCTCCTGGGAACCATCCCACGGGAAAGACCCCCCCAAAACAGCGGAGTTCCCCTGCCTGGAGGATGCAGGGTTGGGGACAGGCTCAGAGACTCCAGGAAGGCTCCGTGGCTCCTTCCCGGGGTGTGACAAAGCCCTGCTTGGCTCTGCTCCGGTGCTTTTGCCTTGGATCCAACCAGCTTTGTTTTCAAGCTGCATTCAGGAAAAAAAAATGTAAGAAATTTACTTGTTGGGCTCTTTATTTTTTTTTTCCCTCCACTCAACAAGCTGAAGGATCCAAAATAAGTAATGAATTGGGAAAGCAGTGGGAGGGTGGTTCCAAGCACGGCGTTGGGGTAAGGCATTATTTGAGTGCAGGACTGTGACCAGGTCTGGGCTCACACTGGTTTTTCAGTGCTGAAAGTTCTCCCTTTTAGCCCAGAATAAACCCTGGGGTCTTGGATAGAGCACAGGTGTGTTGGCCTGTTCCTCTGCTGTTGCAGTGGGAATTCGGTAGAGCTGAAGACCACGGACAGCATTTGGATTTTCAGCTGTAATTTTATTTGTTCTAAAATAAAAAGACCCTAATCAGCAGACCCCAAATCAGAGTCAGCTACCCCAAGGATGGTAGAGTAGTGTGATTTAGAGAAGAATCATTTACACCTGGATCCTACAGGAGCCAAATCCAAGTGTTTAATAGTAATCAGGACTGACTCAAAATTCCTGGGGGGTTTGGTTTCGGTTTTGCGTTCAGGGATTTGTTGGGGTTTGTGTGCCTGGTTTGACCTTGGCTTCTCAGCCTTTTGCATGTGGTCAGTGCACAGCTGTGGGGCTGAGGGAATAGGGTCCCTTTTAAGGGGATATTGAGATTTTTAGCTTCCCATTTAGGGAGTGGAAGGAATGAGCTGCACAGCAAGCACGGCGGGTGGGGTTTGGTGGCTGTGCAGGGGTCCCCGCCCGCCGCTGGTGATCCCGGGGACACGGGGCACAGTGCAGGTGCTGCACCCGTGAGCAGGGGTAGGAAAAGCATCCCCAGCACTTCTCTTTCTTCATTGAGAGACCAGGACGGGCTTCCCATGCCCATCCAGGTGTGTATCCCACTGCCTGTGCGTATCTCCCACGGGAGAAATGGTGCTGAACGTCATGGCAGCAGTTCATGGACGGGCTGTGCTTCTCCATGGAGGATCTGGAGGAGCTTTGATGGCATTAATGAGGCCTTGGTGTGTCCCATCAGGACACTGGGATCCTCTCTGCTTCTCCCTGCCTGGGGGAACAGTGTGGCTGGCAAGCCCTGGGGTGGGTGTGAGCCCCGTCCCGCCAGCCCTGCGGTGGGACAGATCTCTAAGGATCTTGTGTCCTTCTGAAACAGTAATAATAATAATAATTAATAATAGTAATGAAAGGTAGTCATTATGGGAAGAAGCAAATACTGGGGGCTTTTCCCTGGCAGCAGTTATTAACCTTTTGTTTCCCTGCCCACAGCGAGGACCCGTGGCGGGCAGCGAAGATGATCAAGGGGTACATGCAGCAGCACAACATCCCGCAGAGGGAGGTGGTGGATGTCACAGGCCTCAACCAGTCCCACCTCTCCCAGCACCTCAACAAGGGCACCCCCATGAAGACCCAGAAGAGAGCTGCCCTGTACACGTGGTACGTCCGCAAGCAGCGGGAGATCCTCCGCCGTAAGTACCTGTGGGGATGGAGGGGGGAGAGGGGGTCCCTGTGTCCCTGTCCTGCCCCTGGGGACCAGCACAGCCCCCACACTCCAGCTGGGTAGTTTTCCAAAACAGTTCTCCAAGTAAAATGAATTTAAGGTGCAGGAAAACTGGGTGAGAGCCCCTCTTGGTGGCAGGGTTCCCCCTGGCTCATCCACACGGCTGAATTTCTGGGTATTTGTATTTGTTGGAGCTGGGAAAGCAATTAATGATGGCTCTCAATTAGGTGCCTTTCCCACCTTTGCCCCCTTTCCTTGTTATTTTTCAGGCTACTCTTTTTTTTTTTTTTAACTTAGTTTAAAAAATATATCTAGAGAAAATGAAAACCGCCTGAATTGCTGCTGTCTGTACCTTGGTTTGGGGCAGTCTGTGCTGTTTAAAATGCAGATGATTTTGACCAAGCACACAGACTGTTCCTTTGTGCCCCTCTCCCACTCTTCCCTGCCCTGGGATCTGTCAAAGGAGCCTCGAGTGGCACTGACACCCCCCAGGAAAGGGCTCTGCCTCCCTCCTCCAAAAGGATGCAATATCCAGCAGACGGGAAGTGCAGAAAAGGGTTTAGCACCAAATACCATTGCTCTGAAAACACACCTTGAGACGTTAGAGCAAACAGAGCCTGCTCCAGCCTTGCCCTGTGCCTCCCCCCCGTCACAGAGGGGGAAAAGCCATTATAAAAAGAGGGAGAATTCCCCTGCAAAACTGGGAATAATAAAACCCTCCCATTAATCTCCCTTTACTGCCGTGGTGACAAGGGCTGGGGCGGCCGCCGAAGGTCACCTCTGGTGCTGCCCGCCCCGGGCACAGCGTCCCACCGGGCTGGGAGGGCAGTGGGAGGGGAGCTGTGGGTGAGCAGAGAGGGGCACCCTCTCGGGGGGCTTTGCAATCATCCTGCCCAGCTCCTGGCTTGGAAAAATCCTCCCGAAACGAGCGCAGGCTGGCATTCCCCGTCCATGAATATGCATGGCCATAGGCATGCCCTGCACATGCCTCCCCATTAAACAGGGGTGCCAGCGGGCTGGTCCCTTCCCGGGATGGGTGGCACGGAGCACCTGGCTCGCTCCAAAGCCTGCCGTGGGCTCGGGGTGCTGCGGGAGGGGACACGGGGGGGACATTTTGGCGCGGGACAGTGACTGCGAGCGGCGGCTACAGGCCAGCTCACGTCTGCTCCTTTCTCTTTCAGAGTTCAACCAGACAGTCCAGGGTTGTGGAAATATGACAGACAAAGGCAGTCAGGATCAGCTGCTGTTTCTCTTTCCAGAGTTCAATCAGCAGAACCAGGGGGCTGCCCAGCTCGACGACGCCTGCTCCGAAACGCCCAGCAAGAAGATGCGGCGCAATCGGTTCAAGTGGGGGCCGGCCTCCCAGCAAATCTTGTACCAAGCCTACGAGCGCCAGAAGAACCCCAGCAAGGAGGAGAGGGAGACTCTGGTGGAGGAGTGCAACAGGTAATGGATGAAGAATGGCTGCCCCACACAGCCTGTGCTGCCCTCCCTGCCCCACAGCCTCAGCCCACCTTCCCAAAGCTGCAGGAGATACCAGGATCCCCGCTCACCACCCCGGCTCCCGGCTCGTGGCACAGCTTTGCCGAGCTGCCAGGCCTCTCCTTGGTGTGATTTCCCTCTCTGGGTGATGTCTGGGGCAGAGTGAGCTCCGTGCTTGAGCAGGGTTTTGATGGGGATAATACAGGGATGATACAGGAATGATCAGGGATGATTGGAGATGATCCAGGGATGATTCAGGGATGATTTAGGGATGATCCAGGGGTACCACAGGGGTGATACAGGAATGATCAGGGATGATTCAGGGATGATCCAGGGATGTTGTATATATATATATACATACATACCACAGGGATGCTGCAGCGTTCCAGCAATACCAGAGGGAGTGGGGATGCCCTTTACAGTGTGGCTGTAGTTGAAGAGAGCAGGTGGGCTTGCAGGAAGGGCTGAAACTCCCCCAGATTTGTTGTGTCCCGAGGTCCCTGCTTGCCCCCCCAGCAGCAGCCTTGCTCCAACCTGTCCCCTTGCACTGGCAGGGCCGAGTGTCTGCAGCGAGGAGTGTCCCCCTCCAAGGCTCACGGGCTGGGCTCCAACCTGGTGACAGAGGTCCGTGTGTACAACTGGTTTGCCAACCGGCGCAAGGAGGAGGCTTTCCGCCAGAAACTGGCCCTGGACGCCTACGGCTCGGGCCAGCCCCCACACAGCATGAACCTGCTGCTGTCCCACGGCTCCCCACACCACAACCAGCCCAGCGCCTCCCCGCCCAGCAAAATGCCAGGTGAGCCCTTGTTTTGGGGGGTGGTGGCAGAGCTTGGGGGTGCTGAGCCCGCTGTGGGGCTGTGTGTGTGTGCAGGGAGAGGATGCTCTCAGGGAGGGGGGGTGATGGAGAGGAGCACGTGCTGGCACTGCAGTGTTGTGGCCAGGAGAGCCACATGGTGAGGGCTGGATTTCCGTGGTGCCGAGGACAAATCAGAGTTTGTTTGTTTGGTTGTTTGGTTTGACTCATGGGAGTTCCGTGCGGGCTCGGCTGGGCAGGGAGAGGCTGGGCAGGAGGAGCTGCCCCGTGCCTGCCATGCTGTGCCAGTGCCAATCCATGGGATTGGGGAGCACAGGCAGTGCCCAAGGGAAGGTGTGGCTGCATGTCCTGGCCTCGCTGCAGGGCTGCAGGTACCCCGGGCTGGATGCAGGACTCTGCACCATCCCCATGCCAGAGTAGATGAAGAAAGCTGCTGGAGGGTGCAGGCTCACCCCCACCTCCTCCTCTCCACACCACCTGTGCCCTGCAAGGACTGGGCAGGGCAGAGCAGACCCGCCCAACCCTCCTGGGGGATTGAAGTGGGAGATAACGCCGTGGGGAGGGGGCTGCACACCGCGGGGGCTCATCAGAGAGGCATTGTTGGGAGAACAATCCCCATTGTCCCTTACCTGCCCTCTGCAGCCCCCGGCAGGCGGGACGGGGGGCTCGGTGGTGGAGGTTCAGCACGGGGGCTGTGTCCCCATTGCCCCACGTCCCCTCGGACACAGCCCCGGCACTGGCACAGCCCGGCCGGGGAGGCTGGAACCAGCCACCTCCTGGAAATGACCCTGCCTGGCTGGTAACCCACACCCAGCTCGTTACAAAGGCAAATCAAAAGGAACCCGAGTGGCGGAGAGTCCCCGCGGGAAGGGCAAGGTGCCTGGGGACGCTGCCAGCGGGGGGCTGGACACCAGCGCTGGGGTGCTGGCAGGCGGTGGCAGCCCCCCGAGGGGTACCCGGGGATGTCCGTGGGCACATCCCACATCCCATCCCCCTGGGAAGGGACCGGCAGCATCCCTAGGAGCGGCCAGCGGTGACCAAAATGTGACCCTGCCCCAGGAATGCCCCGCACAATGGCGGGGACAGGGAGGACGTTTGCCCTGCTGTCACCGGCTGATTGCTTACAAGGTGCCCTACAAGCACATTGTCAGCAGAATCAGCTGTTTTCGGTGTCGCGGCGGGCTTTACAATGCCCCACCAGCATGCAGCCCCGCATTGTCACGGCGTTGTCCCCCCGTGCATGCTTAATTGACAATTAAGCCGGGGCTTTGAACGAACCCCGCTGCCTTTGATGTGCCCCCGGCCTGCCAGCGCGCATGGGGCACCCCCCGAGAGCCTTTGTTTTCTTCTATTAGGGGACAGCAATTACTGTAACCGCGGGCATTTATCTTGGGGCTGCAGGGCCGTTAAGCCCTAACCTTTATTTTGCCGTCGGAGAGGTGCCAGCAGGGGCCGGCCGTGGCTATAGGGCCGGTGTCAGCCCATCCCGAGGGGCTTTGAGCGGGGCAGGAGTGATGGCTGCGGAGAAGAGCCCCTCCGGAGGGGTCAGGAGGGCTTGGCCGCGGGAGTTTCTCGGCGGTCAGTGCTCGTATCCATCCTGAGCAGGAGGAGATGGGCATGGCAAGGGATGCTGTGGGGTTTTAGGGCTGATTTGGGGGCAGCAGGCGGGGATGGAGCTCAGCTTCAGGGTGCTTGGACCGAGCTGGGTCTGAGAAGCTTCCAAAGCATCACTGGGTCCATCAGTGCTGCAACCTCCTCCAAGAGATGTTTGGGGATCCCTGGCTGGTGGGGCACACTCGGTGCTGTCCCCGCTGCCTGGCTGACCCCATCGTGGCTGTCCATGCTGGGATTTGAACTGTCCTTGCCCCGATGTGGCGGCGTCTGGGCCGCTCAATGCCTTAACAGCTTAATGACATTCCTGGGACACTGCCCCTGCCCTGCCCGCCCCCGTGACGTCCCCGGCAGGAAACCGTGGGGCTGGAGCTGTGGGGCAGCTGCAAACCTCTCCCGTGCCCGTGGACAAAGAGGGATCGCCTCTCCTTGGGACATCAATGGGGTCTTGCAAAAGGGCGGAATGACAGCGGGGCAGGGATGAGAGCTGTAAAAGTCAAACATCCTCCGGCCTCTTCTTGGGGACCCATCTGTCAAGCCTGGAGCTGTAGTTTTTAACTATTTGGAGGTAAATACTTAAAGCCTTTCTATCTCGGAGGCTCCTCTCCGAGGCTGGACTTTTCCCTTTCTCTGGGTTTTATCAGCGATCTTGGTTCCCTGTTTGATTTGAAGGTCACTCACTCGGGGCTTTATCTCGGTGCCATGCCGTAGACTCTGGCTTATGCCATTTTTATCTTCAAGAGCCCCGAAGACAATCGGGGCATTGATGAGATTAGGGGAAGCACCACCCGCCCCCCACCCTGCATACAAAGGGCTGCCTGCCTTGCAGAGCCCCAGCCCCCAGGAATCCCCTCCAGCCTGTCCTGGGGGGCTCCACACCCCTGGGGGTTGGGGTGTCATCCATCCATCCATCCATCCATCCATCCTTCCATCCCTGCTCTGACATCAGAGCAACATCAGAGCAATCACATTTACATATATAGGTATATATATATCTATATATATTAAAATGCATTACATATATATAATATGCATTTAGACATCTCTGTAGATGGACATAAACATAAAAATAACTCAGTGCCACCCCTGAGATTCTTCCTAAAACCCAAAGGGCGATTGAAGTGCTTTAACTTTCCTTTAAAAGGAGATCCCATCAGCAAACCCTCGCTCCAGGGGTACCCTGGTTTCTACCTGGATCCTTCCTGGTGTTCCTTGGGGTGCTGGTTCTGGCTGGGACCCGGTGCCAGCAGTTGTAATATTTTACTGTCGGGCGCATTGTGGGGCTCGGTGGGTACAGTGCTCTGTTAGGAGCTTTTCCCTGTTTTATGGGGGTAATTAGAACTTTATGACAGCAGCGAAATGGGAGGGTCTAGTCCCCATAAACGGGTTTATAATGGATATAAACTATGCACCTCTGTAACTGAGCAAGATTAACACTTTAGGAACAATTTGAGTGGCAGCCCAAAAATCAGAGCTGCCCTCAGTGCTGCTTGGACCTGAATTTTGGGAGGGTAAAATTGTCCCATCAGCGACCTGGCTGTCCATAGTGTCAGTGGGTGAAGCATCACTGAGTCCAGCATGACCCCAAAAGCTACACTTTGCTTTTCTTATCCCACTTTCACACCCTGGTCCATGCCGGTGGCTGCATCCTGGGGAGTCAGGCAGAGCCAGAGCTGAATCCCCACCACCACCACATCACTGGTGAATTTTTAGGGTCTATTTTGGGTTTTAGCATTGCTGGTGATGTGCAGGACATTGGTGAAGGTCTGTGCAGAATACAGCCTAGAGCTGGGGGAAGGGGCAGACATTGGAGGTTGGGATGTGCCGTGGCACGGTGGCAGCAGGGCTCTCGCTGCATGGGAGAGACAGTTAAAAGTACAATCAGGGTTTTTAAAAACACAGTTTGTTAATATCAAACATGACTTAAAGCAAAGCAGAACCAGAGAAGTGGGGAGGTGCTGGGGCTGTCTGTGGGTGCACAGGACCCCCTTGCCCTGGGGACTGTCCCACTGCTGTCCCCATCCATCGGCTGGAACAGGGTTAAGGCTATGGGACCCTGTGGCTCGTCTGGGGCAGGGGAAAGCAGTAAAACCTTTCACAGGCTGTGCAGCTCAGGGGCCACACAATGGCCCGTCCCATAAACAGACTTTTATATTATGGCTGTAGCTCCAGTTAAAAAAAAAAGCCTTGAGGAGGAAAGGCTCCATGGCCAGACCATTCCCGGTGATCCCCATCCAGGCTCCTCTCTTGAGGAGGAGACTGAAGGGGAATAAATCCCTTTGCACAAGGGCTGCCTCCAGCTGTGGAGGCACAGGAGAGCAGCAGGAGAACCCTTGTGTTGGGCTCTGATGGCTGTCTGAGCCCAGCTCATAAACCCTGCATGCCAGAGCCCCCAGCTCGCCCTGGGAGGAATCCCCCGGCTCTGGGGGCTCTGTGGGGAGGGCCCAGAGCTTGTGCTGCCAGGGAAGGGCTGGATCCCAGGGTTCAGTGATTGAGGGAGGCCTGGGGAGCTCAGGGGAAAGGCACCCCCATCATCAGCATAGACAACAGCAACAATGCCTTGTAGTGGCTTCCTGATATTGATGATCTGATCTGCCCAAATCCAACCTCGCCCTGGGGACACATAAATAACAACACCCTTCCCGTTGTGGGACTGGGGAAAGCCCAGTGAGGATAGATGCTTCCTAAAGGAAGCCCTGGCAGAAGGATTCTCCCTGCCCAGCTTCCCAGCAGGGTCCTTGGTGGGGCTGGAGAGTGGCACTGCTGTCACCGGCCCTGGAGCCCAGCCTGGCTCTCTTGGGGAGCGTTAATCTTCATCAAGACTCTTCATCAAGACACAGAGCCTTCAGTGGTTTTATCTAGAGACCCAAAATCTCAGTCCCCAGCCTATCTGGGAATCTCGGCGCTGCTTATTGTTCCTCAAACAATCAAAGTCTTGTCCTTGGGGTTGCAAGGAAGAGCTTGGAAATCAGCATTTAACCTCTTGTGTGTTTTAAAGCCGACTTCACAGCTTCGGGAGGCTTGGCTCACGAGTTACCTCCCCCTCAGCTGGATAGGGCATGATTTTGCATTTAAAATGGGCTTTTTTTTGTTGTCCTTACTGAGCCCAGAAGAGCTTGAAGACGGCAGAAACTCTGATTTCCTTTGCTGAGAGGAGCCGTCTGCGCTCCCGTCTATCTCTCAGATCACGCCCAGAAGAAAGGGCTTTGCTTTATCTCCCGTGCCATTGTTTCAGCAGCGCTGGCCGGGATCCCGGCCCGCAGTGAAGCAGCCGGGGCCGGGGCCGCGGGAGGAATGCGTGTGACAGTGCCCGGGTTGAGTAATGTTTACCCTGTTCACGGCAGGGACTTCCACTCGGGCCGCCAAATATCCACCTGCCAGGGACATTCTTTTATTATCAGGGATAAAGGGGTTTGCTGGGAAATCATCAGGACCCAGACGCGGTGAGGAGATTCCTATCTGCGGGTGGTGTTTAACCAGCTGATGGGGGAAATTCGGAGGCGATTGCGGAGTGACTGTGTTGTGGTTTTGGTGGAGGGGGTGTGGGGGGGGTCTGTGCTTGGGCAGATGATTTTGGAGCTGGTGGAAAGCTCCTGGACTCCAGTTATTAATTACCTGCTTGTCCTTGGTTCAGAGTAATTTTAGGGTAGCTCTTAGAGCATCCTCCGTGGTCATTCTGAGGAGCTGTCCCCAGTGTCCCTGTGCAGTGACAGGGGGTCACTCATGATGCCCGTGGTGGCTGGCAGGGTGGGCTTTGCCACCGTGGGGGGTTTTTTTTCCCCAGGAGAGCCATGGTTTGTCTGTCCATCATGCCCCACCTCAATCCCAGAGCAGTTCAGTAACTCTGGCTGGGAGCACAGGGCTGGACTCCTGCTAATAAATGGCTTTTCACCGTAGCTATCAAGGCAGCCCCGTAAAAGACACTTTTGTTTCCCGTGGGTTTTCCTCAGTTAATTATTTGTGATCTGTAGATGCCTTTCCATGACACATGGCCGATCATATGGTTATCAGTGTGAGGTGCTTTAGCCAAATTAAATATATTTATATAGAATACCTGTGCTGGGGCCAGATTTCCCTCCAGGGCAGTGGAGGGCTGGGATCTGCTCTGGGAGCTTGGTGTGTGTCTGGTCCCTGTGCCTCGCTGCAGTGCCCTGTTAATCATACACTTGCTGAGAGGGAATCAGATGCAGAAGGGCCTGGGAAAACATTGGGAGCCCTGGAGCTGGGAGCTGGGTGGCTCAGGATGGCTGGGGGCTGCAGGGAGAGCCTCAGAGGGGTGAGATGGAGGGTGCAGGGTCACTCCTGATGGTGCAGGGTCAATCCTGAATGTCTGCAATGACCACACCAGTGTCCAAGAGCCAGGCAGGAATTTGCAGGATGGATGTGAACCGTGCCAATGGAAGAATGAGGGGTGCAGGTGGGTGTGGGGCTCCCTTTGCCCCCCGTGGCATTGGGCAGTGTGGGGTTGCAGCTCCAGCCATGAACTCCCCACTGTAATCCCAGGAGATGGGGACAGGCACAAGCTGGGCACCAGCACTGCAGGAAGGGACACCTTTTCCAGCGCTCCCGTTTGCCCCTTTGTGCCCATCTCCATCCTTGTGCCACACACTGTGGGAGGGCTGGGGGGCCCCGAGGGGGCTGGCAGGACCCTGGGACACCTCTCTGGTGGCCGTGGGTGACGCCAGTGCCGGCGCTGTCTTGCAGGGGTGCGGTACAGCCAGGCCAGCGGCGAGGCGGCGTCCTCGGGGGCCATCAGCCACCACGGCAGCGGTGCCATGGTCACCACCAGCCAGGCTGTCCTGCAGCAGGTCTCCCCGGCCAGCCTGGACCCGGGCCACGGTTTGCTCTCTCCCGAAGGTAAAATGGTGAGTACACCTGGCCCATTGTGGCGGCGGCGCTGATAAGATAAGAGGGCCCGGCGGGCAGAGCAAACACGCTTTCCCCGGGTTTCACACGCGGCCCGGGCTGAACAATGAGGCATTGTGGGGGACCGGGGTGCCACTGTCCCCACCGCCCCCGGTGGGACACGGAGTGTTTTCCGAGATGGATCTGGCAGAGCCCCGGGGCTCATTGATCCGCTGGGTGGATCACTGTTTGCTTTCCCCTGCCCATGACACGGTATTGATAAAATACTCATTCATTACTTTTCCCCTAAGCTCTCCCAAGTCTGGGAAGAGCTTTCCCTGCGAGCAGGGACATTCTTGTCCTGGATATCACCCAGGGGATTGAAGCTGCTGGTGCTGGCTCTGGCCCCACAGCTCCTGCCTCTCCCCTTCCCCTTTGCCACGTCCTTGGGGCTGCCAACATCAGCATGGCAGGAGTGGAGATGGGACATCAGCATCCCTGTGGTGCTGGACATGTCCCCATGCTGGTGCTGCAGGGCCTGAACACTCAGGGTGCCCCTTCCTGGTGCAAAGCCCCTGGAGCAGTGGGTGAAGGAGCAGGGCAAGGAGGGGGTTCAGGGGCTCAGGCCAGGATGGGATGGGATGTAGTAGCAGAGCACAGCCCGTCCCTGGAGCAGGCTGGCAGAGGTTTGCCTGCAGCTGCTGCTTTTCCGGGAGTTTTTTCCTGCTGAAATCGAAAGTCAAACATGGCACTGAGTGACGGGGCCAAGCAGGTTCTGCCCCGGTTTTCACTTCCATTTTCAGAGGGTTGTCCCTCCTGGGCCACCCCGTTGGTCTCCTGGCAGAGCTGGGTGGCCATGGAGGGGCTCACTGTCCCCTCCCTCAGCTATGGCACCGTTCCATTGTGCCTTTCTTCCGGCTGGAGGGGGTCTCTGTGCAGCCCCTCGGGCTCTGGCACTCACCCTGCAAAGCCAAACGTCCCCTGCCAAGCCGGGGGGACATTGCAGAGTGACACCCCAGCTTCCCCAGCCCACTCCCTCTGCCCCAGCACACCCAGCTCGCCTCAGGGGTGTGTTGAGCTTCATAACCCTCAGCCTGGAAGCCATAAAATGAGTCAGGGATAAAGGTGGCAGCAGCAGCAGCACCGCATGCCCAGGGTGGGGGTCCCCGAAGACCAGGCACCCCCTGCCAGCTCCTGGGACCAGGGCAGAGACCCCTGGAAGGGGCTGGGCAGCACAGGAGAAGGGAAGGGAGCACATTAAACTGATAAAAGCCCCTCGGTAAGGTGCAGCAGATGAGTCCTGCTGAGTTCTCCCCAAGGCACAGACGCTGCCAGCGCCGTGGGGACTGCATGGGACCACGGCCCTGCCAGCTTATCTCTGATCTCCAGGCAGGGCTAGCTGGTGCTTGCAAGTGATTTAATAGAAATATGCTGTAGGCTGTGGTTTCTAGTAAGTAAACATGTGCCTTTAATGCCCCACATGAAACAAGGAGCTGCCAAGGAAGTTGCTGCATCTTTCAGGAAAGAGCGTTGCTGAGGCTCCAGAAATCTCTTGTGGCTCACTCTTTCCTGCTCTAGTGTTTGCCTGGGCTGTGTTAGTGCCAGAGGGTCTGCCCTGAGGCTGCAGTGCCTGGAGGGTCTTTTCCAGTCATGCACAATCCAGGTGCAGTGCTCTGGGGCTAAACACCCTGTGAGAGGAGCTGGGGCTGCAGGCGAGCGGCGTGTGCTTGCCGGGAGCTGTTTGACTTGTGCAGCCGAGTGTGGTGAAACCCGGCCTTGAAGGGACTTTGAAAGTGGAAAATACCGGATCAGGAAATGTGAGTCACTCCCGGGCTTTGGAATTTATTGATGGATTTGTTTCAATTGCTATCTCCAGCTCACATGTGCAAAATAAACAAGGAGCTGGGAACTGGTGTCCAGAAATGTCACCTGAAGGGCTGCAGGGATGGCTCTGAGTTGGGATTGAGGTCACTCAGTGCAAGAGGGCGAACGACAGGGATTAGGGGAAGGTGCAGCAATTAAAGAAATAAGGCATTTACATGTGCTGGGGACCAGCTCCAGTCCTTGCAGCACATGCCAAATGCCTTTGTCTGATCCCTAAACTTTGGCCCGAAACCCTGGGCACTGTCTGTGCACCCGCCCCGTCTCACCAGTATCCTGCCAGATTGGTGACTAAGATCATCACCATGAGGCCCTTTTAACCTGCTTTCTGTCATTTTTCTTCGCTTTCCTGAGTTTATAGGTCCCACTTTCCCTTACAAGCATGATGGTTAGGAGTTAATGAGTATCAAAAGCCCTCAGCTGTCCCCGTGGGCTGGAGCTTGGACTTGGGGTACAAAACAGCAAAGGCTTGGGATGTGCCGTGTTCCGGTGCCACGCTCCAGTGGAGCTGGAAGCCAGTGCCAGCAAACTCTTTCCCAATGCTGTTCTGCTGTATATTAACACCAAGCTGAGGTGCTGCAGTCAGGCTCTGCACCCTGGGGGTGTAGGGGTGAAGCCCCAGCGGGACTGCAGCCCGCTCCCCTCTGAGGAGGGGGCTCTGCTGATGTCCCCATGAGGTGCAGGAGGGCGCTGGGGGCTGTGCTCTGACGGTGCCTGTCGTGCCTTGCTCCCGGCAGATCTCAGTGTCGGGGGGCGGGCTGCCCCCGGTGAGCACCCTGACCAACATCCACAGCCTGTCCCACCACAACCCGCAGCAGTCCCAGAACCTCATCATGACGCCGCTCTCGGGAGTCATGGCCATCGCCCAGAGTAAGTGCGCTCCCAGCTCACCTCTGTCCCCCGCCCTGTGACACAGCGAGGTGACGCTGCCCGGCGCTGACATCCCCGCTCTGCTCTCTCCCTGCTCCCAGGTCTGAACACCTCGCAGGCTCAGAGTGTGCCCGTCATCAACAGCGTGGCCGGCAGCCTGGCAGCCCTGCAGCCGGTGCAGTTCTCGCAGCAGCTGCACAGCCCGCACCAGCAGCCGCTGATGCAGCAATCCCCTGGGCACATGACACAGCAGCCCTTCATGGCCACCGTGACCCAGCTGCAGAACTCACACAGTAAGGGCTGGGGGGAGCTGCAAAGGGCCCCGGAAATTAATTCGGATGGGAAATCAGCTTGTGCTCTCCTCCTGCTCTCCCCTGGCCACGCTGGCCCCCTTGGCTGCTGCCCTTGTCTCGTGGTTCCAGCCCAGGGGATGCTCAGCGGTGCAGGGTGGTCACATCCTGCCTCATCCCTTCCTTCCCCCATTCCATCCATCTGGTCCAGCCACAGCCCCTCAGTCCCCATGGGTTTCTGGGGGTGAGCTGCTGCCTGAGAATGCAGTAGCTGCGAGGGAAGTGGGGGGGTTCTTCCCTTGGCTTGTTTCATCTCATCCCTGTCTCCCTGCTGCCCGTTCCCATCCCTGGAGCTGCCACCCCGGGGTGGCTTTTCCCTGACCTGTGCCCTCCTGTCCGCAGTGTACACACACAAACAGGAGCCTCCCCAGTATTCCCACACCTCCCGCTTCCCCTCGGCCATGGTGGTGACGGACACCAGCAGCATCAGCACACTCACCAACATGTCTTCCAGTAAGCAGGTATGACCCCACCCCACAGGGGTGGCTGAGGGGGCACGGGGTGGGGCTGTGCAGCTGGAGTGCAGCTTTTCCCCCTCTGGATATGGGGCTGGGGGTGGGAGTAGCAGAGAGCCCGTTCTGCTGCCTTTGCTCCACTCATGTGGGAAGCTGAGGTTGAGAACCACATTCCAGCCTCTTCCAAAACTGATGGGGATTTGGGCAATTTTGTCTAACATTTGGTGGTGCCAGCCAGGCCCTGCTCATCCATGGGGCAACTCCATGAGAGTGGGAGCATCCTACAGGGGCTGAGAAGGTGGAACCAAGCAGGCTCTGCTGCTCGTGCCCAAGGGGGACCGACCCTGGTTGGAGTCCAGTGGAGTCCAAGGCTCCTCAGCTTCCCCCAGCCCATAAACCTTTATCATCTGCCCACTGCAGGTGTAGGGCCGGACTTATCCTGGTTCAAATCAGGTGTGTGAGGTTTTCCTTAGACAATAGTCCCTTTCTGAGAGCCAGTTCTGGGGACTGTGGGAAATATGTGGCCCTTATTGATCGCTAGATAAATAAGAGAGAGCCTTGAACTTGCATTCAGATAAACTTTCTTCCCGAGGTTTGACAGGGGACAGGAAAAAAATGTCTGCAATGACCACAGAGTAAATACAGTGTGGGATTGCTGTGAGACCCCCCCCCTCCCCAGCATTGCTGTGAGATCCTTGGCGAGGGTGAAGGAAGAGGCTGGGGCAGCAAAGGGGAGATGTGAAGGGTTTGGGGTGCTTGGGAAGGGGTCAGGAACGCCACCCCCCCGGGGATCCCACCGTGTGCAGGTCTCTGGGTGACCATTCAGGCACGGCCGCCCCTCCGAGCTCCATTTCCTCGGCGCAGCTTTATCGGGCCATCTGCTGCGCGCTCAGCCCGAACTGCCCCTGATTAATCGAGCTCTGCTGCCTTTGATGCCGGGCTGGCCCCGGCAGCCCTGGGACACAGGAAATGTCTCTGGCAGGGAGATAGAGCCCGGCCATCCCCGCTGCCTCCGGGCCCCGCGATCCCCCCACCCTGACCAGCGCGGCTGGGGCACCCGGGGGTTTCTGTCTCCATCATGTTTTTGCACTTTTAATTAAAGTAGGAGGAGGTGTCACAGCTCAGGACGGGGGGATATGGGGCCAGGACCCTTCACCTGCTGTGGTGAGGGGGCATCCACCCTCCCCATTACCCCCAATACATAATAAACATCCTGCAAGCACCGGGGCAGGATCTGACCCCTCTCCAACAGCAAGCCCTCCCAGCCCCCAGGGTCTCTTTCCCTACCAACCATTCGATGCCCAAGCTACAGCTGGAAAATTTTATCTCTGGACATGGATTTCTTTCTTGCTGGTCAGCAGTTTCATTAGCCAGAGGTGAATGAAGTGTGACAGAAGCAGCATGGGGGCCCCATAAATGCTGCTCACCACCCAAATTGCTCAAATACCTGAGCATTTTTGGTGATTTGGGTTTCTGTCACTGACAGGAGCTATTGGGAGCTGTGCCCTGGCTCCTGCACACTTTGCCTCAGCATGAGTCAGGCAGCCCCCAAAAGCTGTTCCGTGGTGGAGGTGGCTGCTCCAGGGATGGAGCTGGAGAGAGGTCCCTGGTCACCCCCTAGCTGTCCCCTCCTTGCTGTGGGTCTCTTATCAGATGTTGTTATTAGACCTGGAAGGGGCAAATACCTCCCGGTTCCTTTGACAACGCTTGAGGCCGAGCCACCATGTTTATTACGTTGGCAAACACCTGATAGCCACGGCCAGTCCCTAATGACATGTCACGGGAGGCTCCTGGCGTCTCCTTATCTCCTCCTGACCGTGTTTGCTGTGTGTTCCAGCCCACAAGGTCAGCCCCACCCCTTGCCCCCCGCCCATGGGGGCTGGGGGGACCCCAGGGATGGAGAGGGATGGAGAAGGGGCCTATGCAGTGGGATGGATGTGGCAGGGGGGGCTGCTTGGCTCTGTGCCTGGAGATGAGAGCCGTGCTGGGGGACAGCGATGAGCCCCCCGCACTGCTCCCACCCCAGCCGAGCTCAGCCTCACGCCTGGCTGCTCCTGAGCTGTGTGGCACAGCCTGGGCACAAACAGGACCTTTTTTAGTGTTATTATTTTTGGGAGGGGGTGGCAATAGCTGGCTGAGAAAGTATTTTCCCACTGCCTCCCCCACAGGGGTGCCAGGGAGGGCCCGGGGCTGAGCAGGGCAGCGCCAAGGTCACGGAGCGGTGCAGGAGGTGATGCCTCCGAATGCTTTGTGGTGCTGCCTCCTCCTCCTGCCTCGCTCCCCGCTGCTCACTGTGCTGCTCTCTCTCCCTTCCTCAGTGTCCCCTGCAAGCCTGGTGATGCTCCACACCTCGCTGCTTTTGCACATAGCAAGGGGATCTTATTTTCCACAACATCCCGCCGGCGAGCTGCGCTCACAGCCCGGAGAGTCGCCTGCCGGAGCAGAGCCCAGCAGCGAGGAGCCCGACACGGAGCCGGGGCCGGAGGCTCCCCGGAGCCCTCCCGAGCCCGCCGGGGACCAGCCCGGAGCCGCCGTGCCCACCCGGGACCTGCCTCTCCTTCCCTCCACGCAGTATTTCCAAGATGCGTCTTGGGGATTGTTTTCCTGAGAAGTATTTGCCTTGCAAGAGGCTCTCCCGAGGAACAAGGCACGAGCTGTGCTGGGAACTGGCAGAAGGGGAAGATGGATCATGTTTTAAGTTATACTCCTCCGCTCGGCGGACTGAGAGGGACCGGGGTCTGTTACTTGGCGTTTGGAGGGAGGAATTGCATGTGTTGTTGAACTGAGCCAATTAAACTGTAAATATAGGTACAGTCTGCTCCATCCTCCCCCCTCCCCACTCCTATACATAGAGATTTATATAAAAAAAGAAGTAAATTTTGTCCAATGGATGTAAACTACTGTAATTAAGTGCAATTCCCCCATCTGTATATATTGGTCCTGAATATCTTCTTTTTCTCCTTTTTTTTTTTTTTTTTTAATGGTAAAGGTCAGAGCTGAGGATGGTTTTGGTTTTTTATTTCTCTTTTTCTTTTAAGTGAGTTCATTCCAATCCTGGGGCTGGCAAGGACCCTGGTCTGGCAGCAGTGGGCTCTGCAGTGCAGGAGGACAGGCAGACACGTGTCCCCTGCACGGTGACATCCCACGTGAAGGAAGGGCACAGGGCGAGCTGAGCGGAGCCCTGGCAGGACCTGGATGATCCCTGTGGGGACAACTGCGACTGAGAATTAATCTCGATGGACTTCCCTGCTTTTGGGGACTCTGAGATGGGCTCTGGTGGGGTGGGGAAGGACCTGGCAGCCTGGTGAACACATCCAGCTGCTGGGAAGTGTCATCAGCCTCCAGGTGAGCCTGGAGCATTTGCTGCTACAGAGTGAATGAGGGCACATGGAATTCTGATGGGATCTTCCCCAGATGGGTTCAGAGACTGTCTCCCTTTTCTCCTCCCTCAGGGCACAGAAGGAGTTGGATGCTCAGTTATTGCTTCATCTCCTGCCCAATAAATGGCCAGTACAGGTGGCTTCTTTCCACCATCAGCAGTTGATGATGAACCTTGTAGGCTCCACCCTTAGCAGGGTACAGGGTGCTCTCCCATGGTGCCATGGATGGATGGATGGATGGAATTTGGGCTGTGGTGTGAACACTCCAGTTGCTCCCTCATGGAAAGCTCTGCAGAAAGATCTCCAGCTTGTGAATGATCCCAGCTCCGTGGTGAGGGCACGTCCAGCCCCTCAGGCACCCACTGAGGACACTCTGCAGAGCCCTGGGGGAGTTTGGGTGCCCAAGTCCAGCCTCCCAAAGCCATGGAAGCTGTCAAAGGCATCGTCTGCCCTCTGTGAGACACGAGCTCCCTTCTGTAAATGGATCTAATACTCCCCAGCTGAGCCGATTTTTCATTAACTTTGTGGCATGTGCCAGCTGCTGAGAGGGATTTTGAGAGGTGGACAGCAGCAGAGGTGCCCATGGATGGATAAGCACTGGTGAAAAGCAGAACACTGGATGCTCTCTTTGGGCTGAGAAAGGCTCTTTGCCTCAAGTGTCTGGCACAGTGGGACCCTCACCCTCACTGGGACCGGCAGGAGCTGCCCTACGGCGAACAAGTCATCAGGAATTCGGAGACCAATATTCAGAATTACATTTAATTTAATGTACACTGTAATTAAACACCATTTCTTCTGAGTCCTTGCTGCTGTGTGGTCTGTGAATTCCACAGTGTTCGTGTGTGTGGTGGTTTGGCAGAGGTCAGGCTGACAGGGACACAGGCTGGTGGCATGTTCCTCCTGCTGTCCCTTGCAATGATAATCTCCATTTATATGGAGATTATATGTGTATATGTATATAAAATTATATATATATATATTTATCCTGCCTGGATGTGGAGAGCCCAGTGTTTCCTGTGAACCCCCAGGTATCAGCCAGGAATTGCAGGAGGCTTTTGGAGGTGGGGAGACCCATGTCCTCACCCTCCTAATGATGCCCTAATGATGCTGCCCTTAGCCCAGCACGGTTTCTCCCTCATTCCCTGCTAACTTTAGCAGCCAAGTGTTAAGCAAATCAATTAGGAGGGGAGTGCCAAAGCCAAGCCCCATCCCTGGGGATGCTGAGCCCGTGGGTCAGTGCAGCCCGAGGGGGAGGTGGCAGGGTGTGCTCTAGGGGCTGGAAAGCTTTTGAAGATCCTTGACTGTGAAGAGCTAACAGAGCTGAGTGACTCAGAGCACAGCAGTGGCAAAGGGTGGAACCTTTGTGAAGTTCACGATAACGTGTAGTAATGCAAAGCATTCCCTGGGTGTTGCAGATCCAGGTTGAATTGGCCCTGCAGAGGGAGGAATGGACAATCCAGTGGGAAGCAGGTGGGAGAAAGAGGCACTAGACCTGCTGCAGCTGAGCTGATGCAGGGCCTTTTGGGGCTTGATTTCTGCACCAGCTGTAAGAGAGTTACAGACTGAAAGGATGGAGCTCGGGGTGTGAAGAACCCTTTGGTAAATGTTCCAGGATTAGTGCTGCTCTCCAGACAGCTCTGCAGAGAAGGTAAGGGAAAACATTGGGTAAGGAAGCTTTGAGAATTGACCCCACCAGAGAGGGATGTGGTGAAGGAAGAGGGGACAGAGTCAAAAAAAACAAGGAGAGAAAATGCAATGTCATCTCAAATGAAGCTCCTGGAAGATATTTTTTTTCCTCCTGTTGCTGTCAGGCACGTGGTGTTTGTGTGTGAAGCAGTTGTTATGGGGCAAAGAAACCAGCAGAAGCATGACAAAGTTCATTTATGGCCAATAGAGTTTTACAGGGCCGAGTGATTATTTTACAGCTCAAAGCTGCTTATAAGGGAATTCCTTGCACATGAGGATCCACAGGCTGCCATGAGGCTTTAGCAGTGTCTCTTCATGTGAGCTGCAGCCTCCTTCATGGACACAGGGACAAGGCTGCATTTAATGTAAAGTGCAGGTGTGAGTACAAAGGGAAAATCCCCCAAATCTAAGCACTGCCAAGGTAACAGCCATGGTCAGGGCTGCTGTGGGTCTGTGTGACACAAGTGCGTGCACACCTAAGGAAGGCGCAGTTGCACAAGGCTCACACACGCGGCTTTCCAGACCCGTTCTGCCAGTCCAGCCGGGTGGCCGGATCTGCCGGGAATGTCGGCAGGAAAGGCAGCAGCAGCAGCAGGAGCAGCAGAGCGGGGCTGGGCTGCGCCGGGCTGGGCTGTGCTCTCCTCCAGAGCTCCCGGTGCTGCCGGACAGGTCACAGCGTTGTCACTCCCCGCGGAGCGCAGGCAGGCTCAGCCTTTGAAGCCTTTGAGCGGCCAGGGTGTGGCTGAGGTTGAGGAGCACCCGCAGAGGAATGCAGAGGGTGCTGGGCTGCGGGGCCGGGCTGGTGGCGGGCGGTGCCAGCTCCCTCTGCGCTGTGGCCGCGGGGCAGGAGCCGCAGCCGGAGCCGGAGCGGGCGCTCCCCGTTCCAGGTGCCGTGGCGCTGATGCCATGGCCCACGGACGGGGGCTGTCCGCGATGTGCCCGCAGCACACCTGCACCAGCCCGTGAACGGCTCTGATGGGGGCAGAGCCAGGTCTGATGGGAGCCAGGGAGAGAATTCGAACTGCTCTGGAACACTTTGCTGTCCTGAAGCAATGCGCTGCACACAAACACTTCAGAACGCACTCAGCATCCAGAGAAAACCTCTCTGCCTGCTCCAGCGCGTCTCCGATGGCTCCTGCGGCTCCGGGTGCTGCCCTGCCGTGGCCTGGGCTCCCCATTGAATTGATTATCCATTGAATCCTGCAGGATCCTTTTCCCGTGCTGCGTGTGTGGCTCAATGCGAGCAGCCCAGGCAGAAGGGGAGTGCTGGGGGAGCCACCAGCAGCGGCAGGGAGAGATCGCTGAGGACTTTATTTCTCTAACCCAGACAGAAAACTTAAAAGTCAAAACCTCAAATGTGTCCTAGAGTTGCCCTGCCCCAGTGTAGGCGTAATGCAGAGCCATGGAAAACCAAAGCCTCAGGCATTTTGTGCTGTCGTCTAATTCAAGGAACTTTGATTTTACTTTTCTACTCAGCAAAACTAACCCTCCTCTCTGTAATTAATATGCTGCTCAAATGGATTCTTAATTACAGATAAATCACAAATCTACACACTCAACTGTTATGCTTTTCAAGTAATAAAACAGGTCATTTGTCTTCCTCAGATGAACAGAGCCCAACCAGCACACCATTTCCCCCTTTATGAAGAATTCATTTGCCTTAGAAAGAAAGTCTTTAAAAAAACATTGCAAGGATTTCTTGAATAGGGGATCAAAGCTCCCACACTGCTGGAAACCATTTTTCGCTAAATAAGATGTGAGTAAAGGGGGGAAAAGTAAAAGTTTTTTGGTCGTGGTTGGGATTACAACACCCTTGGGAGGGGCGAGGATGTGGGGTCAAGAAGTGGTGACCAGGTTAGCAACACAGGGAACAGAAGGGGAGCACAAAGGAACAGAAAGTGGAAACGGACAGCTGAATGAGGACGCATGTTTCTCTGCTGCAAGAGAATGGATGCTACATCAATTCATACTGAGAGCTGAGGGCTGAGGGCCTGTTAATGGATCGGGGGACACAGCAGGGGTCAGAGGTCACCGGTGTGCCCAGCCGGGCTAATTGACTGTGATGTGCATATCAGTGATGATGATGTAGCAGGAGGGCAGGGCCTGGGGGGCACACGTGCTGCAGCCCCTGGAATTCCTGCCCTACACCTGTGGGACAGATGGACACATACACACACACACAGAAGATGTTGGCTTGGCTGGATTTCTCCTGGCTGTGCATGTGATGGAATAAACGCTCTCACCTGATTTGCTTTGCCATCTGATGGGATTTTATTTCAGCTCCATGCCTGGGGCACAGGCAGCCCAGTGACCTGCACGGGGGCACATCTCAGCTGAGCTGCTCTGCACCAGCCCCGAGAGCCCTGAGCCCTGCAGGGATGGGGCTGTGGCAGGCTCAGGAGAGCACCTGGCTGTTCCACAGCTCTTCACTGTGACCTTTTTGGTTCTGTGTTTGTAAGAAAATACTGAGTCAATTCTGATGATGCATGGGCTATAGTGGTGTCAGATTGGCTTCTGTTTGGCTTTGGAATATAATTTAGGGGATTGTAATAATTAGATTTGCACTGCTAATAATTATTTTATTAGATCCTAAAGATTTCAAGTGTGTTAACAACAGCATAATCTTTGCTCAAATAGAAGGGAAACACATCAAAACCACACCTCTAGAGTGAACTAGTGCTGTTCTATGAATTTTCTATGCTAATAAGAATAATAGCTAAAGCTAGATATTAAATCTCAAATACTCAAAAAGCTCCCTGAACTCTGGCAGCCTTGGTCCCTCGCTCCTGGCACAGGAACTCGGAAGCAACTCGGAACTCCCTGACACAAAGGGATTTCCCAGCTGACCCGTGGAGAGAACATTCCCTGTTTCCTCACTCTTGAATCTGCCAACAGCATCCCTTGGTGAGTGATGGATATTGGAGATGATTTATAATTCTTTGTTACACAAATGCCCCCACATTCTTCCCCATCCTCTCGCAGCAACCATTAGTCACTGCTGCCAGCAGAAAGCAGCAGCCTCAGCCTGGGAACTGCAGCAAGGATGTGGAGCTGAGCCCTCACTCGCTGTGAATACACCACTGGGGACACAAGAAAGGGAACTGTCACCGCTGTGGTGCTCTGCACCCAGGCCCCTGGGTCTGCTGTCACCCATTTGCTGGGAAGTGAAAAATCTGGCAAAGAAGAAGTGCAATAAATCAGGCAGGGAAGGGCAGAGGGGAGGATCAGGTTTACCCAATTTTTCATCTCAAAGTTTGTTATTAAAGTAGTGAATGTTACAGGAGGAACAGCCATGGCCTATATGTCTTAGAGCTCTTGAATCTCAGCAACGCAAACCTTTAGCCCCTGAGACTTTTATTACATTAAATAATTTTTGTTCCTGCTAATTAAATTTCTGTTTGTTTTACTTCACGAACAACCAGGAAAAATCTGTATTGTTTGATCTGATAGTACTAGATTTACCTGCACTATTGGATTCACAGTTTATCGTAATGAATAAATACACGAATTGAATAAATTCTGATCTTAATCTGGACAAACCTTTTCGAATGCCCTGAGGAGCTCAGCCAGTTGCCAGGTTGCTCCTGCCACGGCATCAAGCACTTCTTTCCTCAGGCACACTTGTGAGGCTGGATTGTATCAGTATAAATCAAGGATTAAGCAAAGTGCTTGTGCACAGGGCAGCAACACCATCCTCCTGCCTGCTCCCCTCCAGACTCCAGCACGGCAGCAGAGCTGGCAGGGGAGAGATGGAGGCATCGGCAGCCCCACAGCGGGAAAGAATTCTCCGTGGCCACCTTGGTGCTGTCGCCTCCGCCGTTCCCATCGCGCTCGGGCACGTCCCGGTGCCGCTGAGGCCTAGGGCGGCCTTGTGGCCGTTGCCATGGCAGCGAGGGCCGCACAGCCCCGGGGCGGTTGCCATGGCAGCCGGCAGGAAGTGCTCCCCGTTTCCGGCGGCGCGGGGGCTGCTGGGAGCGGGGCAGCATGGAGACCCACGAGCTGTTCCGCCGCTTGGGTGCCGGGGCTCGCTTTGACGTGCGGCGCTTCGGGCTGGACGCGCGGCGCTTCGGGGTGCGGGGACACCGAGGGGAGAGCTCGGGGATCGGTCCCTGCGCGGTTCAGGCTTCGGAGCCTCGTCCTCCCCCCATCCGCGGCGCTGAGGAGCGGGGCCTGGCCATGGCGTCTCACCCTTTTCCCTGTTCTCCCGCAGGTGGTTAAAGAGAACCGCGGCAGCGTCCCGCTGGAAAGCCTCGACTTCTTCGGGAAAAAGGAGGGAGCCCCTCAGGGATCTGCCGAGGAGGGCAGGGGGCTCGCAGGGGCTGAAAAGGAGGGGAAGCAGCAGGAAGATGGAGCAGGGAAAAACGATGGGAAGAGGAAAAGAACGGCAGAAAGCAGTGGAGGGAAAAGAAAAAAGAAAAAGACACGAGGTATTTGTACACACACGCTTGTATCCCTGGCAGAATCATCAAAGAATCCCAGAACGGTTTAGGTTGGAAAGGACCTTAAAGTGCATCCAGTTCTGGGTTCCTTGGCTGGCCTGGCTCAGAGCTGATCTAATAACTGGGCCAAGATTGGGTGCTGAGAGCTGGGGATGTGGTTGCCATCCTTCTGGAGTCTTCATTTGTTTTATTGAGAATGAGAGAAAAAACGTTCTGAGATTTTTTTAATCTCCAAATGATGCCTGTCTGTATTTTACTAAATGAATTTTCAATTTGTTTGCAACTTCCCAGGAGCAGCATCAGTGCCAGAGCTGTCAGAAAACAATGGAATAAAGTGGATGTCCTCTATGGAAGTAAAACTTGAGGATACAAAAGACAAAAAACCTACAGCAGACAAGCTTGAACGCTTGAGGAGAGAAAAGGTGGGCCCAGGGAATTCTGATACAACAACAGGTTCCTGGTGTTGTGTGGGTGTTTGGTCTAAAATTGAGGTTTATTTATGGTGGTTCCTCATTGCAGGAGGGTGACTGAGTGTGAATGGAGATGAATCCATCCGTGGCGAGTTTTGTGGTGTAAAATTAAAGAGAAGGAGTTTGTCTTTTGCCTTGTAGATCAATCGCTTCAGGAACCAGCACAGGATCAACATTCAGGGAACAGATCTCCCTGACCCCATTGCCACCTTTGAGCAGCTCCAGAAGGAGTACAAAGTGCACCCTAAAATCATGGAGAATATCCAGGCTGCAGGCTTCCATGTCCCAACACCCATCCAGATGCAGGCGATTCCCACCATGCTGCATGTGAGTTCTCTGGGATTTCAGGGATTCTGGCAAAATTTGGGGCCATGGCTGTGTTTGTGGCAGTTTTAAAGCTGGATCAACTGCATGAGAACTGAAAGCTTTCACAGTTTTCCTGATCTATGCTTTTCCTAAGGTATTTTGGGTCAGTTTGCAGCACTGAATGTAATTTTTACTCCTTTTTTTTCTTTCTTTTCATTACTGAAATATAAGCCCTTGTTTTTTCTTACAGGGTCGGGAGCTTCTGGCTTCAGCTCCTACAGGGTCTGGAAAAACACTGGCATTTTGCATCCCTCTCTTAACACATCTGAAACAACCCAGGAACAAAGGATTCAGGGCTCTGATCATATCACCCACCCGAGAACTTGCCAGCCAGGTGTGTGCTGAGGGGATCTCACATTGATGGACTTGAATGTTTTCACTCTGTGTCAGCAAAACAGCAGCTTAGTAAATATTTTTTTCCCTTTATTGCCCTCACATATCAGAGAAAGCTGATTTAAATGATTCTTTCAAGTCTTTTGACTTCTGTGAAGTAGGTACATATCTATTATCTGGGTCTAATCTAAATGATTAGATTAGAAGCTCAAGGTTCTTTGATCATATTTTAAACTGCCCAGTGCTGAGGTGCTCTTAAAACCTCCTTTCCTACTTGAGATTGCTACAAAAGGTTTATCTGTTTGTCCCAAACTTGGATTTTCAAGGAATAACTTTGTAACAAAGCTGTGTTGTTAAAAATGAAATTAAAATGGCACCTTTGGGCAGTTTTTATTAATGTGAGAGGGGGAGCCACATGTGGTAGTGACATGAATAATGCCTGTTAGAGAGCTGCAGTTTATTATGCTAAAGAAACCAGAGAGTTTTCTCTTAACATTGGAATCAGGGTGAGGTTTGAAGCTCTAGCTTCAGGATTAGGTTGCTCAGAGCAGCTGTGGCTGCCTCTGGATCCCTGGAAGTGTCCAATGCCAGGCTGGACAGGGCTTGGAGCACCCTGGGATAGTGGAAGGTGTCCCTGCCCATGGCAGGGGGAACTGGATGAGTTTTAATGTCCCTTCAAACCCAAATCATCCCATGACTCCATGATTGCCAGCTCCATGATTGTTTTTTGGTTTGAAAAGCTCATCAGCTCAGTTTGCAAATCCAATCTCTGCTGCCTTTTCAGACCCACCGGGAGCTGGTGAAGCTGGCTGAGGGCACAGGCTTCAGAATCCACATGATCCACAAGGCAGCTGATGCAGCCAAGAAGTTTGGGCCCAAGTCTTCCAAGAAGTTTGGTAACTGTTCTAATGACTGAAGTGCTTCTAAAAAATATTAAAAAGTGTCACTGACCTTTCTTTTTGGGCTGTGTGGTTAAAAAGTGGCAGGGAAGAAATGGGAAGTGAGCCTGAGATGGACTCTGCTAAATTGTACCTCTGGCACATTGGGCTGGAACTGCTGTTTCTCAGGGCTCTGTTTGTTGGGTTTATTTTGTGTCTTTTTTGACATTTTGCTTCTTTCCTTTGATTAGATATACTGGTCACTACTCCCAACAGACTCATTTATTTGCTGAAAGAAGATCCTCCAGCAATAGACTTGAGCAGGTATGAGAGTCTGTTTCAAATGTGCTTTGCCACTCACGAGTGGCACTCCTGCAAACCAAACCTCCCTGTTCCTAGCGTGGAGTGGCTGGTGGTGGATGAGTCAGACAAGCTGTTTGAGGATGGGAAGTCAGGATTCCGTGACCAGCTGGCTTCCATCTTCCTGGCCTGCACCTCCCACCTGGTCAGGAGGGCTCTGTTCAGCGCTACCTTTGCCCATGATGTGGAGGAGTGGTGTAAACTCAACCTGGACAACGTCGTGCTGGTGTCTGTTGGAGCAAGGTAGGTGTTTTCAGGGTTTTTTTATTTCCTGGGAAATTGTTTTCTTTGCATCATCAGTCTTCTTGTTTTGTGGCCCTTGTTAGTCAGCACTGCAGGTTGTTTGTCTCCAGAGAAAATTGTGTAGGCACGTAGATCTTTCTCGTGTGTTGAATAAAGTGTTCTTTTCCCTTTGCCAATTACTTCATCATCAAATAAACATCAATCTTAGGAGCGTGCACTGATGGAATAGGTTTTGTTGTGCAGTATTTCTCATCCAGCAGGTAATATTTTAAGGAGGTTATATATGCCACATATATTTATTAATATATAAGTTTTTGTTAATGTATATAAAAACACTAAAGTCTTTCTGTTGGATTTCTGGTTTCAGAAACTCTGCAGCAGAGACAGTAGAACAAGAGCTGCTGTTTGTTGGATCTGAGACAGGAAAACTAACAGCAATGAGAGAGCTCGTTAAAAAGGTATTTTGGAGACTGAGCATGTTCTTCTTCCTGTTCAACAGAGCTATGTTTTGTCAGAGAATCCCAATTTCCACTTCTCTATGACACATGTTAAACTGTTGCCCAAATCTGCTGTGTCTCAGTTTCTGCAAGGAAAAGGACTTTGGAACCTGAGATAAACTTACTCTTTTTTCAGGGTTTTGCTCCTCCAGTCCTTGTTTTTGTACAGTCTATTGAGAGAGCTAAAGAGCTTTTCCATGAGCTTATTTATGAAGGCATCAATGTGGATGTCATCCATGCAGACAAGACTCAGCAACAGGTAGGAGGATTTTATTTCCTTTCAAGAAATGCTTTAGAAAGAAAGGTAAAAGCAAGAGTGTTGGAATGTAACTGCAGGTAACTGTGGCAGCAAATTCCAGCAGGTTTTTGTTCAGAAGTTTAGTCTTATTCCTTAACATCATGGCAACTTTAAGGAAACAAGTTCACCTCCTTTCTCAATTTGCTCTTTGGTCCGTTTCCAAATGTCTTTTCTGTTCTTTTCCTAGAGGGACAAAGTAGTGCAGAGTTTCAGAGCTGGGAAGATCTGGGTACTCATCTGCTCAGCATTACTGGCTCGAGGGATTGACTTCAAAGGTGTGAATATGGTCATCAATTACGATTTGCCAACGAGTGCAGTGGAATACATCCACAGGATAGGTGAGGCATGGCTCACAAATCACTTCCTTTTCCCCGTGTCTCAGGTCTTTAATGCAGATGCTCTCATTTTTGTCAGCACTCTGTGAACCTTATTGAGATGTTTCAGACATAGCTGTGCTTTCATTCACTGGGAACAATGGTTGGGGATTGGTTGCTTGGTGTATCCTTAGTCTGTGAGCATGCATCAGGAGGCTGGGGCTGTGAGAAGGAATAAAGGGAGATGTCTAAAGTAAAATCTCTGCAAAATGTGTGCTTGGCAGGTCGAACTGGAAGAGCAGGACACAGAGGAAAGGCAGTCACTTTCTTTACAGAAGATGATAAACCTTTGTTACGAAGGTAATATGTCTAGATTAATAATATCTTTATTTCTTGCTTAAAAAAACCTCACCACAAAACAAAAGACCAACAACAAACCAGCCAGTTTGTTTGGTTTGCTGTTTCCCACAAAAAAATATTTATCACTTGTCAAGCACTGGAATTGATCTCTTCCCCCCTCTCCTTTCCAGTATTGCCAACGTTATCCAGCGAGCTGGCTGTCCTGTGCCAGAATACATTAAACATTTGCCCAAACTGCAGAGGTATGTTCATTTGAGCAGTTTACCAGTCTTCTAATCAATGCATTTTAATAACTTATGATAGTTTCTAGAACTAGAAACCCTAGTAATTTCATCTTTCTTCACTAAATGTTGTTCTCAGCAAACAAAAGAAGAAATTCATTAAGAAACCTTTAACAAGAGAATCCATTTGTACCACCCCAAAGTGCTTCTTGAAAAAAGGCAAAAGAAAAATGTAAGTAGGTCTTGCTGAAGAGGAGGTAAGAGATGCTGTTTATCCAGAAACAGCCCAGAAAATTTAAGCAAAGTAACAGATAACTTGTTTGGATGAACCACCCAGTCATAATAATTTTAGTGATGAAGTTTTAGTTTCAATATATATCTACTGGAACTTGGATTAATGACAACATTTTGCCTCATGTGGTGCCATATGTCAGGTGACAGCAGCATGAGTTTAAGCCACTAGTTGTCTTCAGGTGTCTTGATCTCCAACGTGTTTCTTGTAGGAAAACTACAAAGGAAAATACTAAGGGAAAGAAGAAAGATAAAGAAGACAAAAAGGGCAGTAAATTACAGACTGTTTCAGAAAGCTGAATTCAGACTGTTGAGCTGGGGCTGACACCTCTGTGCTGGAACAGAAGAATGAAGATGGCAGTGATGGTGAAGGGAGAAGAACATTTCTCATGTTTCCTTTGGGGTGAGGGTAAAGGTTTACATGCTAGAAAGTCTCAACTGCAATGCCAGGAGAGAATTCCTGCATGCTTCTTATAGAAGCTGGAGCATGTTCTTGTGCAGTGAATGCCGTGTATTTCTGAGAAGAGTTCAACACCAGCATCAGTTTGTGTTATTTTCACACAGTTTTGTATTACTCCTTGAAAATATTGTGTTCAAATTGCCCCTAATACATTTTTTAGACACTTTCAGGAGATTCAGAGACAAAAACCACACAATGTTTACCATCAGGTTTGATAAATGCAGCTGTCAGACACTTCCCTGGACACTTCAAAAAAGCCCAAACAAATCCACGTATATGTGAAAGTAAAGCCTTGCTCTTCCTACTGGTCTATAAAATTATTTTGTAATAAATAATACTTTACACATCCAGTAATTTTGTACTGTTTTATAATTGAGCCTGAAACCAGAATAAACGAGGTCATAAGATGCTGATTCAGATATCTGTGTGTCTGTGCAGCCTTGGTGGAACATGTTTGAAGACACAAAAGGCCCAGCTCTGTGTTTTCCCTGTCTTCATCTGCCCAGTGTGTTCTCAGCCCACATTGGTTTTGTCATCAGAATTCCAGTCAGGCAGGAACGGCTTCTTTGCAACTACAATCCTTTAAGGAAGAATTTCTGGACAGGATTGTCTTGATTTAATCTGGTTTGGATGGGGCAGCCACAGCAGCCTGTGCCAGGGCCTCAGCACCCTCACAGGGAGGAATTTCTTCCCAATATCGCATCCAACCCTCCCTGTGTCTGTGTGAATCCATTGCTCCTTGTGTCACTTCAGGCTCTTGTCACATGTCCCCGGGTGACCCCGAGGCAGCTCGGGCAGAAAGGCGCCACTTTCTTTTCCTTTTTTACGGAAAAGCCGTGGTTTGGATGCTGGAAACCGGGGGAAAGCCAGGGCCACTCATCCCCATCCAGGCCTTTCCCGGGGGTTTGGGGAGCAGAGGAATCGAGGGGTTTGGAACCAAAGAATCGAGGGGTTGATTGTAGGGCTGTGGCTTTGTGTGGCTGCGACACGGAGGAGCTTTGAGGCTGTGGCTCTGTGGGGCTGTGGAACGGAGGAACCGAGGGGCCGGGGAGCAGAGGAATGGAGGGGCTGTGGCTCTTTGGGGCTGTGGAATGGAGCAACCCAGGGGCCGTGGCTCTGTGGGGCTGTGG
>VWYP01031386.1:0-25510 GCA_013400435.1 Pycnonotus jocosus
TTTCCTTATTCAGTCATTTTGTTTAAAGGTTTAATAAACCATTAAAATTTTATAAAGTGAGCATTGTTTCTCACGAGTGACACAAGAACAGTCAATACCAGGCACTACTCCTACTTGCCCTCAACGAAACTTGTGAGTTTCAACTTGTGGTTGTGTTATTTGTAGCCTGTGGTTGTTTGTAGGTTTGCAATTTAACCGCAGTTCACAGCAAATGGCTGCATGGTCTGATTGTGACCAACAGGGAATTTCCCAACCTTTCTCAGTTCCTGAAGCACTCTGTGGCCTGCTGCTTCCTTTAGCCATGTTTTTAAAGAATAATTCTGACCAAACTGCCCCTAATATTGTCTTCAGCTTCACAGTATTTCTGTCTAACTCCTAGTCTTGTGGGTCTACCCACTAATTCCTGAAATATATTTAAAATGAGTGAAGGTGTCAAATTGGCACTGTGCCCTTCCACTCTAAATTGCTCATGTTCTCTGGCTGCCAGCTCTTCAGCACCTGTATGCATGTATTTATGTACATACAATAATTCTGAATAAAGCTTGAAGTTTATTGAGGTGGATGAAAAATGCATTCAGAAGGATGAAAAGGTGGTTGTTCAACTCACTTATTTAAATATTGAGCCTGCTCACTGAAGCAGTTGGAAACCTGCACCTTCTCTGTCCTCCAGCAGTGTTGTAAGTCTGTGCAGTCTCAGTGGGACAACATTGGATATATGGTTATAATCTATAGGTAATGTTCTTTGAATAAGATTACCCATAAAGCTCTTGCTTTTGTGCTGTGCTCTGATGGGTTTTGCCCAAACACACGTTTTTAAAGATAAGAGCTCCAAATAGCGGCTGAGATAGAAGGCTTAGTAACTGCTGACTTCAAATTAAGCATTCCAGAATTTCCATGCTTGAGCTGTGATGCTTGATAGTTTCAATTAAAGCAGCTAAGATATATTGCTAAATACACAAGAAAACACAAATACTGGGATTTCCATAGCAAAGTGCAGCAGAGAGAGGGCTGAGAGTGCACCAGGCTTATTACTCAGGAGCATTATGATTGACTAAAACACACAGAGTGGTAGGGAAGGAGAGGAAAGGGACAGTGCCTCTGAGATGGAATAAAATACCTTTGTGAGGGACAGGACACAGCACAAGCCCTTTGGGCTTTGTGAGCAGGTACTGAGCAGGGACACACACCTGTCTATCATTTCTGCATCTCAGCAAGGGATTCACTGTCTCCAGTTACAGTAGTTTGCTGCTTCTGTTTTCTTAAGATTTCTTTTCTGCCTTTTTAACTATGTTTTCCCTGTAGTTGACACAGCCAAGCCTGCATTGGCAGGAATTTAAGTGTATGGGTATCTTCCTTTTGTCACAGGCAAACATACTGATCCAGAAGAGCCTCTGAGCCTCAAGAGCTAAACATGATATTGCAATAAGTAGACAGACTCAAACCTTTATTTCACATCAACTCCATGAGTTGTTCTTGTGGGCAGCCTGGGTAACCATTCCAAGAATCCTCTGAGAGCTAAGAACTGAGGAGATCACACTGTGATGGTGTAGAAATGCCTCATGGAAACAATCTCATGGGCTGATCAGCAGAGATCTAAAGTGTGTGCTGACTGTGAGAGTCAAATCTGTGTGTCCCCACTTGGGGTGAAAGGCAAAGCTTTGCCAGATCTGCTTTCCAGAGCTGACCTCTATAATGACAATGTCTGGGCTCCTGCAGGAGTTTTATGGATTTACTGTGGTACCTAAAATAGCAGTACCTGTTTCATGTAGAGAATGCACAGGGATAGAGGAAATTTACTTATCTGTTTTATCTCCATGAAAATATTTCAATCCTACATATAAACTGCACCAGAGTAGGGAAAGATGGGAAGCCTGCAAAGAAAACTCCAGGGCAGGTGGACTCTGGTCATCCTGTTCAGTGTGGTACTATAAATGCAATTTACAGTATTCCTTCACACAGCAAATACTGTAAGTGCTGTAAATCCAAGCAAAAAAATGTGACTTTTTCTCTTTGGAAAACTATCTGGGAACTGTTATTTTTTAGCATATTGCATAGGAAATGGAACCTTAATTCTGTGGAATAATTCTCTGAGTCTCTTGGGAAGAGAACTCTAAGCCATAGTTCAGTAAAGAGTTGGCTTAGGTGCAGAAAGAAGTGTTTAGCTATGATTCTCTAGCCTGCTGAGCTATCACAGAGAATTTTGGGCAGAAACAGTTCACCTGGTTTTCTCAAGGTATGTATCCAAGGGCACTCTGAGTTCTGCCTCTTCAACCACAGCAGAAATGCAGAAGTAGCAGTCATTTGTGGTTTTGAGCCACTAGAAGCCCTTGAGTTCACACATCCACATGTTCAGGTGCAGGATATCCTTCCCAAATGGACTAATATGGGAAGGAAATCACATTTTTTTTGGCCTGCTCAAATATAATTCTGTAAGTAATGAATACGAAACACTGAATTTCCTAACATCAGAAAATAAAATGCAGGACTAGAAACAGGTGCTCTATGCTGCATTCTAGGGTGAGTGCAGAAGAAAGAAAAGGGCCCATTTTGTTTTATTTTCTATGTAAGGCAGAGGGAGAAATTGCATGTAAAGAGAACAGCAGAAACTGATCTGTATTTGGAAAGCAGAATTTAGCTGTGCAGCGTTTTGCTAATAAGCTACACCTATTAAAATTAATTTACAAGTATGTGATTGTCTGATTATCCAGCTTGCAGTGTACAAAACACACTTTTTCAGGAGATACTCTACCATTTGCTTGAGGTGTTGTGAAGAGTTTTGCTGTGCTGGGCCCCAGCTGTTGTGTGAGATGTTTGTGCCTCCTGGATGTGGCAGCCTTGCAAAACTGCCTTTTTTAAATTTTTATTTTTAAAATTATTTTTTATTTTTTTGCTGCTGACTTTGGAGCATTAATCAGCTTTAATTATCACTACTGGATATACTAACAGCTTACAAAAGTTGCTCTCTCCACTCCGCTGTAAATGAAGCCTCAAATAGTTGTAGTTGCCTATGGCTGTGTGCTGGAAAACCTGTTTTGTTCTGTGGCTCACGCTCTCACCCTTTAATCAGAGCTTGTTCTGGAAATGGCAGTGCCATGTCTCTGAGGGTGATCTCATTTTTGAGGGCAGCAGGCAAGGGGGATGTTGTCATCTGTTTCAACCTGTTCAGAAAATGAGCCTGCAAAAAACACATTTCGAGCTTCGAGAAAAGGCATTATCCTGGATTTCAGGCAGTTCATCTGAGAGTCTGAACAAAGAAGTTCTGGGTTTTGCTGATGCTGTTCTGCTTCTCGGGGATCCATCAGGACCTCTCTCCACTCTGACTCGAGGCACTCACCCCAGGGAAGAACACAGATGTCACAGTGAGTGTCTGCTTGGGAGTGAAGTGTCTCAGCTCCCATCAGAGAGAGCAGATCCATAAAGCAGATGGGCTCATCTTAAAACAGGCACCAAAGGGGGGTTTGGTTGTGTCAGCACAGCTGTCTGGTGCTGCCTGGGGTGCCCTGAAGGAGCTACAATGTCTGCACACATCTGGCAGGTGTGGGGCATTCAGGGAAGATCTGGGTCTTTTTGTACCTTCAAGAGGTACAAAAGGAGGCCCAGGGGCACCTAAAATGTTTCTGGGTACAGCAGAGGGGCCACTCTGACAGATTTGTAATATTTGGATGGTCTCTGACTGCACTGGCTGGGGGTTACAGCGAGACCCTAAAGACACAGAGTGCATGTCAATACCTAAGCTCAAGTGTCTTTACCTGAAACAAAGCTTTAGATCATAAGGATCTGTAACTTGTTAGAGTTTAAATTAGTTTAGTAGTTAAGAGCAGAGATAGATCATGTTGAGTGCATTTACTGGAAGAGTAAATTATGAATCTAAAAATCATAACCACAAAGTAAAAGTGCATTGATACCATTCTGCCTTATTTTCAGTTGATTTATAGAGTGTAGCTGTGTTGTGATGATGAGGAGGGAGGGAGGGGAACAGTGTATTGTCACTGGAGAGGGGCTGCACTTCGGTTGCTTACCTATGTTCTTCCCCAGTAAATCTGTACCAGGTAAAAAAGTCTGTATATTCATGATATTCAGGATCTATTTGAGCCTTGAATGCACATATGATGTGCATTTATTTATCAGAGGCAACCCTAGAACCACTCAGCTCTGTATACCTTTCACTAGATTTTTTGATCAGTGTTATGTCTATGTCACTGTGCTTGGAAAATTTTGCTATCATTACAAGATTTAAAACGTAGTTTTTACCTACTTTTATTGCCTTTGTAAATTGATCCTAACTATGACCCTAAATTGACCCTAACTATGCTTTTTATCCATTTTGAAGATAACTAAGATGTCATCAGAGAACTTATATTGTTTTATTTAAACCACAAGGTGGAATACTGAGTCGGTTTGAACCAGTGAGGTTCAAAAAATGTATTATTTTTGGTAAACGCCTCAAGTATATTCACTGTCTAGGAGCTTTTGTTTGCTACAGTGCATATTTGGCAGAGCACACCACTTTGGATAGGAAGCACTGAAATGCTTATGAAATACATTGATTTTACTTTGATAAATCTTACACAAGACATAACCTCTTGCCATTAGCATATGGTTGTCATTACGTAGGAAAATACTGCATTCCATTTCAATTTAGTTTGGGGTGGACAGGAGTGACGGCTTTAAATTCACAGTGAGCCTTATTATTTCTTTTTTGCAGGCAGAATTGCTGGAACTGGTTGGTGAGAAAGGAAGAGGAGAAACTCCATCAGGGTGAAGGTCAGATGGTCAGCACATGTGGCCAAAGCCAACAGTTATTTTCAGGCACAAATCACCAGGGCATCCTCAAACTCCTAATTGAATATGCAAATAAAACTGCAGAATTAATCTTGTTTTGTTGAACACTGGCAAACATTTGTGAACTGCTCCATTCAAAGAGGGTTTTGGCAGTAGTTTGGACAGATGCTGAGAACAGTGGAAATTCTATGACAGGAAGTCTCACTGGAGTAGCCCTTCCTATATTGGCAAAGCTCCTATTTAGAGCAAAATATCCTACTTGGGGCTGCAGCACTGCCCATTTCAATCGGGAATTACCCATTTGTATATGAAAATGTAGCTGCATTTCACCCAAAAAATACCCTTGAGTGGCACAGATCATTCTGTGCAGCTGGGATTTCTTGTGTTGAAGGTTTATAGGATGAAATCTATAACATAAATATAACAATGTTATTACTTCCCATACTAAAAAGATATGGCAAAAATATCTTTACCTGCCTTTGGTTCAGCCATGCCTGGGTGCAGCAAGGGATGCTTAAGGCCTGTCCCAGAGAGGGGCTGGAGCCCAACAGGAAAGCTGAAAACCACACTGCCACTGGAATTCTTCATTTTTCTACCCTGGTGCTGAAATAGCTCCATTTCAACAAAAGCAGAAAACAGATTTTTAAAGAAGAACGAGAGCTCCATATCAGAACAACTGTTTTCCTGTAAATGCTAGAAAAAGCATTTCAGCTTTTCCCTATTTCAGCTGATACCTTGTGGCACTCGTGAGGCTGGGATGTAGCTGGTCACCAAAGCAAGCCAGGAAGTACTGTTCTCCTGTTTTTGTTGTGTAAGTGTGCATTGATGAACTGTCTCCATTGTACCTCCCAATCCCTCTCAGGTCTGGAGTATTTTCTTCGTCCTCCTTCCTCCTATGGAGTTTATCATGTTAAAGTGACTGTCACCTCTCATTTTGCTGCCAAAATCAGTCAAAAACGCCTTCAAACCACTGCAGCATTACGAAGCAGACATTCTTTGTTACAGTGCTGGATGAGCAAAGGGATAACTCCACCAAAATCATGCATCCTGAGTACAGAAAATCTCCTGCTTGTGTAGTGTATTACACATACATATTCATTGATTTCCCTGGAGTAAACATTTGCATGCTAATCCTTTCCCTGAATCATTAACACAAGTTCCCTGCCCTTTGCACACTCATTCTTCTGTCCCAGGGGTCCCTCTGGTGCTCACAGACCCCAGAGTTGCCACGGGATGAGTTGGTGTTACCTCCCAAATGCTCAGCAGAGTTGGCACACCCAGGCTGGATCATGACTTTGTGCCTCTTCCTGGTCAATATTTAATGATCCTACAGAATAAGCTTTGTGGGGTTCCATAGGCCAGTGTTTCTGCAAGATAACAACTGTGTTTTCCCACAAGCTGAGCAAATAGTTTTTCATCTGGCAACAATTTCAGAACAACTGATCCATGAGGAGCAGGAGGATTTAGCCCTCTTAGCAAACCATGTATTGGTATCAAATTTTTTATTTTTTTTATTTTTTTGGTTGATGGAAACTACCTGCTATTCTGTAACTTCTGTGTTGCCCAGCAGCTTCTTTGAGTATACCTGCCTGAACTGCTTTTCCTTTAGAAAGGAGGAGTCCGGAAAGACTCAAACTTGAGGTTTACTTCTTTTGATTTAAAATTAGCTGTAGCTACCTTGCATGTACAATGTGACAAGTAAGTTTCATTTTTGCATAGCCCTGCATCCAGTGTTGAGGTGCTTTGGGGTTTCCATGAGACACTGATGAGCCCCACACACAAAGAAGCAGCAATTTCCCTTTTTTTGCCAGCATCCCAGTGTGGGGCACTCAGCAGCACCCCTGGGGTGGGTTGGATATGGGGACCAGTTGTGGAAAAGGTGTCCTTTGCTGATGGCCTTCATCAGAGCCTCACCAGGAGGGATCTGCTGTGCCCTAAGGGCCTTCTCTCAGGTTCTCAATAGTAATTCACAGGTGTCTTGTGGAGCATGGAGGTTAAAAATTAGGTACCTAAAAGCTATTGGATGCTGGCAGTTAAATTTCATATTATATAAGGATTGGCATTGAATGCCACCACTAAAGAAGTGCTTGCTTCTCTCAAGAGTTTTGAGGGAGGTTTTCTTCCCTGTTCATAGCTTTGTCTGCTAGAAATGACTCACTATAAAGTTGTAATATTCCTTTCTGCTTTGATATCAAAATCTATTTGTATCATATAAAATACAGAGTTTTAATCTGAGAAACTTTTAAGTCTGTGGAAGATCTGTCATTAGAAAAGCAATCTTACCCTTTCCAGCATCCCAGGCCAAGATAATCACAGGTGGAAGAGAGTTAATCTCTGTCATGAGGAATAAAAAGTTGTGCCACAGGTCATTATTAGAGCTTTCCACTTACATTTGTATCATACCTGTGCTTTGCTGTGCTTCACATCTGGCTGTTTCTTTTGTTATGGGAGCCTCATTTGCTGCAGTTTGCAGTGTGACTGACCACTTGCAAAAAGGTCTTCTGTAAAGTGTCCTTGCTTTTGCAATTCTTGGTGGATTCTGAGGCAGCCAGTCAATGGCATGTCTGATAATGTCCTTCCTGAAGGCTGCACTGATCACCTCAGCCATGGGGCCACATCCTTTGCTCCTTCCTCTCTGCTCTTCTGGTCTTTGGCTGTACCAGAGGAGTTGTGGAAAGCAGTTTCTGGGTTTTGCCTATACATATTCTGTTTGAAAATCTGGGTAGTCTGAAAATAAATCTGGTGTATATTCAACTTGTCTTTATTCATCTGGGTCTCTGCCACCGAAGTGGAGAAATATCTGAGGAAGGAGTAGTGGGATATATGATGGCTAAGTGCCAACATGACATGGCCACAATCCATGCTGAAATATGGGTCCTTTCTGAAGAAACAGAGAAATGAGCACAAGTAGTTATGGTGTTAGTGAAGCCCAATAAATTGAGTTCACCTGTTCCTTCAGATTTAAATTTTAATTTGCTTGTAAAAGTTTTCAAAGTGGTACATGACTTTTAGTGGCAACCTGTTGTTGATCTGTTTGCAACCTTCCCTTCATTATAGAGAGAGGTACATGCCCAGCACAGGCTGCTGTGAAGCTGCTGCAGCTCCAGTTTTGGATGGAAAGGAAGAGCAGGGAGCAGTAGCTCTATCCAGGCTGTCAGGAATATAAAGCAAAGTCAAAATTCTGTCTGTGTCCCAGGTTGCCATGACCCTAATGTGTTTACCTGATATAAATAAACATGTTCAGGTTCTCTACTGGTAGTGGATCAGAATTAAAAGCATCCCAAAACTACATTAATAATGAAACCTCTAGTAAATATTCGTAATCTCCCCTGGGAAATTGTGTGCAAATAGATGAGGAGGCACACAGCATTTTACTGACCTGCTGCACCAAAACACCTCTGTCTCCAGTGTGATTACCAGGTCAGGGAATTCACCTTTCAGCAAGTGCTGGGACTTCTCCAGTTTCAATGACTTTAGCAAAGCCTTCAGAAAGAAAAGGAGAAAACACGTTTTGTGTATCTGGCTGTACTGGGAAGTCCTAAAAGATGATGAGTGGTCTCTTTGAATGAGTGTGCAGGTGAATAAGCTGAAAAGTGTCTAATGCAATGGTCATGAAGACGAAGAATGTTTGATGGTATTCTGGGCATGGCTGGGTGTGAGGATTTTCAGTCCAACATGTATGCATGTAAGTGCTTTCCCTGGAAAACACACTCTGTCTTCATTGCTCTTTCTTCTGAGGACACACAAAGATGAAGAGTAGACTATGTAATTTGGAAAGTGTGTGTTGCTCCCTCCCCAGTTCACCAGCCTGATGAAGTTGTTCAGCCGTGTTTGTGGCTTTATCCCTTTTTCTGCTGCGCTGATTTGGGCTGTTCTGTCTTCAGGGATGGAACAACCCAAGGGATTCCAGCAGACACTGCAAGATAAATGATCCTGAGGCCACTTCAGAATTCACCAGGATATTGAATGGGCATCAAAAGCTGCAGGAAGAGGATCTGCAAGTTGGCTTGGTGTAGTGGTTTGCTCCTGGCTGGATGCCAGGCAACCACCAAAGTCTCCCTTCTCTCCCCTCCACAGCTGGACAAGGGAGAGAAAATACAGCAAAGGGTTCATGAATTGAGATAAAGACTGGGGGAAATCCCTCAGTGATGGGCAAAACAGGCTGGAATTAGAGATATTAATTGAATTTATTACCAGCAAAATCAGAGAGGGTTCATGAGAACTAAAATAAGACCTTAAAAATACCTTCACCCTACACATCCCTCCTTCCCAGCCCTACCTCTTACCCCAGTGCTGCAGGGAGTTATGGTCAGCTCATCATATGTTATTTCTGCTGCTGCTCAGGGAGGGGAGTTCCCTTATTCCAGTGTGTGGTCCCTCCCATGGGAGACAGTCCTCCATGTGCTTCTCCAGCCTGCATCCAACTGTGAACTGCAGCAGCATGGGTCACCCTCACCCTTACCAATCCACGAGGTCAGTCCTTCAAGCACGGGATTCTCCAGCCTGGGTCACAAGTCCTTCCAGCAAACCTGCTCAAGCATGGGTTCCTCTCTCTATGGGTCCACAGGTTCCTGCCAGGACCCTGTTCCAGTGTGGGTCTCCCAAGGGGTCACAGCCCCCTTTGGGCATCCCTTTGCTCTGGCACAGGCTCCTCCAGGATCTGTGCACTCCCATGCCCTCCATGGGCTGTGGGGCACAGCTGCCTCACCATGGGCTTCTCCACAGAATCTCAAGGGAATCCTGGCTTTGGTGCCTGGAGCAGCTCCTGCCCTGGGTGTCTGCAGAGCTGTTCTCTCACATATCCTCACCCTGCTCTGCTCTGGACCCAATTACAAGTGCAGAATAACTTTTTTTGTTCATGAATCTGTTATCCCTGAGGTGTCACCACCATTCCTGACTGGCCCAGCCTTGGCTGGTGGCAGCTCTGTCCCAGAGCAGGATAGTGTTGGCTTTACTGGACATGGAGGAAACTTCTGTCAGCTGCTCACAGAAGCCACCCCTGCAGCTCCCCCATATTAAAACCTGGCCACACAAACCCAATATACCCGAAAAGTGATGTTTGTCCATGACTTCCACCAAGGCTGCTGGTTTTGTGTGGTTCTTCCAATGTGCAACAACAGCAGAGTTTCCATGCTTCTGCCTGAGTATCTCAACACCAGGGAGCATGGAATAATGTCTGGAACATACCCATAGCCCTTGTCTGTCATGGAAGGAACAGGTAACTCCCCAGCCTGCAGTTGCATGTGTGGCAAATATGCTTAATTATGTTTTTCAGTGATTATTTACTTGGTCAATGTAAGTTGGAGCAATTGCTAATCATTGGACCATACTGAAAAGAAAAAAAAACAAAAAGAGCATCAGCAAACACAAATTCTTCCTTCTCTCTTTTTCAAATGCTGGATCAGAATTAATGAGGTGATAGTAAACTCCAAAAAGCTATAGTATAGAGTACTGCTATGGCTAGCTGGAGCTAAGCCCTCACAGCCACAGAGTTTAGTTTAGTTAGCAGCCACTGAACAGCAACAACCTGCAGAACTTGTTAATTGATCCCTTATCACCAGAGTGCAGCTGTTGATTCAGTCATTGCTGCTCTGTTTTCCAGCAGAAGTTTCAGTATGTCAAGATACGGGAAAGCCCAGATAAAAAAGTAAAAGCCACTAGAAACGTTTTTGCACAGTAAAACTTGTTTATGAATCAATAAAATTGTGAGTTAGAGATTGGATGTTCTCCATCTTTACAATTGTTCTTTGGGAGCCAATGAGCTGTTCTAACACACCAGAAATGGTCTAAATGCTCCCACTGATTTCCAAACAGACTTTGGATCAACTCCATATGATTGTTTTGAGCTTCTGTAGAGAGGATCCTGATCCAAAATCAAAATGGGAGCAGATATTTGTTCCTAGGGCTGTCCTGGCTCTGAAATGCTGCAAAAGGAGAATACTTCCTTTTTAAAAATTCTCCCTGTTCTGTCATATCTGGTAGGGCTAGAATTGTTACACCTTGGGCTGTTTTTGTCATATGGAGACTTAATTTTCCTCACCTCCATTATCCGTGCACCAAAATCATTCCACGTATCAGAGAATTTTAAGTGAAAATGTAGGTGTTGTGCAGCAGAAGCAAGCTCAGCAGTGAAATCAAAAGTGCATTCCTGAATTTCCCATGCTCTCTGACCCCTCTGCACCGAATTCAGACCCCTTTGTACAGGGCTGTAACCCCCCTGTATGGGGCTGTAACCCCCTGTATGGGGCTGTAACCCCCCTGTATGGGGCTGTAACCCCCCTGTACTGGGCTCAAGCCTTCTTGCTCAGTTCCCAGACTGTCTGGCCAGGGTTCCTGAGCTCCCAGGGCAGCCAGAGGGATACCCTGAGTTCCAACAAAACCCAAGTGAGCACCCAGCAGGGCTGATCAGCTGTGCAGCCCCATGGAGGATGAGCAGATGCTGATCAAACAGTCTGAACCTTGATTCCTGATGGCTTAGCTGACACGTGCCTGTTCCAGGCACTGCAGCTTGCTCACTGTACCCTTTATTCACGCTTTTTGCCTCATGGCTGGTTTTACTTCTGCTTAAAATACTTGAAAGAAATAATCCTCATCATGGGCTAAATGCTGTGTGACATCTGAAAGCTTCAGCTGACGGCACTGATTGCAAAGAGGGGCGCTAGGAGAGCGTTTCAGCCTGCAAAAGTGGAAGGTGTGGAGAAATAAAATGATTTAAGCCAGATTTAATTTTGCTGCAGGATATGGCTTTGTGCTGTAAGTTTAATGATGAAGTACATTCTTAGTCATCTGAAGAACTTTTGGGGAATGGGACCATGAACCGCTGATACCTCGATTATAAACTTCTGATGTAATCACTTCCACCTAGAAATGAGACAATAGCTCTGTTTGGTCTTTTTTTTTTTTTTTCTTATACCATTACAACTGCTTCTTGCTTAAAAAAAGGCAGAACATCTGGTTTCTATCAGCAACCAGTTGTTACTGTAACTGGCACAGTTACTAGTAACAACATTTACAAGCAGTAACTGTAAAAGCAATTTTTTTCCTACTAATTTTTTTTTTTTTTACTCTCTACTGTAGGAGAGGCTAAAACTATCATCCCAGCCAGCAGCAATGAGTAAAGATGTTGGAGTAAAAAGAATAAAATACTGGCCTACAAGTCGGTGAGGCAGCAGCAAGACTTCTTCTGTGTTTCTGTATAACTTAGCATACCAAGGGCTTGCTCCTNGCAGTAACTGTAAAAGCAATTTTTTTCCTACTAATTTTTTTTTTTTTTACTCTCTACTGTAGGAGAGGCTAAAACTACCATCCCAGCCAGCAGCAAAGATGTTGGAGTAAACAAAGAGTAAACAAAGAGTAAAGATGTTGGAGTAAAAAGAATAAAATACTGGCCTACAAGTCTGTGAGGCAGCAGCAAGACTTCTTCTGTGTTTCTGTATAACTTAGCATAGCAAGGGCTTGCTCCTCTTTGGGGTTTCTAGGCACTCCACAGACATATTTTTAAAAAGTACTGCTGCTATAATCTGCTCACTCTCTAACAGGAGTGGTGCCATTTTTGAACTCTTCCATTTATACTCAACTTCTTACTTTGAAAGAGAGAAACCAATATAGGGAAGTTAGAATTTGTGGAGCAAAGAAGACAGAAAATAGCCATGTGAAAAGTATGAATATCCTTATTTTGCAGAATATTTGGGTGTTTATTTTCAGCCAGTCCAGTTAGAAGGCACATCTAGAAAATGTTCAGGCTGAGCTGTGCCTCAGGTAACTTCACTTATGTAAAAGCAAAAGAGAAAATAATTATTAAAGCTGGCTAGGATGGTTTAGGGCTCTTGCATTTCTCTGTAAACACTGTGTGGAGCTTGTGCTGGAGGTGATTGATGGCTCCAGCTTGGAGGAGGCTGCTGGGTTTGTCACCAGCTCATGAGTATTTTATCATTGTGGCCAAGCGTGGAAGGCTGCTGGGAGCTGCTGCCTGTCACTCTCACCTCCCTGCATGTTCCCAGGACAAGCACAAGGAGCCAGGGTTGTTTCTGGGTCTCATCCCTTTATCTGCACAAAACTGAGTCCTTGGGATGATGGATTTTCCTGCAGCCTTCAGCTGGGTGTGGACAGACTGTTGGGGCTGTGTGGGATCTGAGCACTCCCTCAAAAAAAAAAGTGTTTTAATTACATTGAAGTGTGGGAAAGGGGGAAAAATACAATGGTGGGAAAAGCTGTGAACTCTTGTACCTCTCTGCCTTTGACAGTGTGTGACAAGAGCCTTGTACTAAGAGCTGATCTGAAACCACCAATATATGGATTATAATAGGGTTTCCTATATTAAGGGGAGCTGGTGTGACATTCATAGCTGTCCCTCTGCTACCAGCCCTTGGAACACGTCACGAGGCTTCTACAGAAAATCTTACAAAATGAAGGTGAATTTCTGTGCTTTTCAAACACTGAACAAATGAATTACCCAGATTCCTGTGGTGTTTAAAGGAGGAGCAGGAGCACCCAGTGCTCTGCCATGCATATGATATTATGGAAGGAACAAACCAGATCACTCTGCTCCTGAGGATCAGAAGAAAACCTTGCAATGCAGTGTTAGGGAGATGATGCAGTAATGGCTTTGCACATGGGAACACACAGCTTGATTGCAGCACTGGAAATTAACTGGATTTGCCACCATGGAGTCCTTTTGGAGGGAAAAAAAAAAAAGGCTGCAAACATACAACTACAAAACAGGAAAGCACATTAAGTGAAGGTGTAACATGTTCTGATGTAAATTCAGTGCAGTGTTTGAAAGTGAATTAACAAAAAAATCCTCTAAGTCTGGGAGTAAAATTGAAATGGTATCAGGTTGCCCTAAGGGAAACTGAAGGGAAAAAAAAGAAAGTGAAAAAGGGAAAAGAAAGTGAAAGACAGTGCAAAAAGAAAGAGAAAAGTCTTGGGGACTCTGCTGCTGCAGCGCACAGTGGGACTGGCCAGCAGGGTTTCATATCAGATCAAATCAGAGCTGTGAGTTTCTGCAGCATTTTTCTGTTTTTGCTGTTCCTGTGGCCACCAGAGGAAAGTGTGCTGTCCTGCTGCATGTGTGAGAAAGCTGCAGTGGGAGCTCCAGGGCCAGGAAAAGGGTGAGCAGGAATAAATCTTCTTTCATGGCTTGCTGCTGGATATTCACGTGGATGCCTCAGTGAAAATCCAAGTCCTGATTCCCAGGGAAAAGCTGTGAGTTTTGCATTAAAATTACTGAGTAAAGTGCACTTGGATGTCCACCTCTTCCATCCTTGCCAGAGAAAATCTGGGATTTACTTACTGGCAATCTTACTGCAGTGCAGGAGCCCAGGAGTGACTTTCGGGTGTTGAAATAGAATTTTATAATAACGGACTTGAATTCAGGGTCAAACCCCAGAAGAAAGGGCTGGGACTTCACACACATCTATCCTTCATGTTGTTGCTTGGTGCAGTTCTGAATCATGGCTAGTGTGCTGGCTCTAGAAAGTTTTAGAAGATTCTAAGGAATGTTCATGTTAAAATCAGCTCTTGGGTTGTGAGGCCCATTCCTGGAGGCTCAGAATAAGGTTGTGCTCTTTCTACCTCAAAAACCACAGCAGGGTGGTGGTTAGCTTGAAGTGGGAATGATTTTTTTTAAGAAAAAAAGTTTCGGTTTTCCTTGTGGAACAGAGGATCCAGCAGCCACCTTTTGAATTGAATGTGTATCTCTGTTACTGCCTACCCCAAAAAATCTTCTGTGGATGCTCTCAGATGTGCAGTGATCTAGAAAGCTTGTACTGATTCTCATGAAACTGAAATTTTTGGGATCCATTTCATGCAAAAACAAGAAAGGAGGATGGAGGGCAAGGAGGCATCTTTTGTCTCAGCACTGATTTGAAATGGGATGCTTCAAAATTCTTTTTTTCCCCCCCATGGATAAGGAGTTTAATTTTTTTCACTATTCTAGACAATGAAGTTTTCCAAAGCTTTTAGATTTTCTAGGATGACAAAGGCACTGAAAGCATTGAAATGCTTGAATATTGCAGCAGCAAAGTCTTAGAAAATTCAGAAGACTTTATATGGTACATGGGATAGCAGCTATTTTCTCACTGCTAAAAAAGAAAAGCAACTAACTCGGTGCTAAATGTCTGTGCTTGAAATTAATGTTCCCATCATCACCTTGTGATTCCATTTGTGGGTTTTGAGACTGCTGGTCATTCATTCTGGTACAGGAACCTGACTTAAATTTTGTGATATGTGATTGTCCCTTCAAACCAGACTGCAATTAGCCCATGAAAAAAGTCTAAATTTTATCTGTCTCTAATAATAAAGTGTATCAAACTAGATGAATTCCAAAACCCACTGTTCCTCTTGTAATATGTCAAAGCCAAGAATGGACCCTCAATCTAGGATTTTGTATTTTATTGCTGTCTTTTTTCTTTGCTCCTGAATTAAGAGCTGCACCAGCCAACTCAGGAAAAATAGTCCTGCCCTAAAGGCGTTGAGCTGAGAGTTGCTCAGTGGCTGTGGAGCTGCTGTTAGAGAATGGTGCTTACATGTGAAAAAAGCAATTGAAATTCTGGCATTCACATCCTCAGCCCTGCAGACCCAGCTGCTCTAAAACTTGACTTACAAACTCAGTTATCTGTTAAATGAAAATCACTTGTGTTCTGAAGTTGAGTGCTGCCTCCTTACCCAGAGAATCAAATTTGTCTTAAATTATGAGGATCCTTATATTTTAAAGAAAATACAGTCCTTAAAATTCTATGTGCAACAACTGGAGCATTTCAAGGATAAATAGAGAACTTACAAGAAACATTAGTATGTTTTGTTTACCACTTTAATTTGTTTCTTGTTCAATGTGCAGGGGTTTTTTGTTTTTTAAATCTTTGCAGTAAGAACAGAATTTGTTCTGCTTCTCTATAGAGGCAACTTTATTGCAGTTTTTCCCCTGTAGCACTTGTTTATGTGGCAGAGAGAACAATGGCAAATGAGCAAGAAAGAGAAATTTCTTTCCTTTAGAGACAGATTGGAACAGGGAAGGCATTTTCTACCTGAAGTGTGTATTTTCTAGCATGTTTACTAACAGCAATAGCTGCTCTGCAGAGCTCTCCAGAGATCTGGGCATCCACAGGACTGGCAGCAGCTGTGTTTTTTCATGGTGATATCGTTGCATCTACGGGGAGAACAGAAAAAAAACCCCTGAGACATGAGTGATAGGAAAGCAGTTGGGATCTCTGGGAGATGGTGTTGCTATTTGAGATCTGCTTCCAGGTGGTGATCAGGCCATGTGGGCATGAAAAATTCTCTAGGGTTTCTCTCTGGAGCCTGGCCTCTAATTGAGATATATTGGCATAGGGAAGTTGTATAAATAGGGCCTATAAATCTTCAGAGGATTCTCATCTAAGAGTTTCCTTCAGGATTTGTCTCAGGTTGTTTTCTTTGACAGTCAGCTGTGTTAAATGTGTTTGGCTCCGTACTGAGCTTGAGTGGGCACAAAAAATGCATAGACAAGGCCTTTCAAAAAAGGTAAATCAGAGAGTGGTTAAAAAAAGTAACGATGTGTTTATTATTACTAAACTCACAACTTACTGCTTCCCATTTGGATGGATTTTCAGTTCCAGGACAATGGAAAGGTACAACTTACAAACTTCTCCAACCAGAGGCTCAGTAAATATTTTTGTCACCAAAATATTTCTTCAGTATAATAGAAGAACAATGACTATTACTGAAGAGTGGCCTAATTATGGCATAATACAAGGATTAACTTCCTATGGATTCAGGTTCTGGCATGAAACAAAGACTATGGCCATGGCTTTTGGTGGGGAAATTTGATCTTGTCAAGTTTGACTCCACTTGAGTGTTTTAGTCTCATAGTAGTGACCTGTATGTTCTTCCTACACTTTGATTATATTTACTTGCTTTCTCGTTGATATTTTCCCCTTTTCACTGTAAATAGTATAGAATAGTAAAGAATAGTACTGGTGAGTTCTGGCTTTAACAGATCATTTAAAAACTGATGGAAAGCAAGACTGTACATGTGCAACCTAAACTCTGTTGTGTGCCTTTCCAAGGAAAGTGTCCCCATGGCTCCAGGGGCACGGGTGTCCCCTGGGCAGAAGGGACAGAGGGCAGTGCCATGGTTTCATTTCCCAGCCTGCAGCATCAGGGGAACATCCTACATCCCTGTGCTCATGTTCTGTTGTGCTCCCACATACTGGGACATTTGTGGCTGCTGATTGTTTCTATCTCGATGGAGTAATATAGTGCAAATAATGGAGATTGTTTGCTTGGTCATGGAATTATCAGCTATTTTAGAGGATTTTTAAATATATATTTATATTGCTGGTTAATTAAAAATAGTGTTTAACACTTTTCAACAAAGAAAGTAATGCTGAATTATTCAAGGTTTCATTTAGCATTCACATCTAGTGAGTGCTCTTGCATTAATAATGCTTTATAAGTATTGCTGAATTTCCAGTTGCTTCACAGTTTGTATTCAGCCCCACAGTGAGCAGGAATGTAGGGACAGTAAAGCAGAAGAGCAGCTGTGGCTCATGGAATTGCCCTGTCACCAGGTGAGGTACCTCTTGTTAAATATTGTTAAATATAAATATACCTCTCTCTTATAGGAGACACCTGATCCCTGAGCCATAAAGAAAGCACCAGGAAAAGCAGAGCCTGGCTGAGGATCTCTGAACTCAGAGGGAGCTTTGCCTCTCAGCAGTGGTCAGTACTGAGAGAGGTGCCTGTGGGCACTGCAGCACCCCAAGGGCTTGGAGTGAAAAGGATGTAAGATGCCTGGTTGTCCTTCCCAGGAGCCAGTCATGGCTTTTTTGGAAATGGGCTGGGATGGACCAAAAGGTTTCACTTTGTGAAATGCAGTCAGAAACTTTTCTCTTTTTTATGCTTGCTGGGAAAAGTGATTTTGTTAGCAGTCAAAATCTCTGTGAGGAGAAGGGGTGGCTGGGGGGAAATAAAGCCTTACATCTGCTGCTCAGACTCCTCCCTGCTGAGGCTCTCCAAGACACAGGTAATTCCCTGTAGCATTTAAATATTGGCATGTTCTTGGCTTTCCCTCACACATCTGTCTGATGGGCAGATGGCCATGGATTTGTGTTCCTTCCCAAGCAATTCCCGTGGGTTTTCTGCAGGAGAAGTCAGCAGCAAGACATTATGTTGTAATCCCTTCAGCCAGCTGAAACAGGAAGACATCTCTCATTGCCATGACAGGTTCACTGAGTGATAACTTGAGAACTCCTTTAAAAATTAAAAACTACCATTGAAATCTTTTAGGCTGCTGTAAGACTGAGTGTATGTAGCCCTCAAGTGCTGAAACAGAACTCAGTGCTGCTCTAAGTAATAGAAAGAAAAATGACATCTTTAAATACCTGTTCACCAGACCCAGGTGTGTAAGTTAATTCAATACATTGTGTGTAGATATAACGAGTACAGTGGCAGAACACAGGAGAGAATATTTTCCAGATGCTCAGTAGTTCAGCTTGAATATATATTGAGTGGAAAGCAACTAATTTTTCCCTAGGAAGTGATCAAGAGTCTTGTACTTTCCATGTGGAGAACATGTGCCCTGTATCTCACAGAGATGTCACACACAGTTTGTGGGTTGGACCTATACCCAACTCTTATTTTTCAGATTATTTGGGATAAGACAAAGCATGAGCAGTTACACTGGATGTGCAGAGAAGTCCCAGTCCTTCTGCACAGAAGTCCCAGTGACAGGAATTTTTCTTGCTTTCCTAGGGGCTGTCTTGGCCCCTGGTTTATTTCTGTGCCTGGCACTCTGCAGTGATGTTGAGTTACAGTTCTCTGTGTGACCAGAGATTTGGTTTAAATAATATTCCTCCTACCTGTGCTTGCCATGATTTGTGGCTGGGATCAGAGAGGGCTGTTTTGCTGCCACTTTGGGCTGAGCTTTGGCCATTTCAGACCTCTTTGGCAAAGGACTGAAGGTTTTGCTAATAGAGTTAGCAATGTTCCAGCTTGTAGGGCTCTGAAATTTGTTTTGCAAGAAGTTTGCTTAACGAGGAAAAATAGCATGGATTGAAGGGAAAGAAAGAAATCTAACCAGAATTGTAGAGGAGACACACTGGGCTTTGTGTTTGGGCAGAATCACCAGTGCAGCCTCGAAACTCTGTAAATGAGTTGTTTTTCAGCAATTTGAGATATGCTCTGCCCTGGAAAGGCCTGCAGCACTGTCTGAATTAAAGAGCTCTGTGGTCTTTTGGAGAATTAGCTGGAGATGCTGTCCTCTCCAAGGAAATTTCTCCTGAGGTTCAGTGTCTGCCCTCCATGCACCCTCACATGTCCACATGCACACAAACCCTGGATTTGCCTCTTTTATTCCTGGGTAAATACAGCCCAGGAGTCAGGGTGATATATTATGGGATAAACACACAGCCACAAACTGCAGGACTGAAGATACCCAAATGTCTCCACCTAGGACCTGAGTGTAGAGGTAGATGACCTGTGGCTCATAACTCACATGCGGTTTGTAAGCAATTAAAATCAGTCAGCTGCCTGCTGTCCAGATTTCTTCTGGATTAAAGTGCTGGGTGTTTGTGGAAGCCAGTGAGAGGACAAGGCTGCCAAAACTCCACTATTAAAGAGCTTAGCATACAGCATAGCATCAAATAAGGGGGGACAAATTTGAAAGGAGACACTTTTCAGTGTCTTAAGCAGTGCATGATCCTCTAAACTTTGAGTAGGAACTTCTGGACTACAGTACTATTGTCTTTTGTTTTTCATAGGAACATGATTAATTTTTCTAATCTAATTAAAGATGGTCCCCACTATGGATGTGTCATGCATATTCTATTCTGCTAAATTTACTAACTCCAGGACTCTTATATACTAACTTGAAGTGTTTTGATCTTGCTAACATCTTCATTTGGATAGAAAAAAAAATATTATGCATATAAATTGTATGTTGACATTTCTTTCACAAGGGTAGTTATCTAGTTATTGGTAGCCTGCAGAGCGAAGACTTGTCAAAAATAATCACTTCCAGTTCTCATTTGTTGGAGTTAAATAGCCTGAACAGGGGAAAATTTGTTCACGCTCTTTAATACTCATATTATTGCAGTGTGAAAAGCCAGTGTATAAATATGAAGAAACTGAATATAAATCAATAGGATAACACATTAGAAAACTGAGGAATGATTTCTGCAGAAGATGACATAATGTTCCAATAGAAAACCACTTGGTAGCATTGATTTTTTTTTTTTTTCATCATACAGCTCTTTAGATAGGTGCCCATTAGAACTGGAAAACTTTTCTTTTGAGGAATTAACTACTCTAACAAACTCTTGTAAATAAATGAAATCAAATCTCATGTGTTCTGAAACTATGTTCTGGGCATTATGATTCAACAAGACTATGGAACTTCTCTATTTCTACAGCTGATCTATGAGGACAGTCTAAAATGTGGCATAACCAGAAACTGAACAAATTTGTGATGGAAGATGTTTGATATTTATTGGTATTTTGGTTCATCCTGGTGCCCTTGATGAACAGTTCTTGTGATGAGCAGGATACCTTTCATTTTCCTGTCCCTTCTCACCACTTTGCAAGAAACTTGCCTTTTTTTTGTTTTTTTTATTTATTGCACTAAGCATTCATTTTTCTGCTGTTTTAAAATCAAACTCCTCTTTATCAGACTCTCATTAACACTCCTGACAAAGAGCTCTCCCCTGGCAGCACAGACTCATTCCAAACAGGAGTGACCAATGCAACACCCAGGGAAAGGTAATTGAAGCAGCCTTCAGTAGGCTTTATATAAAACTGGTTTTCCACAGAGGTGGAAAATTACTAACTTTGTCTCTTAGAGGTAAAAATGACCCATTTAAGTTAAAGGTAATTATTATACTGCACATCTGAGCCACCTGATGTCCCATGGGAAAAACTAAATGCCATTATAGTATGCTAATCATGATGGGTAGCTGGTGGGTATGGACTTCCTCTAGTGAGATGAACACTTCAGGCACAGCATAATTGGAAAATTACTCTTTTGTTTCCCGTGCTGGCTGGGAGCAAAATCCCCTGAGCCTGTTGTTCTGTGTGGGGGAGATAACACTGATAACACTGAAGAGGCTCACTCTTGGGTTCTAATCAGTCCTCATGAGAGGTGTATCTCAGGGTTTTTTCCCAAACCCACTATTTCTCTGAAGAAGAAATTCCTTTCCATTGATCATCTTTTGAACACATCATGTGAGGAACCAGGAACTTCTGATGGCAGTTCTTGAAGATACCTGAAGGAACAATCTGCCCATGTGGCAATGAATGTTAATAAACAGATGGGCTCCTAATTGTCTCAGACTCTTTAGAAATAGATAATAATAATAATAATAATAATAATAATCCTCTCTGTAGAAAAGAACCCGTCTATAACCCCTTTTGCATTAATACCACACTGGTATTTAGCTTGCAGTGATCTGGGTGAACCTCAAATGCCTGGGAAAACATGTGGAGTGTCTGGGTCATTTGTCTGCATGAACCAGACTTTCAACCTTTTAATGGGTTCTTGAAATTTCATGGTATGAAAAATCATTTAAAGTTATTATAGGATGATGTTTTATAAACACAGACTGGTTTTTGCATTTAAGTATCAGAGAAATTTTCTATAGAGCTGCAGGCTCAAGATCTCCTTCCTTTTCAGACAAACCAAAATCTTCCCAACTTGAGACTGTTCCTGTTGGGTGCTGAGAGCTGCAGGTGCAGGGATGGCCCTTTGTCACTTTTACATCAGCATGTGGGATCAGGCATTGCTCCTCTATTCCCTCTCTCAGAACCCTCTGAGAACTGAGCAACCTTGTATGCACAGACATGTCAGTAATAAGGGTTTTCTCAAATACTGGAAATGCTGTGAGAGTTAAGAACAAGGAGATACCCCAGCAGGAATGGCGTGGGAGGAATAGGGAAGGTTTGTCCTTCCCTCCATTTTGGCTGAGAATTAATTTTTGAAATCTCATCCATGGTCAGTATCTGCTAGCTCACTCAAGATTTTAGCTCTTACACCAGACAAAAATGGTCTTGTCCCTGAATGTCACAGTCCCCAATGGATGGACTAAATCCAAATGTCTTTGAATTTAGCCTGTATTTCCCAGGGTTTCAGGAGTGAAACCCTTAGCTCTTCTCTAAACTGCCTGTCTGCCTTTGTGATGTTTGTTTGGTTTTTTTGTGTGTGCCAACATTTTTGCTAACCAAAATAATCTGAGTACAGTATGAAGACAACCTTAGCACCAAGCCAAAGGGGTGTGCCACAGACTTTATTTAGCATATACCCGGATTCCAAGTACTACATTAGGAATGTGTTATAAATGCTTTGACAACTAGCTGGTTAAGACAATTTTAGTGTCTTTGCTGTGTAAGAAGTGTAAAGGATTTACATGAATAATAGAGAGCCTGTCAGCCTTTACAAGAGTCCTGTGGTGCTTGGTTGTAAAGTCTTTCTGAGAATTCTGAACATGTTATTGTCCCTCTTCAGTTCCTCCCTCTCACTGATCTAAGGGAAAATCTCATTATAAAGTGACCTTCTGTCCAGGTGAATAAATGTTCACTGAAACTGGGTTTCAGGCTCTTTATCCTCTAATTAGAAGCTCTCAGGAAAGCCAGAAAGTCTTTCTGTGGCTAAAACCTGGAGTGGAAGTAGTAGGGGATACAATGTTCTTTTTTCTGTCCAGTGAAACTTTTGGCACCTTGTCACAAGCTGACACATCCTACAATAAGATTTTCAGAAGCATCCTTGTATCATTTAAATGTATTGTCAGGTCTAGCTGATGCTTTTTTAAAAATGGTTTTTTAGGAGCAGAAAGCATATCCATTCCATTCTCTGACACTGAAGACTCTTTCTGAAGGCAGGCTGCAGTTCCTGCTTTGGCTTGGAGAAATGTCTTTTTGCTGCTGATCTGTACTTCAAGGTTTTTCACTTAAATGAGAAATTTCACTGAAGCATATTTTTTACTAGGAAAGTGAAGAAAATCTCATTGCTTAGGCAGCATTGTCCTGTACCTTTAGAAATGTGCTCTTGGCAAGTTGTTAGAGGCAAAAGGGTGACTTTGCTTACAACATTATTGTGAAATGTCTCACTGATCATCACCAGTAACTGAATCCCAGAATATGCTGAGCTGGAAGGATCCCACCAGGATTATCAAGTCCAGCTCCTGGCCCTGCACAGACACCCCAACAATCCTACCCCTTGCCTGAGAGCATTGTCCAAATGCTGCTGGAGCTCTGGCTGCCTTGTGGCTGTGACCATTCCCTGGGGAGCCTGGGCAGTGCTCAACCACCCTCTTTGGGAGGAGCCTTTTGCTGATATCTAACCTAAACCTCCCCAACACCATTTCAGTGGTTGCCCCAAGTCCTGTTACTGGTCAGGAGAGTGAAGAGTTTGGTGCCTGGCTGGCCCCTGGCCCTTGGAAGGATGTTGAAGACCTCCATGAGATCTGACCTCAGTTTCCTCTTCTAAACTCATGATGAGTGGAGCAATGTCATCTCCTCTTAGCATCAGCTTTCCTTTGCCTGATCCCCCTGGAGCCTCCTCCTCTTCCACTGTGATTCCTCTTGCTCAAAGATGACTGACCAGAACTGAGCTCAGAAGCTCTCAATACATCTTTGCAGGATGTTTTCATCACTCTGACATTGAGATCTTTTGCCTTTTCCTTCTCTCCCAGTTGAAAAATTTCTTTTCCATGCTTCTGTTCCATTAGTTAACCTACTTTAACTTGTGATAATCTTCTTACCATTCTTGATATTTGAGACAAGGGATCTGTGCAGTATTTGAGTCAGGGTTAGATTATCTTTTTTTCTCAGCTCAGTCTGCATCATCAGTGGTCCTGTTTAAAATTAAAAAAAAAAAAAAATTAAAATTTTATTTTATTTTTTATAAACTGAGAAGAAGCCTTTTGCCTTTGCAGAAAATACGATGGCCTCTTAATCTTGGGGGTAAGGGCAGGGATGGCAGCAGTGTGGTTTTGGTGTTTTGGCATGGTTTCCATCCCTCACTTTCTGACTTGGTGAGAATCACATGGACTGTGGCAGCATTAGATCTACCCCCACCAGCTGGGACAAGGAACTGGAGTAAATACACAAGATTGACTGGATAATCTGTAGTTACAACTTTGGAAAGCGGAAGCAATTCACCTTTGGTGCTCTGTTTTCCTAGATGTGAAAATTTCAAAGGATCAGAGATAACAGGGAATTGCATTCACTATTTGTAGCTACTAACACTTTAAAAACACTTTACCACTAAAATCATTCTCTCCTTTTATTTGACAGGGAGGTTATCCTGGAAATGGTGCTTTTTTTTTTTTTTTCCATTTGAATGCCACTTCCTGTTTTTTCTTTAATTGTAAATATTTAAGTATCCTGAAGTAATGTCAATATCTTAAAAACAGAGATCTTTCTCTCATCTGCTGTTCAGTGAAACACAAAGATACATTCCCTATTGCTGCAACCTGTCCTCACTAAGGGGCACAAAATAAGAACTCTCACAGGCAGTCAGAAGTAATAAAGAACATACTAAACATTTGCTAGGTAAATTATAATGCATTTATATTCATCCAGCTGAAACTGTCGCCCTAGTTTTGATAATGAAATGTATTCTTGTCTCACTTTATCTAACTGAAATATTGTATATTTGTATGGATTTAAATAGCTTTCATTGCATCTTACGAGCATCTACTTTTTAATATGGCAGATAAAATCATTGAGAAGAAGTTTTTAACTTTTTTGTTTATTGCCAGGCTTAGTGTCTTAATAGGAAATTGTGTTGCAGAGATATTTCTATTCTGAAAATGTTAATTTTGCAGGGATAATGTCACTTGAACAGGGCAGCTGATAACTACACTGCCAGTGATATTAAGTCAGGAAAAAACCTCATTTTGTGACATGAGGAGCTGAAAAATGTTTTCTCTCCTGTTTGTTTCCCTGTGTGTGAATTCCCAATACAAACTGATATCTCTTGCAAGATGCCAGTGCTGGATTTAATGGTTGGACTCGATCTTAGAGGCCTTTTCCAGCCTTACTGATCCCATTCTTTCCACAGCCATTTTGAGGATTAGCTTTTCTACAGTAAAGGTTACATTAATGTTAACTGCAATTGCTCTTTTATTTTTTACTTTTTGCTGACTGACATGGTTACATTTTTTCCCCCAAAATTTAATTGTGGGGATGCCTATTTATTTCTGTTTGTTTACCTGCTTCTTCCCTTTCATTTATTATCACTGAAAAAAATAGTTCCATCATTCACAGAAGGCAAATGAAGTAATTTAATAAAACTTCAAAGGGTTGAACGCACACGAATTAAGTTGTCAGGAAATTCATTACAGGTTTTTAGGAAGAGGCTGGGATAAAACAGCTTACATTGCTGAGCTTAGGGAGAGGAAAAGACCCTGATCTGATTTGTCCCTGTGGTTTTAAATGAGGGTCAGGAATCACCTGCAATCTCTGCATGGAATAAGGAATGAAGGCTTTGGCATGTAGTTTTGCTTTTGTCCATTTTCTATCCCATTTATGTGGCTGTGGGGTCAGAGCAGCGAGCCTTTCCCCCTGATCCACACCTCCAGAAAGGAGCAGGGACCATTCGGGCACAGGCTGAGCCCCTGTGTGGAGGGAGATGTGCCCTGCTGAGCACTGAGTCCTGCACTAGCAGCACCCTCAGCAGGGCTATCCTGCCCACCTCTGCCTGCTGCCAGCACAGCATTTGCAGTTTAGCATTGTTGGATTATGGTTTCCGACATTC
>VWYP01031388.1:0-60224 GCA_013400435.1 Pycnonotus jocosus
GCAAAAAAAAATCAGACAGGTCATAAATGAGAACACAGTCCAAAGACTAAATTACTAATATAGTTAAATACTATCAATTATATTAAAGTTTACTGAACCCACATGTGCATGAGCAATTCTTGAAATTAGACTAATTTTAGGAGTATTCTAAATGAAGTTGCTTTAAGGGAGAGAGCAAGTCACTGTCATGATCAGCTGGAAATAGTAGCCTGAATATCCTACCATTCCACTGGATAGAAATCTAAAAGCAGTAAATCCTGCAGGGCAGATCCTACCCTCTTCTGGCCAGAAGAAAAGGTCTACCTCATGCCCTTGTGTTGTCACAACACCCTACACAGAAGATCTGTCCCCTGGCAGATGTCAAAAGAAATTCCATTCCCATCCTCTGGCTCTGACCCCACAATGAACTTTCCTTACCTGTATCAAGTCCTCCATCACCAGATGCTGACTGGGAATGAGATTTTAATGAGGTCTGAGCCCCTCTGTATGACAAACTGTCTTTCAAACCGTTACATGATAAATGTCATTGTCAGGGCTCTGGATTACATTCCTTAAATTACATGACAAAACCAGGCAGCATTGAAGGAAGATGCTCATATCTGTCAATATGTGTGTGTACAATTGATTCAATCCTGCTTTTTAAAATGTCTTGTTCTGATGGGAGGGACAGGAACCTGAAACTATAAACATCTGTTTGTCTTGCATGACTACAGATATGTGGGAAAAAAACCCCAAGAGGTATCAGAACCAATTCATATTTGGGTGGCTGGATAATGTACATAAAAAGGCTCTGTTTAAAATCCTTTTGTTTCATGGATGACATCCATTGTTTAGACCATAATTAGACTGGAATTTCACCTCCTGCTCTCCTGATTATTCTCTCACCAGCATTTGCTGTGGTTGCATTCATATTCATTTTCCACTCCCTCTCTATGGATACTTCTGGCAAGTGAATTTCCTGGCAAGGATATTATGGAAGCAGCAAGTTTTAATTTAACATCAGAGAAACACAGACAGAAAGTATATTTTAAACTCGTAAACACTAACAATGCATAGCAGAAACTTGCTTTAGAGAACTACTCTCATTATACTCTGGACTCAGTAAAGTGCTGAGGAACGTACCTGTAAGCATTTTATGAAGTCCCTTTGAGTTCTCTGTTTTAATATTTTCCTGAACTGGAACCTCCATCTGGGGAGAGAAACAATACCTTGCTCTAAGTGATGTGCCTAATAAAAATGAATCAGCACAGCTTGCATTTTGATTGCCAATTACTTGCAATCAACTGCTTCGAAAAACTCACAGATCAGGGAAATGCTTGAAAATATTCATTAAAAAATATTCGTGAACAATTTCAAGTTTATACCAGAAAGAATATCTATAAATAAGTTCAATTGAATATAGGAAAGAAAACATAAAATTGTTGCCAAATCAGCCATGAGGTGAGAATTCAGGTACTTTATTTAGTTTCTATTCCATCAGTGATTTACTTAGTTCTTACTGTAAAGCTTTACAAACTAAAAATTCACCTTGCTGTCTGAATCTCTAACACTGCAATTAATACCACTGGCTAGTTTTGGAATATGTTACAATAAAATGTTTTATTTGAATGCATCTATATTCATCATCAAAAAACTTCATTAAGTCTCGGTTACAACTGCTACTCAGAATTGAAGTTAGGCAGAATGTATCATAAATACTGAAGGAAAAATTAAGCCTATAAAAAGCATGGCAAGTAATAGAAAGGGAAGTGAGATAAATATTCAAAGCCATTTCCATTTCATGCACACTTCTGAATAACTATGAGAGTGGAAAGTACCAAAAATGCTAAAACAGCTATTAAAAAATAACTCTGACCCTTAAATCTGGCCCTCAATCAAGCTGAAAGAACATGCTTACTCAGCATCTTTGTTATGAGAGGATATTTAAAAGGTTCAAAGACAGAAACATTCAAGTTACAGTGAAAGATGAGAAGCTTTGCAAAGCTAATTCTCATTTCGGTCCTAAAAATCTTCCCCTGCTTCTTGAGAAGCTGGATAAAAGATTAAGCACAAATTAAAACTTAAATTGCCCAGTTGTTCCAGACACCTCTTTTTCAAAAAGCATTTTTGAAAAAATTAAAGCTTTTAAGGGAAAATTTCCTATTTCATAAAAATTGTTTCAATTATTTTGATGAAGGATAAGAGGAAATGGAACATCTTCATGGGCTTTCCAAAGTCTGAAAAATAGGGGCTTTTTCTTTCATGGAAAATGAGTACCACTCTGTTCAGGGATACTGGATGATCTATTTAAAAGACTGTCTAAGCAAACAGCTGCTGGAAATGTGTTTAGTTCAGTGATCTTTCCATGTGAATGTCACCCCATCAGCTAAGCTGGCAGCCTGGGCTTCCTATCTGCTGTTGCTGATTGAGCAACACTTTGGAAACCACCTTGCTTGCATCCTGCTGTGAAAATTTTAACTAACCTTAAGGGCATATCTCCTTTCTCTCAAAGTTAGTAACAGAGATCAGCTCACCACCTATTCACCACCAAAGGACACAGGAGTAATTTGGTAAATGTAGGTGTGGGAGCTGTCACTGCTTCAGAAGGGATTTATCCAATGGATGCATATGAGGGGCTATGTCCAGGTGTCTCTAGTTCCATCACAGGTGAGCAAGAGGTGAGCAGAAAGATCAACAAAAAGATTTTATTGTTGACTCCTAATCTTGCCATTGTCTGCTAAATGTAGCAGGTCATAGCACATTACAGTTTCTTGTCATGGCAAAACCATGGTCAAATTCAAGGCATATTTTACCACAAAAGTCAAAAAGACTTTCACTGCTGCTCCTAGTGACTTTCTAATTGTTGTCTTACAGTTTGGCACCATTTAGTCTTCTATTATTTCTCTCCTAAGAGTAAAGTATCGTTTATATTAAGTAGGTGACAAAAACATTAACTTCTTTGAAGGAGGAGAATGAAATTAGGAAGAAGGCGAATTGAATAATGGCTGTATTATTCATGGGAACGCATACCTAATTTATATAGTGCTGCTACCGTGCCATCTAAATTTGCTGTAACTCCAATTAAGCCCATTTAAGTAATGAAAAGAACTGCTCTACTGTGTCTGGTTATTAATTTCATGGCGTGTTTTACATATCAGAATGTAAAACCATATTCCTAACTGGTATGGTCATTTTACAACAATTACTAGCAAAACTTTCCGAGGTGCAAAAGCCTTCCAAACAACATTATTTCTAGATCCTGTGATCAGATTTCTAAGTACTGGACAGAAGCTTTGGACAAAAATATCACAGATTTAATTTATCTGCATGAAAGTATTCAGCTGCCTGTCTGGAGGAGATGGAATTTTTAGCCCATTTTTAGCAGATTAACTAGCCCCCAAGACACAGAATTTTCTGCAAAAAGTCAAGTCTGTAAGTGCCCTTATATTGGAAATCCATAAAATCAGGTAACAACTTTGAAAAACTTGGGCATTTGAAACCCTTTGGAAAACACAGAATAAGTAAAAAAATCACTTCAAGTTTTTCTAATAGGATTTTAAATGAGGGTAAACAATCTCAGTTCAAGACAACAAATACCACTCACACTGGGAACCAGTTTTGGAGAAGGGGTAACCTGTGTGGTTTTGAAAGACAGTATAAGGAGAGAAAAAAATCATTAAATTATATATTAAACCAATGTTCATTTCTGCATTTTAACTAGCTGAAAGCAGGCAACTCCCACACTTATCACCACGATGAAGTGGCATAAGGGTGTGCAAGATGGGTTCCAATCTCATCAAGGACACAGAAGGACTGAAAAAAACTGCAGGAGGAGTGATATGGAGATCTGCAAGTAACTCTCCATGAAGCTAATGGCTCCATTCATGTAGGAACTCAAGCAGCTGTTATTTGTATTAGTAGTATTCACACACACCAGCACTTCCAACTCTAGTTTCAATTCATTACTTCTTTGCTAAATCCCTAGAACTACCTTCAGCAGGCCAGTTCTCCTCTTCCTACCTACCAACATTTGAGTACAGTTAACAATAATGTTTTGGAAAGCTTGAAACTTTCTCTACCAAATATATCACAACAGTAAATGTGACATCCAGCAAGCAGGGGAAGAGAGAAGCTAAAGATGAGATTGATGCAATGGGAGCTAGCTATGCAAAGAGTTGGGATCTTACCACCTGTGTGTCTTGTCCATTTGACTCTGCTTAGACAGCCCAAGTCCTTCCAGGTGGATCACAGTAAAGGGAGGTGATTTGAGGGTCAGTGCTGACACACTGCTTGCCCTTACGTTTGTCAGGGAAATTAAGTCACCAGAACTAGAGAGGCAAAGGCATATACATACCTCATTGCTTAAGACTTGATATTCCTGGGTCAGCCCTTTCCCTTGGTGGTAATTTCCAGACACTGAAATTGTTAAGCAGCAAGTAAGAGCAACTTTCTTTGAGTTTTGGTGGCTCAGAAGATGCCCTTGGTGCTTCACATTTTGTTATCAAAAAGAAATGAGGCAGGCCAAGGAAGGGGGAAAAAAATCCCCCAATATACCAGAGTATATTAGAAAACACTATATAGGTCCACATCTATATAAGGAAATTGGGGAGCCAAGGGGGCAAAACCAGATATATGCCATATTTTTCTAGATCTCTAGTGCATAGAAAGCCTCAAGTTGTCAGGTCAGCTTTCAATCTTATCCACTCTCCTCAGAAAAGTGTGTCCTCACATAACGCACCGATATGTTTCCGGCTTCCTGATTAAGATCCCTTTCCCATAACTCAAACTCTTCCTGTCATAAATCATTTGGCTTCATTTTTTCTTGTCACCTTCAATTAATGCTTGTGTATGCATGAAATTTTCTTATCACTTAGGTAGGGAATTATTAAAAAGGTGCTTTTAAAAATCAGAGCCAGGGTTTTCAGGCATGATCTTCCACTGGCCAGGTCCCACAGCTATCAGTTTGTTTCTTTTGGAACAAGGGCCACCTCCAAAGTATTGCAGTTTAGTTGTGTCTGGAGGAGGATTGCTCTAGCCTTCCTTTCAGACACCCAGGTTGGCAGGCTGATGTAGGTAACAACATCAAGCATGCCCCTCCAAAGAGGGATCCATAGAAAAAAAATCCAGCTCCTCCTCCACCACGTTCCTCACCCTGCCCACGTTGAGGTTGCCAGGCTGCAGGACAGAGGCATCTCTGGCTTGGCTTTTTTTTAGTGAATCTTCACTTTTTTTTCCAGAGGGACTTGACAGAATAACAATTTTAATGAAAATTAGAGGACAGCAGAGCCAGCTTAGAAGAAGATGGGATGACAAATACAGATATAGCCCATCAAGAATCCAATCATCTTAGAACAGAAAGGTCACAAGCCCAAATCTCCCAGTTTCTGAGTGTGAAGCTGGGACATGGCAGCTAAGAAGGGTGATCACAGCCAAAAAATGAGCATAAGACCAAAAACATCTGAAATTTTCATGTCCAGTACCACAACCACATGCCAAGAATCTAAACCCCACTCGTGGTCCACCTAAGATATTTAACCTCTGCTGCTCCTTCAGCTGGGCTTCAGGCCTGCCAGCAGCATGGCAATGACTGAGATTGCTTCCATCACCAGCGCTGGGCTAAGTCACCATTAGCAAAAGTGCCACAGCAGGAGAGATGAGAATATGAGCTGAAAAAAGTGGTGCTGCAGTCAAGTGGCCACTGCAATTGCAGCTGCCAGAGCAAACAGGTTTAAAACAAAACTGTCGTGATCCCGTTGCCATCAGGTGCCTTATTTTGTGCACATAGGCAGCAAAAACTGCAGTGGGTACCCTAAAGAATGAATTAACAAAATTCTGCCCACATTGCCACGCTTCCATGCATCTCCAGTCATTCTCCAGATATTGCTAGCCAAGAAAAATGAAAGGTAGGGATGACTAAAATGTAGAGGGGAAAAAATGCTAGTTATATATTAAATACTGATTAAAACACACACTCTAGTAGTAGAGGAGTGAAAGTTAAGGTCACTCAAGCTGTTAAGAAATGTGATTATCTCACATTTGTGCCAAGAAAACTTTAAACTAAGCAATACTACTTTGTAGAGTATTAAAGAGAGGTCGAGAATCAGATACACATGTTCATCACAAGATGAATGGATTATAAATAGACTTTTAAGATGGCAATAAAATCATTCATTACACTTTTTAAATGAAAAGATGGAGCGAAAAAAGCAATCCATATAATAATTGCTATGAATATCCACAGCTGGGAAGCAGCTGGATTTCAAATGGGCTTTCTTCCCCAAATGCCAAAAGCACTTAATTCATTGCTGTGACTTCCTTTGTGAATTGTAACTTCTGCAAACACTGTCTATTAGGGTGATATACACGGCCTCTGCACATTCTGTGCACAGCACACTGTATTAATCTGTGGAATAGCAAAACAGGCTATGACCTACATCATCAGAGCCATCTCTACAAGCACAACATTGACAAAACATCCCATCAAAGATAAGCCTGCTTCTGGAAGAGTTCTTCTGGAAACATAAGTTGTTTGAAACAAAAGGTGACCTCTAGTAAAATTAAAACCCTTCACCCACACTTTGGGAAAAAATACCTTATTTGTGTAGTCTGTGGCTCTTCTGCTTACAACAGTCACACACATAAACCCAAAGTCCCGCTTGACCAAAGAGAACAGGATTAACTCAAACCAGCAAAGTGTCAATGATTTACAATGATGTTTTCTCTCCTTGCATTAAATATCTTTCTACACTTACTGCTACAAGTATTAATCAGTGTCTGTAAATGCGAGTGGTACCCAAAATGTGTCATCTTCCTTCCTGAATAGCACAAATGAGCTCCGTGTATCTGCTGGCAAAGGTCAGCGTTGCAGCAGCAGGTACCATAGCCCCAGGAGCCGAATTCCACTGAGTGCTCTGGATAAGCAACAGAACAGATTGCTTTGGCCATCTCCAGACCTAAGGGGTCTTCAGAGTCATCTGCCACAAATAACCTCACAATAGTGCTGCGGTGGCTGCAGTGCTCTCAGAACACAGGAGCATGATAAAGTTTGCAATTACACATCTCAAGATCTATGCCTATACTTTCCAATAAAGCTCCCCTATTCTTTTTCTTCCGTGAAGGATAATAGATTAAGCCAGCCCTGCACTGCATCAGTGCAAAGATTAGAGGAACTCTTGCCATTCCTTCTGGTCTTAATTTCTGGGAATCTGTGACTTTGAAATGACAACACAGAATACAGCCTTAACATTCCAAGATGAGGAGAGTTTAATAAGGTGTAGGATTCAGAGATTCTAAGGAAAAAGCAGCAGAGATCAAGGAACTACACCCTCCTACCACACAAAGTCCCTGTGGGCTGATGCAGGAAAGTTGCTGTGGCTGCTGAGATAACTGAAGAGCAGGGCAGGCACAGGCTGTGCCTGTATTATTTCATCTGCCACAGCAGGGCTTGGGCATCTGTGTTCCACTGCAAACATCAGTGTGAGCAGCAGCTGCCTTAAAAGCTCTATTTAAAAATAAAGCATGTGGACACATTTGTAGTGTGGCAGCATAGTATGTTCAGAAAAGATGCCAAATATAAAACTATCTTTGAGGAATAAAAAATCCCCCAAATAAAAACAAGTAAGTGAGTGAGGCATCTTCTGAAACCAGAGTCTGGTTCACATATATTCAAGACACCAAAAAAATCCATTTTTTTGATTGCTACAAGCTGCCCTAAACCCAATAATTCAGGGCTCATCAGTGGAACCTCCTAACTAGTGTAACAGTCCACCTGGCTAAAACAATATTATTTTATCATCACTACACTCAACTGGCAATCTTCAACCCAAACCTACTGAGTGAAATTACTGTCATTTCAATAAAGAATTCCATCCCTGCAGGTATTGAGCACACACAGACACACTCAGATAGGAGCAGACAGTGTACTCTTCACTGTAGAAACAGAAGAGCCTTGTAGCATTGCCTATTACTGCCTGTGGTACTTACATATTCATTAGCACTGTACTAGACCATCCTTTGGTCTTCTGTTTTTTCCTTGCAGGACTGTTGCTCATATCTCCATGCTGCTGCTGAAAGAATTAAAACACAGGCAGGCTGACTTGCTCACATTCACATGAGAGTGCTGCCTGAGTGTGAAGCTAAACCTGCATCTCCAAACTGCAGACAAGTCTGCTAATGCCGGCTGGCTTCATTCCTTGGTATGATGTCTGTGTAAAACTTTGTTGCTGAGCTGGTGTGGTTATGGGAATTGCTGCAGTGTTTACATAAACCTTGGGCTATCACAGTTTCCCTGTCTGGCCATCAATCCATTCTCCTGGATAAAAAAATTGTTTAATATCTGTTCTTCAGCAGAGATAAAAAATCCCAAATAATCAGGATGGAAATGCTTCTGTGAGCACAAGAACTACTCTGAGCTTTCCAGAGAAGAAGGAAACACTTTCTGTAGAACACAAGACTCAAGGACAGAGCATTCAAAGTAAAACAGGAAGAACTAGTGAATTTAAATTTGTTTGGCATCTCACTGATAAGGGAGAGAGACAACAGGTTCCCAGACAGCAGGACCCATTGGAAACCAGTCAGAGAGCACTAACACCACACTGTTACAGTCACTTCTGGATGCATTGCTCTCCCTCAAGGTTAACTTGGATATGGCTCATGCTCTTCCCAAGCCACCTTCCCCCGAATGTACTCTCAGTCTCACAGGATTGAGGCTTCCTGAGTCAGAGGTGCATATACTAGCCCCTTAAATTTCTCCAGTTGTTTCTTTTAAAATCACATAAACTTTCAGCATTTACATTAAGACAAGAGTCCCATGGGAACCTGGGTAAGATAGTCCATATGATTCATGACAATCATGGCAAGGAGAGGGAGTTTTATTTTTATGTAACCTAATTTGTATCCCTCATGTTGCAAACAAAGCCTTTAAGATGTTACCACAGAGACTAAGTCACGAGTTTTAAAAAAACTCATATATACTCTATGGTAAAATATAATCTTTAGCTGATTTTTTTGTTTTGTTTTGTTTTTTAGTTTTAGACTGAAATTACTCCAATTTTCCATTCTAACATGACACCAGGCAAACAGAGAGCCTTTGTTCCTAATACTGCTTCTTAACTTTGCTCCTCAAGGTTTATACCCTGTGGTATGTGGTAGTAAGAATGAGGAAAGCAATTCAAAGCTGAAAATACATCAAAAGCCATATACAGCTACAGGATGGACAGAACTCAAGAAAGTCCAACAAACTATATTTCTACCTTCAGCATTTTCTTCAATCTTAATTTCATTTGGAAATCTTACTGAAACCTGAGTATGAAACACAGTCTGCAACTCTGTGAGACAGATCGGTATTTCACAATAACTTTTTTCCTATTAGTCACTAAGTTCTTTGTAATCTACATAAATTTTACAGCATTCCTTTCTTTTAGCCTCAAAAGCTGACCTTACAAGTGACAAAAACACCTGCTCCAGCACTTAAATTACACAAATTTAGGTATTTTCTCTTCATGAATTTGGCATCAAAATGGTTCCCTCTGCTTACATACATGTCAGCAAACAGAAAACTAGAAGAAAAAACACATTTTTATGCCTCTTTTATATCCTTTTCACAACTGAATTTCTCAGGAAGCTAAGAAATCTAGGAGCCAAGCAAATCAATGTTATGACACAGACCTTTCAACAAAAGACAGTTTGAACTTACCCTTCAGGCTCAGACACATTTTTTAATTTCTCTGCTGAAAAAAACTTGAGACTGACCATTCCTATGTTAGAAAAGACAGACTGTGATCTTCTGATCACTATAAGCTGACAGTGCACATGCACGCAGCAAGGTGTGAGGTACAGGCAAGCAGCTGAGACAGCTGTCTGGTTGCTTACTTGGGTTTGGCTTTTATTTTAAAGAGAAAAAAATGCTCCATCAGGACAATTTTAGTCTCAGGGCCTTGCAACAGCAGCAGCCCAAGTTAAGGCTGTGTGAGCTTTTATCTGGCTGGTTTTTCCTTGTTTGGTTTTTTCTTTAAGGAAAACAAGCTCATTAGAACAGCTGATGGAAATTAGCACCATGGCAAGTTCACAGTGCAAAGTGCAAGTCAGTAAAGCAAATTCAACCTGACAGGAGAATCAACAAATGATCCAAGGAAAGGTATTTTCTCAGCTACAGGAAGAAATACAATGCTATGTTTGGAGCATTGGTAGCACAGCTGTTTTGTTGGTTAATGAGACAGATGAGGTGTGGTTTTTTGCTAGGCTGAGAGTTTTAATTTCTTGTCTTCCTGCTGATTCACTACCCAGAAACACCATCCTCTGCATTGAACCTAAACTGTCAAAGTGCCATTGAGATGGCTGGTTTATTTGGACAAGCCTCAAACAAGGGAACTCTGGCTGACTGGAGACTGACCATGGTCCTTGTAGAAACTCTTATCCATTCTGTTCTTTTAGAAAGAACAAAAATGTCCTAAATAAGCACCCTGTGCGTAAAGTTGTGCTCAAGGAAGGGATAAGCTGTGAGTGAGAGGTATTAGACCTACTGCTTAATACAGCATTGGAGAATGTTAATGTATAGGACTTGGGAAGGAATATGCACAGAATACAAAGAGAAGCACATGACTGCTCAGGACACGTGAGCATAAATTTAAGGGCACTTCAGCAGTGCATGGATTATGGAGGGTCTCTTCACTTGAGCCTCCCACTGATAGATTATTCTGTGCCAGAAGGAAGGGGGACACGCTATGAACACTGCCAAACATTCCACACCTGAACCAGCATAGTTAGAAATTCAGACTCCCTGAGCTTTCTATACAGTCAATGAAGAGAAGTGTCTGCAAAAAACAAAGCACAATGTTTTGCCAAAGTTCCCCTTACAGTCAATGGAGAAAAATTAACCTAATTTGTGCACAAGAAAACTAAACTAGTTGCATTAAACCAAGAGGTATCAATCTCCCTCTGCAGTACAACACACAAACATCTGTTTCAGCATCCACATCTGAGAAGACAAGAAATGAGCTCAAATATTTCCAAACAGGACAGAATGTGGTCCAAGGTAGACATAGCAAAATATAGTGGTACCAGGACTTCCAACTTTTGCCTGTCTTTTCACTTGGTAATATCCTCTCTACATTTCTAGGTGGGATAGAAAAGGCAAAAACATAGAGCTTTGCTCATTTCCAGCTGAAGCACCTAATTTTTTTCTCTGTATCAGTGTCCAGCTCCAATGCCTGGTGCACAATAAGTAATTGCTAGCCAGGGCTGTAGTTCCAGGAGAACTACAGGAAAGTGTATAGTACCTCCAGGAAAGCTAAACAGGGTGAAATAATCAACACATCCTTTAAGATTTATGAGGATTGCCTCTAACACATGGTGTGAAGATAAAAGTGGAGATGACTGCAGAGAAAACATTTGTCTTCTCTGTTGCAATTCTGAATATTAAATATGGATAGCTGAGCTCAGCTTTTATTTAGCAACCTGCAGGACATCTGCCTAGTGTTTTTCAGCATATTTAACCTTCCTTAATATTGCAGACTTAGAAAGGCAGATCATGTTATCACTGTGTTCAACTACATTCATGTCCTGTCAGAATCAAGATTCAACTATCTTCAACACACACACAGCTGCTCCACTTGGCTGTATCAGCTACATTTCATCAACTCACGCTTTCAAATGTCCTTAGGCTGAGACTTTGATCCTCAATGTGGACACAGTGGTACCCAAATGGGACATGTAGCTCCTCATTTTCAGGGAAATTAATCACCAAATGAAAACAAAAGTGGTTTCCAAACTCAAAAGGCAGTCCATAATTTGTTGAGACATTGTTCTCATAGGTGGATAAATAAATTAAAAATACATCATTTTTAAAGGAGAAAGGTTAAATTTAAACCTTATCCCCCACAGAACTCCTGGAAAGAGACAGGTAATAACATCTATCCAGTCACACCAGAGCACAATCACTCTGAGGAGCACTACATAAGATGCAGAGCAGATAAGATGATCAAGTTTCTGGCCACATCAATCAGCTGTTTTGTAGGACCCAAAGAGAGCATAGAGTAACAAGAAACTCAACAAGTAAAATGAGAGGAAATAAAACTTAGGAGGTAAAAAGATCAAAATGCCACCTTAAGCCTTCTCTTAGTTCCAGTTTGAAGTCAGTTTTGCAATATGGGGACTGAAATCACATAGAAACATTAGGTAGAGTTTGGATTTAACAAAGAAGGAAATTAAAGGAAAGAGTGGTCTGGAAAAGGTGCATTGCACTGAGGAAATCTTAGCAATTGTCAGAACTTCACTAAGGCAGATATGTGATCTCCCCCCATCCATTTCCTCTTCTGTTTTTTGTCTTCTGTTGATTAGTTATTAGTTGATTTTTTTTCTCCAAGACTTGGTTTATTTTGTTCCTAAATAAACAAAGCAATTTGCACTAGGGTGCCCTTTTTCCTTGCAGACTGCAGACCCTACCTTAATAAACTGATTATATATTCATATTAATGAGAATCTGTTTTATCTGCCTGTAATCGCTGCACTATGGGCCATGGCCCATTCTTAATGTCACCTACACTGAATTAATAAAGCAGATATCCCCAGCTTTCAAAGTAAGAACTTCAAAGGTGGGAAAGTAAAAGCATGATTTTGCTAATGTAATCAGGAAACTGCACTGGAAACAAGGGAAACATAAATTATGTAAATCAGTAACTGTTTATTCTGCATTATTAAATGAGAAACTGCAGACTGTAGAGGTTTCTGGAATCAGCTGGACTGCTACTCAACTGAATATAAGCAGAACAAAGTCCCAGCAGCTTAAGAAGCTGTGTTTTAGGAATCAAAAGAGAATTTCACAATCAAAGGAGAGGAAAATCCTTCCTGCAGTTGGTTTATCTTCTTTTTTCTGCTTAAAAAAAAAAAAGGAACAAACAGCACAAATTGGTAATGACTGACACACCAAATTTAAAAAACAAAACAGGAACACTCTGAACTGCCTGTGTGTTGTTGAAGAGTTGAATAGGGGTGTTTCAGGAGATAAGATCCCTGACCAGAGCAGAGGGTTGCTGAACATCAGAAATACCTGCAAAACCCTAATGTAATTCTACATCATAAATAAAAATGAGACTTTTTTTCTGCAAAGAACTTTAACATGAAGAATTGTTGCTTTATATGAAAGAAAATCTTGTCTCCTTATCAAGAGTTAAAAGTTAATACTTGCAACAGGCAGATACTAATTCCAGTTTGCCAGATGAAGCAAGAAATCAACATTTGCCTTATTTTTGGTAACCACTTAAACTTCAAACATTTTGCTTCTCCAGATGTTAGTGTGGCAGCCAAACTGCACCTCAATTTTTAAGGAAGCAAGGGGAAGTTCAGCAGTCACACTCTGTGATTCACTACTGCAGTTGCAGAGACTTCTTTCCTCAGATGAATCATTCTTCACTGCTTTCTTGATGCCTGCAGGGTGCTCCTTCCAACGTTCTTCTGACATTCATTACTCCTCAGATGATATTCACTTGAACACAAAGCCTTCAGTTTTCAGCTATTCCTACAACAGGACCCACAAGATTCTCTGAGCATCACATGGGTGACCAGCAACCCATGGCCTCTGGTTCATGTACTGGCATTTTGGGGTGTGGTCTCTTCTTTCCTTCATGGTGCTTTGCCTGGAAGCCACTGAAGCCTTACAATCTCCTAGGGAGGGAGATCTGGGATACCTAATACCAATTCTCAACCTGTTGGCTTTACTACCAGACAGAAACACTCCCTCCTGGTTTCCCAGAAGCCTGCTAGTTTTCCTTCATTGCTCATTCTTGCTTGCACACTCAAGGTTGAACACCTTGCAAAGTGTGTGATTGCTCAGAACAGCAAATATTTTTATCTGACTTTTCCTCTTTCATAGCTTGTGGCATTTTCCATTGTCTGGATTACATACGTGTATTTGAACCAGGGAAGATCCACAGGGATAGAGCTTTCCGGCTGTGCTCACACATTTTCTTACTGTTTTATAGTGATACATGGGTTCTGGCAGGGCCAGAAGGTACTTGAACTTTTTAAAAATGTCATCTCTAAAGGCACCATATTTAAGAATATGATTTATATGCAAATGTCCTAATGGGAGTCCACAATGTGGGCAGTTTCTGTCATTCTGTCCTTACTCTTAACATCTGCCAACTTTTCAAGTGAATTCAGAAAATAGAAATAACTACATTGCACACTAAAATCCATTACAGCCTCCTCCTGCCTGTGAGACTGTGGTAAACTTAGCAGAATTCAATTAAAGTTTATAGTGCACTTTACCAGGAGGGCAATTTTGATGTAATCATAGACAAAATCAGATAGGAAGGTTGTCATAATGGCATCAAAGTATTCAGAGACAACACAGCTAAAGGAAGATCTTGCTGTGCATTCCAGATCTAAAATACTTTTCAAGCTACCCCTGAAGGCTTCTGCTTTGACCTATTACCCAGATAAAGCCAACCTCAACAGTAGGAGGAAATATTCTGCCCAGACTCTCGTGGTTTAGATGCTTTGTCATAAACAAAAAGAAATCAAAGACAGAATTTCATTTTTGATTTTCCCATAAGATGGCCTGAGTGAATATCATGATTCTGATGTTAAAATTTTTAATTAAAGTACTATAAATTAAAATATAACAATTCCCTACAATTTATGCTAAATCTCATTAAAAATATAAGGTTGCCCTTTGTCCTCCCTACTATCTCCTGGATTCTGGCTTCTTATAGTCCCTGCCAGAGGACATAAGAAGTATCCCTGGACATTTCTTTCCTCTGCATCAACATGTAAAATATCTATTCAGGTCTTTTCAGGGACTTCTGCAGATTGAGGAATAGCAAGATCACAGCCACATACAAACGATATACACAATTAAACACGACCTTCAAGGAGAGGCTAAAACACCATGGTGATTTACTGATTATTTTCAAAAGCAAAAGGTCAGAGGTAGATTAATTTTTTTTCCCCAAAACACGAGGGCAAAATATAGACAGGTTTCAAAGAATGCCAGTTGCTATGGATGTTGCATCCCCTGCTAATCTTGCCTCACCACATGAGAAGCGTTTGGGACTGAAGGTCCACGGATAAAACACCTATGTGCATATGAAGATGTGTAAGAGCTGTGCACCTGCAGAATGACTTCCTACAGGATTTTTTCCTGTGCTTTAACTTGATTTCAGGTTCCCAGTGTGACATAAATGTTACCAAGGTCCCCTGCACAACGGGGAGATCAAACACGTGCTTATTATGGCAGAGTGAAGACAGCCCTGGAGAAAAACCCAGAGTACCACAACTGAGCAAGAAGAGCACCGTGGGCTCATGCCTCAGTTTGTGTGCTGTTTGGTATGAGAGCTGTTGGCCAGTTTACCCATCTGTTATACCAGCATAGCAGAGTTGAATTTTTTCTGGAAACTTTTAAGCAATTCAGTTATCTTTTGGGGAGGACAACAGAGGGACCGAGAGGAAGGATTTTTTTTTCCTCCCTAAAATCACGAAATGATTTGCATTGGAAATGGACCTTTAAAGGTCATCTAGTCAAATCCACACAGCATTTGGTTTATAATTGTAAAAGTGTTTAGGGCTTATGCTTTCTAGAAGGCCCTATGATCTGTTTCTTCAGAGACCTATCCAGCCCAACCTCAAATGCTTCCAGGGATCTACCATCTCTCAGAGCAACTTGTTCCTGTGTTTTATCACACATATCATAAAAAAGATTATTTCCTTATAGCTAATCTAAATCTACCTCCTTCTAGTCTACAATACTACCCCATGTCTTGTTGCAACAGGCCCTACTAAAAACTACTCCAGATGAGGTAGAGGGGCAGAGTCCCCTTCCTCACCCTGATGGCCATGCTGCTTTTGATGCAACCCAGGATATGACATCCACTGAACAGTACACACATCAAAGATCTCCAATTTAGAAAGAAGGTTGATCATATTCTATTTCTTGCCCTCAGTTTCTGGAGCAGAAAGAATTTATAAGAATTTGTTTGTAAGTATCAGAGACACTATGGAGCCCATCTGTTCAGAAGATAAACATAAAGTGGGTCAGGCCAAAGCTCTGTCTTTATCCTCACATTGACCACTACCCAAAGCAGATATCAAGGTAAAAGGGTAAGAATGGATCAGTCATATTTGGTACTTCCCACCACTGAAAAAGCTCCCCAGGACTCTGGGGAACTGCTTTTCTCCTACATGGATTCATCCAGTCTTCCAGAGAAACCATGATATTTTTAGTATTTGTAGCATCCTTCTACAAAGGCTTCTAAGCCATAATTAAACCTCACATGAAAACCATATTTGTGTCTTTAGAACCTGGACCAGAGGTTCTGTAATCTTTCCCATACCACTCAGTGTTCCCCACCATCATACTCACAAGAACAGCCCATCAGGCCCTGACCATGCTCTGAAACTTTTCCAAGTTGCATCATGTTCTTTTTGAGATGAAGGGACCAGAACCACACAGAGCTTTCAAAATACAACCCACAGCTTTTTACAGTATCATGATTTTGTTTCCCTTTCTATTCTACTTTTAATAATGCCAATACTCCTGGGCTTTTTTACTTCTGAGCTGATGTGTTCAGGGAACTCTGCCATAAGCTCAAATCTGCCTCCCAGGAACTTAATGGCCAGTCCAGAACCCATCATATAATATGTGAAACTATGATTGTTTCCCCTCCATGCATCACTTAACATTTATCTATGTTTAATTTGATCTGCCCATCTATTGCCCAGCCACTGAGTCTCATAAGGTCCTTCCATAAATTTCAGTCAGCCTTCGTCTTTACTATTGTGAATAATGTTTATTGATAGCACTAAATCATATCCTTAATATCAGTTTCCCCCTTTTTCCATTTCATTTAGGAATATATTGAGAATGAATAGATGAATATGAACGAGTATCAGCACTGACCCCAGCACAAACCCTTTGGAACTTCACTGGAAGATTTTTAGTACTGTGGAAAAAGACCACAGAGTCCAACTTCCCTTTTGTACTATTTAAAAGTTCCCTTTGTGTTGCCAAATTAATGGTCATGTATTTAAGCCTCACATGTCCTAAGTGCTCTGTTTTCTTACAAGATTTCAGGCTTGAGATCTTTTTGAAAGGACTGCAAACATCATTTCACCCCACCTTCGAGTGGGAGGTAGTTCAATTATGAATTTTACCTTAGTTGTGGTAAAAGCTGCTTTGAGGCTTTTTAGGTTGTTTTCTGAAACAAATCAATTAGATCTAAGAAAATATTTTCTAACTCCTCAAATAGAAATTTTACTTAAACCTCTACAAGGAGATTCTTAAAAAATAAATCTAATCCACAAAGTCATGAATTGACATCTTGGCCCATACCTAAAAGTAAACAAGGCTGAGGCTGTCTGCAACTTCAGCAAAGACTTGTCTTTTGTCTTATATGCACAAAACTGTTCCTTGCTTACTGTACTCTGCTTCAAGGTATTTCAAAGTGCAGCATCCAGTTGGATGTTGCACAGTAAAGAAAAAACCAGGCTCAAGAGAAGCATTTATCTGAAGAGGAATTAAAAGAAGATTCCCATTTATCAAAACATTTCAGCAAGGCAAAAATTTACATTGACCAAGTGACAAAAGACCAATAATCAGTCTGACCCTCCTCCTCCTCTCCCACAACAGGATCACTGTCAACACAGCTAGAGCAGATAACAGCTCCAGCTGTGTAAATGTCTAGGGTTAGGGAGATTTTCCTCACAATCCGGGACTTACAGTCATTATACTCGACCTCCTCCTGCTACCTAATTGTTGTGTTCAGTTCACACAGAAACACATTATCTTCCATGCACACATGGCAACATCCATCTCTACATGACACCAAACAGCTAGACAGAGTTGCAATGCTGATATCCCCCTCCTCTCCCACATCTCCAGAGCCATCTCAAACAAGTTTCTCAGCCTCAGCAACAACAGCACTCAAATTGGTTGGGGATGGAGGGGGTTTTATGCAACCTGATCTAGTGGAAGATGTCCCTGCCCATGGCAGGAGGGTTGGAACTACGTGATCTTTAGAGTCCCTTCCATCCCTAACCATTCTGTGATTCTATGAGATAACAAGCACCCATTTAATATCAACTTTGAAGGAAACCCTGAAGAATCTTCACTCTGTAAGCAGCAGCAGGAAAACAGATAGCTGCAATTAAAACAATGTGCCTGGGTGACAGTGAGAGAAGTCCAGTGCAGTGCTATGTGGCTGTAGCCCGCAGCACCACTGAGAGGGAAGCAGAGAATGATCAGGGTGATTTAAGGGAAGGTGGATGCCAGGACTTGTCCTGCACTCATAAGCAAGATCACAAAGTCCCCTGTAACTTCTGTCCTGAGGTGCATATCAGCTACCGACACAAGACTAAGTTTGTGGTCTGCATTGCTACATTGTGTTTCTGGTTGTGCCAGCCACATCCCATCCCAAAGGATGCTGTATCATACAGCCAGTAGAGAGGGATGCAAACCTTGTATTTTACCAATTTCAACACAAAACGTCCTTCCTTTTTATTGCCCTTCATCACAAAATCAAAAAGAAATAGAAATAGGTTTTAAAAGTTATGTTTGAGACGGGTATGTGCAGCTTCAATTTTGTAACCAAAATCTGAAAAAACTGATTGAAATTCCCCTGCACTTGCTTACTCTGAGGAAATTGGGTTCGATTGTCCTCTCACTGACACTACTCTGAAGTGTCAAGTAACTCTATTAAAGTCAATGGAGCTGTACTTAAATATATCCTCTGGGAACAAATTAGATCTGTGATTTTCATAGCGTGCAAATTTCCAATCTACTTCTACATGATTAATCATATTTTTAACATCTGCGGATAATTTCTTTCTTCCCAAACCAAGCATGGCTACACTGGCCATTGCTACCCTTTCACAAACACCTTTTAGACAAGTTTCACACCTACAGCGCATCAACGTGGGAGGTGAGATATCACAGGCTCCATAGAATCAAAATGCCTGAATCTTTAAACTCTGAAAATGTTACACTAAAAAAAATGATGTATTAAACTAATGAAAAGTAACAGCAGTTCTCCTAAGGTTCTTTCCCAACCCGTCACTGTCAGATTTTTAATACATTAGAAGAAAAACCAGAAAATTTCAAGGCGAGCATCAAAACTGCCATTAAGAGGAAATGCCTTGGATATTTATAGCTGGCTATTCCCATTTAGTAGCCTATACTAATTTACTTTTTATTACATCAATCTCTTTTTTGTTAGGAAAGAAAAGAGAAAGCTAATCTTGGCATTAATGCTATCAGATACCAGGGAGAGGGATAGTTGTAATAACTGCATCTCTGAAGATGGAAATAATATTCAACACAGCCATGCAAATACATTCAGCAAATTAAAGATTACTGGCTACCTTCAGCATGACAAGTGCCTATATACTAGCACATATTTAACATTATGTGCTTATGTTGTGCAATCTTGGTAAATCATTGAAGAAAGCTTTGTTTTGATTGGAAAAACATTCTTAAATTCTGCATAATCTAGCACTACAGATTACATCAGTCTCTTGAAAAATATTCAAGCACAAACCAGAAAAGGCCATAATTTTTTTTTCTTTTTCCCCTAAAAGAAATAACTACACTGTAATTCCTTCCCTCTGCATTTATATTCTTTCTCCCATCAGACAGCCAATAGCCACATCTGTCCTTTAGGGAAAAAAAAAAAAAAAGCAAAAAAAAAAAAGCAGTAGACTGTCTCAATCTTCACACACCTTTCCCCTTATTTCCCCTCTTTCTCCAAAGGCAGCAGTAGGAAAAGAAACATGCCTGAGATTAATTCTTATCACCAACCCTGCAGGGCTGTCATTTTAGGAGCTCCTGAAGCTATTTCTTCTGACTCTTCCACCTGTAGACTCTGGGGGTGGCAATAAGGAAAAAGAAAAAAAGCCAAAGGCTTATTCACCAAACAGCAATTAAATCTGAAGTGGCAGCGCCTGCCTTTACTCGCAGCACCTGGCAGCAAAAGCTGAGACTGCAGCAGGACAGAGGTTTGCTTTCCAGCTCCTAATTGCTCTCTACCAGCCTTTCAGAGAGTGACAGAAGACTGAACAGTAGCTGGTAGTTTAACCCCTTCTTTCTAGCTGTATATGTCCTCCTCTTGGCTTTGTGCTCATTCTCCCCCCTCTGGTTCTTGCTGTCTCCGTGGCTTTCCCTGCTCATGCAGCAAATCCCCTCCCACAGCCAGGCTAAAGCAGGCACTGATGCCCTTCCATGGACTGCCAGGCTGTGCCAGCCCCTCCTCACACCTGGGATCATCACATGGGCTTGGGGAACATCAGCAGGAATCTGGAGCTCCTTCTGCTGAAGGCAAAACCCAGCCTGATGCATGTCATAGCGATGCTTTGCATAGCTGCCCTAACCCTTTGCCACTAGAGCCTGTCTGTAGGCCTGTGTTCCTATCCTAGGCCAAGGAGGTAAGAGGAGATACACCTTGAACCTTTTCCCAAGCATCAAGATATGCAGCTCTGACACTTTTAAACATTGCCCAGAAACTGTTAAATCCCTCATTAACACTGTTGGACTTCATAGCACAATGAAGAAAAGAAATCCATAATTCAGAACGAAAGGAAGCCAGGCAGGGCTCACACAGTCCCAGGCAACACCTCTCCAGCCTCTCAACACAACAGGTTCCCAGCACTACTGGGCACAGAAGAATCTTCCTACTGGCTGCTGCTGTGAGCCTGCATGGGCTAAATGCTCTGCAGCTGTAGTGGTGGGTGGAGGAGCAAGAGGTTCCCACTCCACTCTTGAGGCAGACTGAAGGGGTCTGAGGTTTCATTTAGTCATCAGCAAACTCCTGAGAGTTATGTATATTGCAGGGGATAAGTACATGAAATAGTTAATTTTGGAATAAACCAAAAATGAGGAATTGAGTCTATCTGTGCTGGGCATTTCTGTTGAGAAGGGAAGATGGGGCTGGGGGAGGGCAGAGGGAAGAGAGGGGATGACACGGGTGCCATTCAATAGCATCTGTGCCTTCTCCACCTGTCTAGTAAGCAGGACTGCTGGCTCTTCCTTGGCAATATTCCAAAACTGCTTTGGATGCATCCAAGAGGAAGCACACAGTAAAGGAAGGCAGAGCTCAAAGCAAGAGTTAGGCATGGGAACAAGTCTAAACCACAATGGGGAAGCTCCAATGGAAATTTTCATGCAAACAGATCCAGATGCCAGCCCTCCTCAGGTACCAAAACATCAGGTTAGGGTCAAGTACATAAATAACAGCCACTCTCACAAGATTTCTCTCAGCAGAAAGAAGAATTTCCAGTTGCTGTCATTACTTTGCTGTTGCACCTGAGCAGGACAATGGGTTTTTGAACCAACAGTGGCTCCTAATCAGAGGGGGAAAAAATAATCTGCCATGTGAAGCAATTACGTTTCACTTTGAGAGTGTGTATTTTGTTCAGCATCACCAGAACTGGAAAATCAAGATTGAAAGTCCTCTTAAATAAAGTCTATACCAAAATATTTTTGTATTTTTCATAGCTTCAAAAACATATGGGTTGCTCATATGCCACTTCAGAAAGGTTAAATGAATAGGGGAGTTTGAAACACCTCAAATTTCTTCCATTTCATCTCATCTCCTTTATCATCATTTCTGCAATGACTCCAAAATCCCCCTGACATTCAGAAAGTGCTCAAAAGGGCAAGAAATATTTTAAGACATCACTCTTTGAAAATCAATTGAAACCAAGTGAACAAATGCCTTGTTTTAGCTTGGACAGTTGTTCAGAAATGTTCCTGACCACAACTCTACTTACAGATTTATAATTCAGTGCATTCCCAAGAATGAGCATAAGCAGCTGGTGAAACAAGATTAGTCAGGCTCACATCTCTGCTTCTCATTCCAGTGGTATCACTTGGCCATGACCCTAGGATGGATGTGACAGCCCACATTCAGCCAAACAATCCAGGCCTGCAGATCATCTGAAGGACCAGATCCTCTGAAATTCATTAGGCAAAAGAGGCTATCTCTGCACCATCTTTTTTTCCCCATGCAATTTCTAACAACCCTTGTGCAATCTCAAATACTTCAGAGAAGCAGAAAACCCAATATCTTTTTTGAGACAACTTAAATACAATTCAGCTTCTAAATAAAATTTCCCATGTCACTGCATAGAAACAAATGTGAAGAGAACAGAGAGAAAGAAAGAAAAAAAAAAAAAAAAAAAAAAAAAAAAAAAAAGAAAAGAAAAAAAAAAAAACCCACACAAAACCCACCAGAGCAAAAGAATGACAACAGAGATGTGGTCACTTACAGGAAGGCACAAGCAGCAAAACATATGCAACCATTCCAGATTGCAAAAAATGTGTTCATGTTTCACATATTATATTTAAAAATGAATGCAGCTTATGAAGTTTAACAATTTGAGGTAACAGCTAAACAACTAAAAATCACATGCATCCATCGTCAATTCATTAAAATAAGCTATTACAGCCAAGCATTTCCTAATCAGATAATTAGTAGCCTCTAATGCAATTAAGTTTACACAGCTGGCTAACATAATTAAAAGACACCATTGAAACAGAACCATTATCACAGAATAAGTGTCTTTTGTCTGGTTTTTATTTTTCTTTTGAAAGCTCTAGCCAAAATTGAATGTCCAAGGGAAACATGTAGATTCCATTTAAATGCTAGATGCATTTCCAGGGGAGATCAGAGGTTATTCTCAGAGTGGAAAATGAAAAAAATCATCCAAGTGATACAGGAATATTTTAAAACTTTATTAAAATTATGCTGTTCTACAGTTTTGTTGGGGCTGTTGGCTGAATTTACCATCTAACTCTCCGCTCTCCAAGGAGCTGGCATCTGCTCTTAGGCTCCACACCAGGGAAAGGCTTACGGTGCTAGGAGGCAGCCCAGGGACAATTTATGGAGCAGGTCCTTGAGGAGTGGGACCTGCAAGCACAGGAGCTGTGTGTGCAGCTAGAGAGCAGACATGGTGGGCATCACCTTAAGGGCTAAAATTTACCAGCAAAAATCCCCCCACAGTAACAGCACAGAGGAGAAAGCAGACAGCTTCTCCCAGTGGGCTCATGGAATACCCCTTTACTCCATTCCTGACCTGGGAAGCTCCACTGGGATCCACAATAAACAGGGAATTCTGTATTCAGCCTTCAGGCTGATCAAAGTTTCAGGTGCCACAATTTTGTTCCTCACCCTCTCACATTCCCACTGCTTTGACTCTAGCAGATCCTTGCAAACACAATCAACTGCTTTGCACTGCCCCCCTCAGCCTGGGCTGCAGTCACATTCACAAGCACTGTTGGCTCTTGTTTTAGTGATTAGTTCTGGATTATATTTCTCTTTCTGTACAGGGAGAACATCTCTATTCTAAGACTTGTTTTCCTCTCAGAGGTAGTTTCCTGGTGCATCAGGACAACCCACTTACCTCTGACTGACTAAATGAGGAGAAAACCCCACCAAAAAGCACACATGAAAGCCTGCATATTCTACAGAAAGTTTTCTTTGAAAGTCAAATCCTACAGTGTCCCCAGGCAAACTGAATATTTGTATTCAAGTCTACAATGGCAGGTCATGAAACAACCTGACTGCTTCCATAAAGTGATTTTTTTTTTTCCCAAAGAAGGGTCTATTCCTGAACCTAAACTCATTTGCCTATGAACCAAATATTCGGGGACATGGACACCATCCTACCTACTAATGTTGTCAGAAAGTAAACTGACCCCTGTTGCAAGGCTTCTGCCCAGAACCTCTCTAGAGATGGGCCTGTAAGGTGCAGTAATTTCTGCTGAACATGGAAACCAAGATACCTAACCTAGAAGAGATGCCACACTTGCTGTCGTGGCTCTTAGGTGTCTTGCACACTCTACTTCAATGCAGGAGAACATGAAGGCTGAATTAGGGTAGGTGGACAGAAGCACCCTTGCTGCAGAAGAACATCAGTGACCTTGTAAGGTATCTTTGCACTATTTTATGCTATTAAAATGCTATTTTATGCTATAAAATGCAATTTTATAAGCATTATTTTCCTATTGATTACTTGTGAAAAACATAAATGTAGTTTTTACACCGTAGAACTATCAAGGTTTATTTACATCCCCCTAGAGCTGAATCAGGCCCATCTGCCACCCATGACAGTACAATTTAAAGCTGTGGAATGCTGTGCAATGCAAAAGAAAATGAAATGGACCTTGGTAAAAAGGCAGTTCTCAAAAGCAACCACAATAGTTCTGAATGTCATTGGAACAAGGGGAACCTGCAAATAATCCATTTTTTAGCATTTTTAAGTCACTCAAACCCAAATGACTTAGAGTTGGGCCAGATCTATGGAAAACACCAGATTTTGTATCTGTTTTGTCACCTGCATAGCCAAAGCGCTAAACAGAAAAGATTTCACCAAGGAAATATTTGCACTGGATTCACAGCAAGAGATGGGACCAAAGTTAAAGTGACATCAACACCTGCAATGATTAAAATTTAGACCAAAATAAAACAAATTTTGCTGAATAAGGTGGTACTCAATAGCTTTCACATAGTTTTTTTTGTAGGGCACTTGAAAAGCTGAAGGATCAAAAGAGCATGATGGGTCTTGTGAACTCCAACACATACAAAGATCTTATTCAAAAGGCTGCCTAGATTGAGGAGCTCTCAAATGTCACTACCCTTGCTTGTCCTTCCTTCCACACAGAAACCTAGCTAGACTTGGGAAACCTCAGTGACAACAGGGCAATCCTATTTTTCACTGGGAGAAAATATAAGAACTACTTTTTTTTTTGTATAATTCAGAGGCTTTATGAATAGTGGGAAATGAGCATAAGGATGTAAAACAGCCACCCAAATCTTTTTCCATAACATATTTCCTGTGATCAATACAGCAGAGATACAAATCCAGATCAAAGCAAGGACAGCATGCTCCCGTCAGCTCTGCTGTCACTTTCCACATGTTCTGGGGCTGAGTGTGGAAAAAAGAGTCACTCCCCACACAACAGCTGGCATTCTTGATGCTAGAAAGGGCTCATTTAGGGACCAGCACCTGAACATAGCCTCAGAGGCCAGGTGGCTTTCTGAGCCTCCTTTAGTGGGACTGGTACATTTCAGAGGAAAAAACCTAACCAACAAAAACAAACAAACCCCCCACAAAAACAACAACAACAAGAAAGCCCACCACCACCAACCAAAAAATCAAACAAAAATACCCCAAATACAAAACAAACAAAACCAAAACCAATAAAAAACAACCCCCAAACTAAAAAAACCCAGAGCTTACATAACTACTGGGTTAGTTAAAAGCAGCAGGACCCTAATGAGATTTAATTTCATTCACTTTGTTCTGTCTTCATCAGCAAGCTTATAGAAGGATGGCAAAAAGCCAACAACTTTTCAAGCTGTGCACCTGTCTGTAAATCTTCTTCTCTCCAGGAGAAGGCCTCTACTCCTACGACAACTTTCTGTCCTTGTGCTCCATTAGGACTGATTTGTTGGACAACAGGAGCTGCAGGGAGCCTTATCCAACCTGCTCTGCAGCCTACCAGCTCTTTTGGAGATTAGCACAACAGGGAGCCAATAGAGCCAGACAAGCAGATCTCTTGCTGACATCCCTTCAGCATCTGCTTTCTCAGACTAGAGAATCCCTTCACCACCATCTCTCCAGCTGACTTGGTTTTAACTCTCCTCTCTATTTAGGCTCTGTCTTGGGCAGTGGAAGGGACAAAACACCACTGCTGTCTTCCTTTAGTCCTGGTATATGTCAGCTCCATCTTTCCTACAGGCAACTGAATCATGATTTAGGTAGGCATTCTTCCACTGGCAGAAAATTACAGTTGTCAGAATTTGCAGGTCTCAGGAAGCCAACAGTGCTAGTTAAAATGAGCAGGGGCCACAATCTGTGTTACCTCTTTATCGGTGAAGTTTTTTCCTAGGCGTCTTCTCCTGAAACGGTGATAGTCTGAAAGAATGTGCACATCACATCTGGCCCAGTGAGTAACAGAGATCTTCTGTGCCTTTACCAAACCCTTGGCTCTACAGGAGTGGATGCATCTTATGGAAAAGAGCCAACCTCTATTCAGAGATGACATGAAAAGATTCTAGGGGAGAAGAAGCAGCTAAGAAGGAGAGGAGGAAAAGCTGTCCCCTATCCAAGGGGAATGTATGCTTTCTTCCCCTTTCCTCCTGCCTGCAAAGGGAATGCACAGGATGTTTAAGCAGCTTTCCCCCTTTCACCCAGCTTTCCACTGACCTCCTCAGAACCAACGAGAGGGTGGAACAGCCCTTCCATTATCCCTTAACACAGTGATTTTCTGAACCATTATTTCCCAGATGGGTTTCCTCATTTTGCAGCCTGATGCACATGGCAATGGTGTTTTACACTTTTCCATGCTGCTGGAGCAGTGGCATTTACTTCTGCTTTCCAATTACCTTTCTGCTAAGCAACATTCTCCAAGCCTTAAACAGTACAACCTTCACCAAATAAAGAGCACTTTGATATCCAGCTCCTCATTTCTCCCAAGCATACAACAACTAATGCTGCTAGCAGAATTCTGATATTGATTTCTCCCTCTAGCTAAATTTATGATTAAGACTGCAAACTCAAGATTTTAATGGGTAGAAATAATTCCTCTACATTTTTGTACTTGTTTTCTTATCTTTTCTCTCATCTAGGAAAGCATCTGACAAGGATTTTTTAAGTATTTCTTGCTTCATCTCAGCATGTGGCAAACTTCGAAGAAACAGCTGAAGTTTCATGTGAGAAAATGTAAGCAATGTTTCAAACACATATTGTGTCAACACCTTGCTCTGTCTCAGTAAACCTGGGCTAGGGCACTCAATGCAAATCAACTCTCAAGCTGCTGAAAGAACTTTAATATGTTGACTGCAGTGCAGGCTTCCTCAGATTTGTAAATACAGATTTGTTATGCTTTGTTTTACTGCGTGCTTCAGAGAGAGCGTGCCCATACGCCTGCCAAATAAATACTGCTGCTCCCTCTTGCGCAAACATTGTGAGATTAAAATTAATTTTTTTTCCACCCAAAAGGATCACAGAAGCCAGCATGATTGATTAGCTTCTGCACATTCAAATCCTTTTTATATTTATATTCAAATAAAAATAAAATAGATAGCTCTAAAATCTCACGGAAGCAGGATCTTTTACCTACATGGAGATTTTGCTGTCCTATCTCTCCCCATCAGGTTGGGGATCAAAGTTCCTGACTGTAAGCAGCTCTTTTGTTCTGACAAGACAGCTTGACAAATCCAATCATATTCACAGGAGTGTGTGTGACCCACAACACTCACAGGAAACAGTTCTCTGGTCGGAGACAGGGAAAAGCTGCCAGAGCAAGCAGGCAAGGTTAGGAGGAAAACAGAGACTCAGCTTTGCTGTGTGTTTTAAGGTTGGACTCAGCAAAGAGTTAAGTTTGACTAAGCCCCATCCAGGCTTCCTTTACAGCAGACTGGAAGGATGTGCTGCATTACAAACAAACTCCGGCAGCAAGCCCTGAGCCCCTGCAGGCTGCTTTCCTAATAACAAGTAGTCTGTGAACTTCCCAGCCTGCTTTCCTGCAGCGTGCTCCCATCCAGATCCTCCAGTGTCTAATTAAAGTGGCTGGGCTCCTGCTGCCCTGTTTTCCACTGTGGAGACATCAATTTGGATGTCATTCTCCTCCACCACATCACAAGCTCTCGGTTATGTTTCAGGAGCATTTCATTTTCCAGTCCCTGCCCTTCAGCTAACTTTGGTTCTAAGTGGCAAGCAAATTCAAATGCTTCTTGAGGGAACAGGGGGTCAAGCAGCCTGTCCAGCCACATGAGCCCCATAACTTTGGGAAACTGCTTGCAGGAGTGGCTCAGGGATCTGCTGCCATTCAGAAGGGAGTCTTGCCTTCCCTCATCCTGCCTGCACTCTTCGGCAGACCTGTCACACTCTGATTTCACAGCAGTCTGTGGCCCTGCTATGTTTCCAGTATTCCTCCAGCTTTGCTGAAAGGCAGGCAGCAGGCAAGGTCCACATCTGCTTGTGGTACCAGGCTCTGGATGAATCATTTTAGCAAGGATGGTCTTGTATGTTACAGGCCTTACAGGGGCAGACACACACTGCCATGTGGTCAGCAGATGCTAAGGTATCATGGCTTGCTCCAACAAACATTTGTCTCTTTTTGCAACCAGTCTAGCCTGGTTTAGAACCTTTACTCTGAATTGGAGAAACAAGTCAGTGTCTCCATGTCCCCTTCACCTCCTGTGATGACAGTACAGCTGGCCAATTATTAAGAGCTGGATCTGACAGTAACAAAATGCTACCAGTGCCTTTGGGAAATGGCGTGGCTCAATTTTCCAAAGGGAATAAGACCTTGTTTGTCACCTCCAGCTTCTTGCACAAAACCGCATGTGCAGAAGTCCTCTTAAGGCATTTTCAAACTAAAGAATTTATAGTTTAGAAGTCTCTTTTTCATAGAAATGCTCCTTCTGGGCCCACAATCTAAGGTTTGCAATTTCCAAAAGAGAGCCTAAACACTATTGTTCAAGTTTTTCCCTTGTGTGGCAGCTTCTCCTCACTTCACTAAGCCTGGAAATGTACCTGCAGGTATCTGAAAAATCAGAGGAATGAAACCTACTGCACATACGCAGGTTGAAATCTTACTCCAAACGTGATGAGGAAATACAGCTGCAGCCTCAGAGTAGATTCCTCTGGCAGTTTCTGGACTAGAATTATTAAATTATGACTTAGGGTCTCAACTTAATGAACTGTTGTGATATATTTAAAATGGTATTTTGCAATGGCACAACTTCAAATCCCAAAATATGCCAAGAAACAGAAAACTGCTATGCCACAGCATAGAGTGACAGAAGATTATCAAGTTGACTTGCTTTGTTCTTTCCCCTGGTTGGGGGGGATTCCACATAGCCCCATGTGGTATCCATTCAATAAGTAAACAAACAGGAGTCCTAAGGGATTTGATTGAGGTATCTGTAATTGGAAGGATATGCCTCTAACCCTGTGGTTCAGTGCTGTCTAGCTGCTTTAGTTTCAGCAGAAAAACTCCCTTTGATTTTAATGGGAACTAGCATGACACTGATGCTGTATGAATCTCTTCCTAGATCTTATATTATGGTGTTGCAAATCATCTAAAATCTGCAGATCCAGTATGAGAGAAACTGCACTACATCAGGCAGTCTTTTATTACATATGTTTACAATACCAAATACAAAGTATTAGTATTATATTTTCAGTCCAGGAGTTTCTGTTAACTTAAGTTATATGACAAAATCATTATTTAGAAATCACACTGCAATTTGACACAGGTAGGAGGGGGCTCAGTGTCCACCTAATGGTCTCAAACAGCATGAACAAGAATTGATGAATAGGAATTGTTAGCTTATTATTTACACAGTATTTCTCAGAAGACCAAGGAACTCTACCAACTAAATGAAGACAGCAGACTATAACACAAGGAAAGAGAAAATAATGAGTTTTAAAAAGAAATTTAAATTATTCACAGAAATCTCAATCCTGCTGCCTGCAGAGAACACCAATTACTACTGGTTTGAATGCACAGAGCACACACATTCCTGTCCTGCAACAAAACATGTCTTACTCAAATTCTGCCATCTTCCTCAGTAATTCTTCTTCCTCCTTATTCAATAACATCCCAGTATGTTCAAAATTATGGGCACACTGAATTGCATTACTGCATAGGAATTCAGGCTCCGAAAGAGAGATTTGCCTCATACAATGATCTCAGAGCTCTGAAAGAAGAAATATTCAGAAGAAGTGAGCCATGTCAATGACTTCAAGCAAAAATTTTAAAAAATAAAAATCTCTTTCAGCATAATACATCACCCCCAAATGAAACAGAGATATCTGAAATCAAAAAGAGGTACAACTTTATCTCCCTGTTTTGGACTACAATGTACAGGTCTATAACCCTGGATTGCAGAAAAAATGTTTCCAGAATCAGGAGTTTGAGTCTTGGTGTAAAACTGAAAAACAAAAAGAAAAAAAAACAGTCTATGCACCAGGCTAGGAGGGACTGTCACAGCAGGGAGAATTGCCATTATCCCAACTCCATTATAAGCAGCGTAGAGACATCCAACCCACCAGAGCTCAGCTGCCTGACAGGGATCTCTGTTCTCAGCTTCTTGCTACCCAGCCCTCCCCAGGCAGAGGGGCAAGATCTGCTTGGGTCACCTGCCCCAAAACAGCTGCAGTGGCACCTTGCAAGTAGGGCATGTAGGTGCCTTATCTTTGAATGCTTCATGGCAGGAGAGATGAATGCACAGCCCCAGTGCTCTAAGTCAAAGGAAACAACAGGGAGAAGAATGCCTGATGAGAAATTGAGCAGATACAGAAGGATGGCCTCCCTGCCAGAAAGAGGAGCTACCCAGCAGTGCCTCCCACAACAGGTACCTGGCCCTGAGGTGGAAGCCAGCACCTGAGCAAGAAGAGAAAGAAGCAAAGCTGTGAAAGCTGCCCTCACCTCAACTACTTTGCCTCCTAGCAAGGGCTCAATGAGTAATTGATTCTTTTGCTTGAATAACTGGACTGGAAACCTCTGAAAATGTTGGTATGTGCAAGCATGTGCAGAAAGATGTTGATGCTAAAAAAATCCCATTAGTTTTGCACTAAAAATATTTCTCTTCAAGACCTAATGTAAAAAGTAAGAAAATATTGTGCTTCATCCCAAACTTGCCTTGTTTATTTTTTAAATTGAAAACCAAACAAATGAAACCTTAAGCTGAAATCAAGATATTTTGAAACCCAACAGCACAATCTTTTGTTCTGAAAATATTCAAATCACATGGGGATTTTTTTTCCAATTTATGTTTGCATTTCTGTTTCTGATAGACCAGAAATGCCATGACTTTCAAAAAAGTAAACTGCCTAAAACACTGGTGTTTTAGTTTAATGCAGCACCAAGTACAACAGATAGGTTGTGTAAGGTACCCCAGTAGAGCCTGAGAGATGAAGATACACAGTCAGGAACCCCCCAGGCTCTCTCATGCCAAGACACCTCTCCAGTGCTGAATTCCCAGTGCCCTCACTCATGCTGACTGCAATAACAGCATCAACTAAGGCAGCAACAGCAATGACAGAACAAATGGTCAGTACAGGAGTGAATTTTCATTTCAGGCAAAGCTTGGAGCATCTAAATAGAGCTCAGCATGTGCTTTGTGTTTGCAGTCTTAGCACAACTGCCATTCTGATTTCTCATAAATAGTCTAAGTGCTTGCTTTCTCAGAAATGTATCAAAGGCTGTAAAAGAAGGTGCTAGAACATTTAACTGCCAGGGCCCAGGCAAACCAGTATCATTGCAGTGTATATAAAAGTCTCCTGTGGGATAGGTTGGACATAAAAATTCAGTTGGATCATTAGGAGCCAGTGATTTAACTGAGAAAGCAGTATAAGTCTCAAAGTTGGCAACAGAAAGACATAAACTGAGTTGGAAGAATTATTTAATGACTGGTAGACCAATAAGGGAGGTATTTCATTGCACTGTGAGATACTCCACATGATATGAAAACTTCAATTTATCAAATATGAAGTGTTAGGGGTTTTCTACCCTGCAGCTGATTCTGGTCAAGACAAACAAGGATAAAGTGAAACCAGAGGAGGCCAAAAGCCCTGAGTATTGAACCTCTCTGGTACCAGTCAGAGCAGAAGACTTTGGGGCCTGTATAAATTCTCTGCAATTTTGCACATATGGGAACCTCTTTGCACCCTGTACAGCCTGAGGATGTAGAGGATACCAGTGTCCGGGGCCAGAAAGCTGCATTCAAGTCCCCAGAGTCACTGGGATGAAATATTATGCCTTGACTCACCCAGAGTCCCATGTCTCACTGATCTGCATCCCAGGACATCTGCTCCCATTTCTTGCCCAAGTTGTGCTGCATACACACCTCAGCAAGCTGGGCCCTGAGTTGGTGCCATGCAGACGTGCAGCCTGTGCTGCCACACCTTCTGCCCTGGGCCTTAGGAGATAGGAAGTCCCTGCACTACTCTTCCTCAGCTTCCCCATCCCTATGCACAGAGAACTGTCACTGCTGCAGAGCACTGATGGGAAACGTGGATGATGTACAGGCTCTACCTAGAGGATCACATTTAGCAGATTTAATTAAGACAAAACAATAAAAGCTGCCTTTGTCTTAGACAGCTGCAGAAAATGAATGCTCATTCAGCTCTCAGTGGCCTTCAAGGTGAATATAAGCCCAAATGTCACTTTAAGCCTTTGAGAATGCCACCCCAGAAAAAAACTAGGTATATATGTGATGCACACACACAAAAATGCCGAATAAAGAAACAAACACCAAGGCCAGATTTTTTTCCACCCCCATACCTATCTATGTACCAAAGACTGACAGGCCATAATAGCATTCTCAGATCCTATCCTTTTCCTCTCTGGTCCAGAGGAGCAAAGAAAAGGACACAGTCCCAGTGGCAAGAGTTCCTGGGTGGTAAGACAGTGAGGAATTCTCTTGCTGCTCAGACCACAGAAGGAAAGAAGGATGCCACAAGAAATGGGAGCATGTTTGGTCATGAGAGCTAAGTAGCCCAGTTTGGCTACAAAAGAATCACACTGGAGTCCTTGGTTGTGGAGCTCCATGGTGATTTCTTACTGTCAGTGATGCTGTTAGGCTTTCTCACAGCCCTTTTTGAGCCAGGTCACTCTCTGCACATACATTCTTGACTCACAGCAGTGGGAGGCACCTTGAGGTAGCTGAATGTCATCCAGTGGTGTGAGGGGGAAGTTTTAAAAATGGCCAGCATTGGTGCACTGAGTTCTCCTGAAGCCACTTTGAATTTCAGAATTAACTTTTAAGGGAGATGAGTGAACGCAAAATGGGAAAATGGTACTCTGGGAACAAACCTTGGACACAAGATTGTCAGACTGCAAAGAAGTAGACTACAGTCCCTTCTGAGCAATTTCCCCCTATCCTTCTCAGGAAGGATTCTTGGAAGAGAATAAACTGTTCCTAAGAACCTTGATGGGAAAAACCCAAACAATTCTCTTTGCAAAACATGTTTGATTCATACTCCTTCAGCCATGCAAACATTTAATGTGCATGAAGCCTCTGTGAAGGCTTCATTCCTGGCATTTTGAGGCTACCAGATGCAGCCTTGGTGATTGAACCATGACTTAGATTTCCAGAAATCCATATTAAAATGGGAAGCATGCAAGCACTAGAGAGACCAATAATGTGAATAAGCATACAGAGCACAAAATTATCAAAGCACTACCCGCAATAAGCATGTGACAAATATAGATCTGGAAGATTAGCTAGGAGTATCTCTACCAATCCTAGGGGCATTTATGATAACAAGTCTAAATGGAAAGGCTCAGTATCTACATGGTTCTTTATGCTTAATATGTGTGTTTTGCTAGTGGGTCAGTATTTGCTCTTCCTAGAACTAAACTTGGATTGGGGAGCTTAAAGCATCATTAATGAGCATGTGGTTTTAATTCTCTCCAGACTGAGATTCTACTTGCTGCCATTCAAAACACAAATGAGCTAAAGTCAGAAGAAAAAAGGTGGGCATTTGATTTTACAATAACAATTAAGATCTTGCTATATGCCTGCCTGAAAACATATGTTCTGAGAGGGACTTCCTGGATGTTCACAGCTTCAAAGGTGGGCATGCTTCTGTCCAACATTGATTCAGAGGTGCATTCTGCCAGGGAACTTTCCAGTTTATTGCAATGAAAATTGTTACTAATCAAAAGATTTCCAGCTAAAGTTAAGTATTGAAAAGGTTTCTTTTAATATACTTAAAGAAGGATAAGAGAAAAATAAGTTTATGAAAAAAGTTTTCTGTGAAACATTTAGAGAGTAATATTTCTGTTCATTCGAAACAGTCTAAACTGCAAACATTGTTTTAGAGTAAACAAAAAATGCTTAAATTCATTGTTATGACTTTGTTTACTGAAATTGAAATGTCTTATACTTCACAAGAATAACTTATTAACATTTAGAACAATGATTCATTGCCTTCCTTAAAAACCTCAAAAAAAGTCTTTAAAACAAACATTAGGGTTTTCAAGTACACACAATGACAATAAAACTCCATCTTCTGCTGGAAAATATATTTAAGAAATTAAATGCACCAGTTCCTTTAGACTGTTAATTGATCTCCACTTGGAAAATTAAAATGTCACTGCTGCCTCAGAAAGGCATGTACAACTATTATTACACATTAAGATTGAGTCAGTGTCCCAAAACTCCCAGTCAGAACCAGACCATACTGTAGAAGGTTATGTTAATACACAAAACTGTACATAATTCAACTACAAGTTTTATGGTAATTTACTGCTATTTTTCCTGTGCTACAATATCCACAGATTTCCTAGGTTTGTGTGACCAAAGGAAAAAGTAAATTAACTCAGTACCTAACTGGAGTAAAAATCTCTCGACTCAGCAGTTGTTTCCTGTGTACCTGAGCTACTATACTGTATTGCAGTTTTTTCTTAAAACAACAGAAAAAGAGACTTGCTAGCTTTTTTCTAAATAATCTAATAGAAATGGGTTCTGGTTTTGGCTGGGCCAGAGTTAATTTCTTCATAGTGGTTGTTATGGGGTTTGTGCTGGAAACCATGTCAATAATTCAGGAGTGTTTTGGTCCCTGCTGAGCAGCTCTTGCACAGTGCCAAGGCCTCTTCTGCCTCACCCCATTGCATCAGTGAGGAGGCTGGGGGAGCACAAGGAGCTGGGAGGGGAACACGGCCAGGACAGCTGATCCCAGCTGACCCCGAGGGATATTTCATCCCATATGGCATCATGCTCAGCATATAAACTGATGAAGGATGAAAGGACATTTGGAGTGATGATGTTTTCCTTCCCACATAACTGTTAAATGTGATGGAACTGTACTTTCCTAGAGATGGCTGAAAATCTCCCTCGCCATGAGAAGCAGTGAATTAATTCCTTGCTTTGTGTATGGAGCTTTTGCTTTACCTATTAAACTGCCTTTATCTCAACACACAGGTTCTCATTTTTGCTCTTCTGCTTCTCTCCCTCATCCCACTGGGGTAGGAGGCAAGCAGATGTGTGGAGTTTGGTTGCCAGCTAGGGTTAAACCACAATACATGTCTTCAAAACCATAGGAAATCTCACAACTAAAGGACACTTCAGTTGTTAGTTATTAAGGTGACATTCCAGGATCTGGAGCATCAGAGAAAACAGCTAAGGATTTAGTTTTCCTTATCATGGTCTGACTCTGTTCTTATGGTCTGATTTTACAATTAATTAGTAAATGTGTTTGAATGAAGGGAAAAAGCACTTTCCCTTCCATGTCTGCTGGATGCAGCCAACAAGTACCTGGATGTTCCAGATTTTGAAAGATTTTTTTACCTTATAATGCCTCAATAGCATTGATTTAATTTAGGCTGGATTTTCACAAATATGTATCTACAGTTAGATTGAGAGGTGCCTTGTTTAAAACTCCTCCAGCTACTCCAGANATGTCTTCAAAACCATAGGAAATCTCACAACTAAAGGACACTTCAGTTGTTAGTTATTAAGGTGACATTCCAGGATCTGGAGCATCAGAGAAAACAGCTAAGGATTTAGTTTTCCTTATCATGGTCTGACTCTGTTCTTATGGTCTGATTTTACAATTAATTAGTAAATGTGTTTGAATGAAGGGAAAAAGCACTTTCCCTTCCATGTCTGCTGGATGCAGCCAACAAGTACCTGGATGTTCCAGATTTTGAAAGATTTTTTTACCTTATAATGCCTCAATAGCATTGATTTAATTTAGGCTGGATTTTCACAAATATGTATCTACAGTTAGATTGAGAGGTGCCTTGTTTAAAACTCCTCCAGCTACTCCAGACAGAGGACACTGCTGCCTGGGCAGGCTGTGGTACAAGATCAAGCTCCATCACTGTGGTACAAAGTGCCTGGTGTAATCCCTCTCTGCCAACTCAGTCTCAAGACAGGAAAGGTTTTGCTGCCTTCCTGCTATATTTTTTAGCACATTGTATTGAGAAACTTTCAGTTGGCTTTCACCATTCTCCTTTGGTGTTTTTCAGAGTTTCCTAACAAATAATCTTTTCTGTCTCTGTTTGCCCTAGACTTTTCCTCTTTTCTATGTTTTTTTTATTATTATTTTATTTTGGAGTAAGGGGAGAGTGGGATGTGGATATGTAGTGCCTGGTATTCTCATTTTCTTTTGCTTTAGAAAAACTGAACAGAAAGAACAAAACATTATTACTGTAGTCAATTCCTTCAGTGTAGCTATTACAGCTATCAAATATTTGCAGTTCTGATAGCAAATTCAGTGCTTTTGCTGCAAGGAAAGATCAGGCCCTGCTGGAGTGAGATTGTTGTTGTTCCTGCTGCTACATATTGGTACAGTGGGATTTTTATTTAGTGATATTTATTAACAAGGAAGAAAAATGGGCTTGGAGCTTTGCAGTGACCAGACTGAAAGGAGCACAAGCTGAAATATATTTTCCTGTAATAGTATCAGCCTGACTCAGTGTTGCTTACATTGTGTTAATATGCATGCAGCAGGTGAACTTGAAATGGAAGCACATACATTTCTCCTTTCTGTTAAATGCTTCATACTTTCCACTGCAGTTTGAACCCAGGATAACCACTTTGCAACCAAGAAAAAAAAACCCAACCAAACAAAAAACCCCACACTAATACCCAACATACCCACAAAACAAAAACTTAGGGCCTTTGAGCTCTGTATCAACTCTTGCTGCACTCTCTGCCTTCCTCTGCCAATGGCAGAGATCTCTGACCAAATCCAACAGGATGCACACCTTCCCTAGCTCCCTGCCCTCTGTAAGGACTTCACAATTGCCCATCTCAAACACTGCTAGGACCACAGGAGGGTTTTGCTGTCAGATAAGCACAGAATGGAGGGCAGGGTGGCCTGGCTGGCACATTCTGGGCGGTGTATCCAGACAAGGGTTCCCACTGCGGCAAACTGTGTGCAGGGCCCTCTGCCCATGCACACATCACCAGTCAAACAGAGCACCCAAGGCACGGGACAGATGGCATTGTCTACCACCAAAAACCCCCACCTGCCTCCTCTGAACGTGGGTGTTATCTTAGGCCTAGGGGAAGAAGAATGAATCACTTCAAAGAACCCACAAGGAAAGTCACCTGAGCTGCTGTGCTGGGATCAGCTCCAACAGGATGGAAGGCAATTCCAGCAGCAGAAAGCTGCTCACAACCCACCAACTCAAAGGAACTCAGCAGCTCAAAAGAAGAGAAAGACTGAGCATGGGATTATTTAGCATTAGAAGCAAGAGAATAATTTAACCAATAAAACAAGAGAACCATGCGTCATTAATGCCTTTGTTTGCTAAAGAGTATAAATAGTGAAGAGTTCTTAGCAACCTCAGGACCACCCCCTCATTGAGAAGGCCAGGGTGAAGAAGGACCAAGAGGATGCCACTGGATCTATGGGCAGTAAATACCTTCTGCTTTATCTCTGTCTCTCTGTTTCTCTCTCACCTTTCCATTTTCTATTTCTCTCTCTCACATTCTATTGTTAAATAAAATCTGTACTACCAACTTTGGCATATGTTCTCATTTGCACCTTAATTTGGGTAGAGACATCTCTCAGCAATCAAATCACTTTACTCTCAAAGTGCAGATATTCCTCTCCATATACTTGGAGAAATCATAACCCTTTTGCCCTGCTGAATTTAAACACACAATGCTGGCAGAATTAAGATAAAAAAATACCTCAAGCTGTGTGACAGAAAGCATCATAACCACAACTGATGTGCAAAGAGACTCTCTCATGTTCTCACATTCAAACTTGCCACGAGTTGCTCATGCCTGTCAATCTCATTTTGATTAGAACAGCTTCTGAGACAGTCCCCAAAGCATTTGTAAATGAATCCTTCAAACAAACATCTCACTGATGCCAGCAGTCCAGTCAAGTCCATTTCTCCTCTGTGGAAATCTCTGTAAGCTCTGAAACAACCAAAAGCCATGGCAACTCAGACAAGAAACACATGAAATCTCTTTTTCAAGCTGTTTTGGGACTAAACAAAGGATCAGATAAATAATAAACTTTTAGAGAGTTAATGGGAAAACAGAATAGGAAGTGCCTAATCAGGGAAGATTAATTGGGTTATATCCAGATTATACAGCTGATTGCTGGGGAGAAATGAATTGTGCTGACATGTGTGCTGGGGACCTTCCTCCTGCACTTCCTTGAGCAACCAGACACAGACAACTCTTAAAATATTTCTGAAAGTTTCTACAGAGTTGGATCTGCACATCTGAGTACAAGGAGGGTGCTGTAAAAAAAATTTAATAATCCAACTACATGAAATTTTGTTCTGGAGCAGACCATAAAAGTAGAAACAGTGAGGGTGCAGTCCTTGACAGATTAGAGCTGATCATAACATATGAGAAGCAGATTTATGATGTCACCCAGAACTACATCAAAGAAAGAACTTTGGCACCATGAAAAAGTACTCAGCACAATTACCTACTTCTGTAACTTAGTTTAAAATAAAATTAACTGCTTGACTGGGGCCTAGACAGGAGATGCCTCGGGTTGGTTGCTGCCTACCCCTTCTGCCCAAAGCCTTTCCCTGGCAGGTGAAACTGTGCTGTTGCAGATTCTGAGTGGTCTCAGACAGCACAGGGAGGCACAGGATTAGGTTTACCACCACAAGATAATTACTTGTGCATCAGAACACCATATAAATAGCAAAAAACCCATGCTACCAAGTTACTTCTCTTCAGGCAATTCAGGATCTGAAATCCATTCCAAATGCCAGGCAGACTTTTAAGGCAGTTATAATCCTCATTGGGCATCACTCCTGATGCATATTCAGGACTGATCTTGAAATACAAGCTAAAGCTTGTACCAGATGNACAACTCAGGAGCTTTGCTCATGGTTCTGAAATCCATTCCAAATGCCAGGTGGACTTTTAAGGCAGTTATAATCCTCATTGGGCATCACTCCTGATGCATATTCAGGACTGATCTTGAAATACAAGCTAAAGCTTGTACCAGATGCAAGCCTAGATATTTGTACATTTAGACTGGAAGTTCTGAAACCACATGATAAACTGAACAAACTGTCCCATTCCAAAGTCTCCTACATATTCTATCTTTGGTACTAGACATTTCATAAATACCTTGGAGAGTAGAATCATACACATGCAACTTGTTAACTACAGCAGAAAGAAAGCATTAGAGAAAGACACATCCTGGGTCTCTGATCCAGGTCACCATTCGCTGGACTGTTTTTGTCCTTAGGTAACTTTGAAAACCCCAGCCTTGGTCTCTACCACAAGTTCACAATTTCCAAGTAACCTGTAAAAACAGCACACAGAAAGAACAATGGGATGGATATAAGCAGTGACAGGACATGAAAAACATATGGTGCACAAACCTAAAAAAGGATGGTCTGATGGAATACATTATTTTTCCCTGTAGAACCTAAATAGTAAGTTGAGCATTTGTGCTAAGCAACTAAGAAACCATGTACTACCCCCTAACAAAAAGGCCAGCAACACAGCAGAAATTTAGGCTGCTTAGGGAGGAATATATTGCACCCATCAAGTTTTAGAGGGTGAAATTGGCTTTCATATTGGCTGAAAACTTATTTTGCTGGAGGTTGAGAAAACACATGTATTAAGTTGTCCCCAAAACACAGCATTTGCATGTTTATACAGTATGTTGAATAGAATGGGTAAATTATAGAAAATTGTATACATCAGGTAGGAGAGAAAAGGCCTGTTTGATACACAGAAATTCTGAACACCCACAGGCTTGCAACCCAAAGCATGCCATTGATGGATATAGCAAACACATAAGTAGCAACAATACAATCCGTGGGGATATTGCAAAGGAAATCTGAAAATGCCAAGGGTTTTCTTTTATTATTATTCAGTTTCCTAAGCCTTCAAGTTAGTGACAAAATTTAATCCCTTAATTAAATTAGATTAGGTGTTACAACTAATTTGGAGAATACAATCATATTAATCTGTCAAAAGCATGGGGTTTATTGTTGGCCAGAGGACTCACAGTGAAGGAAGCTTGCTTTGCTGGAATTACACAGGGTGTGCAAAGTGCCAACAGAGACTGTATTTCAGACTTCAGCACATCAGAGTAGAACACTGACCCAGCACCATGTCCAGGGCAAGTCTCTCATCCCACCATGGGATCTGCCAGTATAACTTAAACTGGTCAAAAATCATAGTTGCTGATTCTCTGGAAACTCTATTTCCCATAAAATACTGTTTCAATTTCATTTACTCAAAGCCTAAAACTCAAGAAAATTTGAGTGAATTAGAAGCTCCCTAGGAACTTGAAATTGATTAGCAAAATGGATTTTCCAGTTCTCTCTACTTCCAACCACAAAACAAACACCGGGATTTCTATTAAGTAACTAAAATATAATTGGACAAGGAGGAAGGTGTCCACAAATTCTTCCTAGTATTGATTATTGTCTAGAAAAGTATTCTTTGTCAAAGGGCTCAAATCCTCAATGAATTGTTTTTGATCCACCAACATTTCAGTGACTGCCAGACACTTCAAACTAAAGAAATCAACACTTTGCAGTAAAAATTAATTTCATTTTCTGTGGAGATTCTGGTTCCCCAGAATTACAGAGGTTTTTGTGAGAAAATGTTATGAAATGGCTCTTTGATGCTGATCAAAGAAAATTGATTGGTGGATATTTCTTACTGAGACCACTAACAGAAACACTATCAAAATCCATTCCAGCCACTTCAGACACAGCAGAGAGACACAGAGCTAAATAAACAGGCCACGAGACTCCCCATCTTCCTTTGGCAGATTGCTTCATGGCACAGCAGCTGTCTTGTCCTTGCTTGCACAGTCCACTTTGCCTCTGTTGTTTGTATGAAAGCAGGGAGTGAACCTGCAGGTCTGTTGCTCCAGTTTTCTCTGGGAGGAGGAAATTTTTTGACAGTGCCATAGAGTCCACAGTTTTCAGCCATGAATTAATTTTATGTCTGCTATCTACATTCCACTTCTCTCAGTTAAAACAGTGACTGACCTTGATAACTAAAATAGGTTGGTGAAGGTAACATGGCTCAGTCAATGACCTCAAACAGAGCCTTGGCAAGAGGTACTTCACATGCACAACAGACTAAAGGGGTAGAAAAAATAATGACACAAACCTCCAAGTTGTCCCTTTTAAATTCCATTCCAAAATAGCACATTGACGTGCCTCAGAGATGTAGTGGTTAGATTATCACTAGAGAATATGGTATTAGTTTGGGGAGTTGTGCAGACATTATTATTTCTTTTATGACAGCAGTTAAGGAGTTCAAATCATCCACTGTGAGACTTGAAATGGTGATTATACAGAAAGAAGGAAGAAGAAAAATCCCCACCCAGGGAGTTTACATTCTAAATGATTCTCAGATACACTAATTATTAGGTTGCCTGACATTTAATCAATCACTGAACAATTTAAATGCTTGACAGAAACAAAATATCTGTCTTTGATTTAGTATGAGCTGGTTTCTAGCAGGAAAAACTTAAAACTGGATAAACCAATTATTATTCCTATTACCTCATCCTGAGTGACTCTCTGGGATGATAAAGCCATCTTATTGGACTTATAGCTGAGAAAAAGACTTCTAAGGCATAAAGTTCTCCGGATGGATGCTTCTGGGGAATTAGTTGAATAAGAGAGATTTAATCCATCCAAAAGTCAGTGTACTTAAATACATGATGAACATAAAAAACTCTCTGCTAATCCAAAGTGACAGGTACTAATAGGGTACTTAGTAGATTAATAGCTAGCAGGCTATGTTTGGGACCATGCTGTTTATTTCTATCATGTGCTTGAACAGATGCAGAAAATAAACCCAGTCCCTTAGGCACATTTAATTCAAGTGGACAAAAAGGCATGATTGGACATCTAAGCAGGCAATTGAATCTGTAAGTTTTTTTCTTTAAGATGCCATAGTCCTTCCAGCTCTTGGGAAAAAAAGTCATAAACTAACTCTGGAAGAACTTTCTAATCACTGCATGTGGGGTTCTGCTGGTTTTCATTGCACCACCTTTTGTCAAAGGGAATTTTTCAGCTTTAGGGCACTGTCTTTTCAGGTCTTAATTAATACCATGCACAGGTGCCATGCAGGATAATCACAGTAAATCACACAAAGGGTTATGAGTCTCTGAAGGACTGTTATTAAAGACAGTCACATCACAAAGCAAAAGGCTAGAAAGATGAGACTGTCACACACTACTCATTTTGGCTGGGGCTTTTCATGTCTTCAATCTTTCCTTCTACAGAGGGAATCAAATTTATTTAACCACAGGCCCAACCCCTTAAAAAAATGGGGAAATGGACAAAAATGCCTGAAAAGACTCTGTCTCACTAACACTTTCCTATGATGTACGCTGCAAAGAGTGCACTTGATGAACAGAAGATACTGTTCATCATACTCCTACTGTATTTTTCCAATTACAGCTTGGATGAAGAGAGTGTCAGAGTCCAAACACCAGCCTCTGAAATCCCTCAGGTTGGCACCAGAAGTTACAAGGGAGTGGTGAGTAAAATGTAAAGGCAATTGTATTCTCTGTGGCTAAGAAAGAACCACTCCTCCTTTTCTCTGACTGCACCTTAGACTGGGTTCCAAATCTAACAACCTTCACAATTTACAGTGCATGCTTTCATATGGTCACACACTACAGAAAATACTCAGTATGGAAATTTCCTCAAAACCAACAGTCTGCTCTCTGCTAGCACTGCAGCTTGACAGACTCCTCCAAAAAGACTAAGCAAGATCTTACATATTTAAATAACTAAATTATACTTCTCCTGTTGTTGGAAGATGATTTAGTAGGAGGATGCTCAGTGCATCTCAGTGTGCTCTTGGGAAACCACAAGGATCAGTCTCTCTAGGCTGCTCTGCTCCCTAGCAGGTTGCTCTGAAGAGCTCTACAAATCCTTAGGAAAAAAAAGCAATGAACATCTTTAGTTTTCTCCAGGTACCATTTCAGGTGTTCTGTTCTCAAAGGATATTTTTCCTTCTGCTGAGAACCTTTGTCCTTGAAATCAAACTAACAGGTTTTCCATGCAGTGGGAATTGCTGTTACAGCACACTCTAAGCAGTACTAATGAAAAAACACCAGAGGATGCACAGAAAACTGAAACAAAGAAATGGCAACGATGATAATAACAACCATCAAAAAATTGCAGTCCCAAAATCTGTCATTGTAAGCAGAAGCAACATCTGTAGCAATGCACCAAAAGTCTAACTACCCCAATTTTCTGTATCCAGAAGTGGTGAGCAGAAGATTTATAGGGAAAACTGCATGAATTTGTTAATAATTTAAAATGTTTTAATGTGCACTGAAGAAACTGAAATATAAGTAGTAAAGGCCTTATCTACGTTTGGATTGGTTCCACTTCTATGGTTCTCCAACACTTATGCAGCCATTGCATGCTGCCAAGGGTACATTTTTAAGTTATAGAATCATTTAGGTTGGAAAAGACCTGTAAGATCACTTAGTCCAAATAAATATGCTGAGGTGGAGATCACAAATTTATAAAAAAATCTCTATGCAAGATGCTTCCTATAAGGAGAAAAGGCATAATTGGCTTGCCAAGGGTCCTGTTGGAGATTTAAGATCGATTAAAGAATTAAGCATTTTTTCTTAGGTACTCTTATGCTGCACTGACTGCCAAATCATGTCTCCTTTTCACCCATAATGGAAAAGTGAGATACAGAACCATAAACAAGAACAGTGGAACGTGATCACATTGCCATGAAAAGAAGCATGATGATGAAAATCTCTTGACTTCTGTCAACAAAAGCAAAACAACAGTAAACTAACAAGGAAGCAAGAAAGCATTAACAAGTCAAGTATGCCGTGCTTTCCTCAGCTTGGGTTTTTCAGGTGTTTATAAACTAGACACTACAACAACAACACAAAGAGCAAATTAAAAAAAAAAAAACAAACAAAAAAACCCAAAACCAAAGAACTACATCTGAATATCTGTCAGATTCATAATATGGAAACAAACAATTCTCTTTATCTACCCTGAGAAAACAGAGAAGATAAATAAATAGACAGAAAAGGTTTTAAGACAGTGTCATCAGAGTTCAGACAGGAACTACACTCAGGTATTTACAATCAGCAGGCTCGAGACTCTGGAAGCAAACTGTCATTGAAGTAGAAGATGCAAAATTCCATCTCTGCAACAGACTTCAACCTCTGCATGTCTCAAATATTTCTCCCTACAGTGAAGACCATGATCACTTAATCCAGTGCTCAGTGTCTAAAAGGTAAGTTGTTGAAAGGCACTTTTTCTCTACTTGAAAGGTTAGATTTTTTTCAGGAGGTTCTGCATTTCCATCAGTGAACAAGAAGCCCCAAACAAAAATTTACTTTCAGAATTAGCAGGGAGTTTCCAGATATAATTATAATAAATTCCATACATACTTTAACATTTATCTTTTACTGCTACCCCATGTTCAAGTGCACACCACTAATCCAACATAAAAATCTACTTTTGCAATTTCTGGCAAATAAATAACAATATTCTAGCAATCTACTTGTGCAGGTAGGCAAACAGGAGAGGGTTACAGAGATACCCAGGACAGTCTGATAAACAGAAAGGTTTCCATAAATGGGTGTTTGCTGGATTTTTTCTTTTCATGATACATAAAAGGAGAGAGAGTTTTGCCAAAATTAAGGCAGCCTGTTTTGTAAATCACATCTTCTAGAGTCCAAAGTGTGAACAGTCCTACTCCACTTAGAGGCATTCATCACAGAGGGTTTGGACGGAAAAAGTTCTGCAGTTGGGAGAGGTATCTATATTTGCAGATCTAATCTTAGTGCAGGTGTTTTGCAAGACTTTTCCTACATTTACTCTTGTTTCCTAAATGATCTCATAGAAGAAGAGACTTTCCTTTGCCTGCCTCATTGATACACCATGTTTTATTTGTCTAAACACATAGGAAGCCAGCACATCACCTTTGCCAGAAAAGCAAACTCTTCCTCTTCCCCCAAAAAAGCTATTTGACGATGTGACAAAATATCAATTGTACCATCACACCACATCAAAGGAAATCAGCAAGTACTGCTCTTCCTCAATCATAATCTACTCAACCAAAGATTACACGCTAATAAGGAAGAACTAAATGTGTTCTAAGGAAACTTGGTCCAAATTGCCAATTAAATGCAACCTGAGCTTATTATGATTTTCACAAAACCAAGAAAAATTGGTTTCATCAGCTTTATTCACTTTTACAGTCCTTTTTCTGGTTTGAGTTCTGGCCAGAGATGAGAAACAAATGCAGCAAAATGCCATATAAGGGGCAAAAGGCTGTTCTTGCTGAATTTATAATACACAAAGGGTTCATTATCTCAATCACTCTCATTCTCTGAATGACCAGTCTCTACCAGGCCATACCAACCTTCTCTCTAATTCTAATTGCTCTTAATTTAGGGAACGCTCTGGGATAAATCAGCAAGCTATGGCTCCAAGGCTCCCTCTAAGACGTTTTAAATGTGGGAAGACAAAGGAGAAAATTGTTCTAGTACTTCCTGATTGCTTTTTAAAGCAATTTAAAAGCATTGAATGGTCTCTATTACCAATTCCTACAGAGAATAGTAAAACACTGGAGCTCCAGCTCTATTTTCCTCTCTTTGGGCAAGGGAGAAGATGTTAAGAGTGATAGGGCATCCCTCACCCTAATGGCGTGAGGAAATGCTAGCATCTCTCCTATGGAAATTAGTGTAGCAGCAGGCTGCTTAGAAATCTGAGAGACCAAACACATCTTCATGTTTTCAGTCTATAGAGATCATGAACTCATAAGATCTGCCACCCTGAGTAACAGAAGTTCACACACTGACCAAGAAATGCTATTGCAAAAGAAGACAAACCAAAAAATCTTACACTCTGATTTGAGATGTTTTTCCCATGAAAAATCTGGTTTTATCTTTCCATAAATCCTTCTGTTGCTGAACATCCTCACTCCTTGAACTTGTTCCTTTCACCAACAAGATTTGTCCAATATGAACTTCTGGTCTCATCCTGGATAGTGGCAGACCTGTACCTTGACAGAATTTTTCTGCTTCATCTCCACTTTACAATTCCAGCTGGCAAAGCTTTCAACTAGCCACAGTCACAGCTCTGCCAGCTCAGCAGGACACTGTTTTCTCCTCTGTCTGGAAAAGCTGGTAATAGACCAGAAACTGGACTGATGCAAAATAGACCAAATTCCAGCATAAAGAAATAGCAAACATTAATTAGACCAGAACAGCTTAAATGTTCCTTTTACCAGACTGTAAATTTGTTCATAATTTGATTTACTACAATATATTGAGGAAAAATTCAATTGCTGTGTGTTCAATCAACCTTGGATGGTCAATTGTTATTATCTCATATTTCCCTTCATTGTTGTCAGCTATACTATTTGAATTGTCTTCAAATTAAACATATCTAATAAAATGTCTGCTTATAAAAAAAAGCCATCCAAACCCAAATATTGTCATACAAATGAATTATGTATTATATATAAAATATGTAAAAATAAATATATCTGTCATACAAAAATGAAACACATCTAAGAAAATGTCTGCTTGTGAAAAAAAGCCACCCAGACCCAAATACTACCAGAAAAATAAAACAAACAACCCAAACATTTTCAGGTTAAAACAGCCTGGGAATCATGACTGCATGAATCCCATAATGGGATTTGAGGTTTAAGAATTAAAGTACACATGTTCAGGGACCTAGGTGCCCATCAGATCAGTTACATGACAGGATATCAGAACCATGGAGATCAGATTCTGATGCTAAATGCAGCTATCCCAGTTACTGAAAAGTTGAAAGAGTTGTAAGGTCTCCATCGGCTCTCCTTAAAGGGATCCATTTGTTTAATTGCTCCTAGTAAAATCCAAGATTGCTTGTTTCCATCTTTTTTGTGCAGAAGAAATGAACTTCCTTCCCAAACAAAAAAAAAGGTGATATCATTATTCTATACACATGGTAAATTATTGATGTCACAAATACATTTCCTAAGAGTTTTTGCCATTCTTCGGTGCTTAATTTGTGAGGATTTGTCAAGAAATGAAACACTTAAAAATCTCTGATAAGTCCTAGGTTCATACCCAGAAAACCGGAAATGTCCCACTGGCTAAAACCTAGGATTGTTTTGTGTTTCACAAAAAACATTTTACATTCCTAACACCAGCCTTATGCAGACTCTCTGCAAGCCAAAAAGCAACACTGTGAATTTAAATAGCCTTGGAAGTGATTATTACTTTTTAATTGCTGTTCCACAGCTGGAAACTTTACCAAGGTCACCTTGGTAAAATTATACGAGTGACTGACAAGAAAAACAGAAAGAGCTAACTACAATAACTCAAAAAAACCCCACCCTAAGTAATCTCAATTAAATATCTAGATCTACTTAACATAGCAACAGGATTCAGGAACTCAGAAGACAGAAAAACAACACAGTCTGAGGGGAGAGACTCAACACAATAGAAACTGGCAGGTGATACCAGCTTCATTAGAGAAACAGGTAATTTGGATTCAAGTGTTATAGTAATGAAACTGTCCTCCACAACCTCAGTCAGTAACTCTAGTAAGGTTTGTACAGAACTTTCTAACCTGGAAATTTTGCAGTTTGACTCATTTCAAAGCTCTACATTGACTTTCTAATTATTTTCTCCTGTAAGAACATGCCATACAGAGACAAAAGCAGAAAAAAGATACAATGCAGAATTTAAGTGAACTTTTCTTACCGCACTGTGACTGCATTTCTTTGGAATACTGGCAGCACAATGCTTTCCAGTGCAAAAGAGATTTATTTAAATGTGCTATGGAAAATTAACATATTATGTCCACACTGAAACATAACTTATTTTTTCTCATAAACCATATACAAAACTGCACTGTTCATTAAAAAGCAATTCCTTAAAACTTGAAGGTATGAAGAACATCGAGTGCAAATGTTATATGCCCTAAGCACAGCTATTGAGTGGCAGGTCTGGAGCTGCCAAACATACATACAGTAAGTCAGCATTTTTGTTTCAGTGAAGAGACCCACAGTTTGGGCTCTGGATAGTCTTGAATCTCACAATAGGGTTGTTCTGCACACACTGGATGCATACTGCTCTCCCCTTAAGGATCCCCTGAAGTCAGTGCCAGTCTTTGCTCTTAACTCAGTGAGACAGTGGCTAAGGCTGTGGGGCTCATCTATTCGTAAAAAGCTCTAGGACTTTGGTAATAAGAACAAAACTTGAAAGCTCATTGTGGATAGATAAAAGCATTTTAGGCATTTGATAGCACAAATGCTACCCCATAGTTCTGTACTGTGTCTCTCTTTCCACTGGGGTTATCATACAATGATTATTATTAGGAAAATAAAGTCTCCTCTCTGAAACAGAATGGTGTCCAAACAGGCTGTTATGATGAACCTTGTGAGGCCAAAAGAATCAGGAAAAAGGTGCATAATTTCTTGGATCTCACATACTATCATCAGACAGGAACATATGAAAAATACCTGTATTATTGCTCTGAAGAGTCCTTTGCTGTGTGCCATGATTTAGAAAAGAGCTAGTTTCTCGCCACCTAACTTCTTGCTTTCCCATTCACTTTCGTCACTGACTTGGGCACAGTGCAAGAAAGGGCCATGCTTATCTTTGAATTCAGAGCAAAAACTGCTCTGTCTGGAAGTCCTGCTGCTCCAGCACAAGTGTGCCTTGCTCACAACACGTATATCCAGTTCATGGATCTTATTTATTCATTTGTTATCCTCTGCTGTTTTGACCCTTATTGCTCTCTGGGGGCACTGAATGTACTTGCAAGAGAAAATAAGTTTCCACAAGAAAGGCAGCAGCAGCTCTGGGTTTCCAAGTCCCTGACAAAGAATTTAAACCTACCTGAATCAGATGTCTAGTGAATTTTGTTGCAAATGGAATGAAACTGTTCATGTTCATTCCTGCTGAAACACAGGTCTAATTTAAAAATGGGACCAGCCTGATCTTTGGATCACCAAGGTTGTTTGGAAGAAGCCTCCCTTGCACTTCTCACTGCAAATCAAGCATTGATTTTCCTCCTTCTCTAATTTTTTGTCTCCCTCTGAAAGTTACTTACAATCAAAACAATAAACAAGTAAAACTCCACTACTTTGGTCTCACTCAAAAAATCAGAGGGAAGAAAGTCTTTGGTGAGACTGAAATTTCTCAACAATTTCCCAATTTCTCAACAGTAACTGACAACTAAGAACAAATAGTCAGTGACATTTGGAAAATAACCTGATTCACAACTTCACAAACCAACCAGCTTTGCAGCCTACCATTTAATGCCTGTTGAAGCCAGTGGGATCTAACTGGATTAATGGAAGACATTTAAATCTCACATGAGATTAGCTTTTCTTACTTTGCAGTTCCATAAACCCTCAGGCAGCAACTTCTCTGATCCATGCAACAGGCATGACTTATAAAGGGGTGTTGGTCTCTTTTCCCAATTAAGAAGTAGCAGGATGAGAGGAAATGGACTCAAGTTGCACCAGGAAAAGTTTGGTTTAGCTTTTAGAAAAAATTTCTTCAGAGTCACCATCCCTGGAGGTATTTAAAAGACATGTAGATGTGACACTTAGGGCCGTGGTTTAGTGATGGACTTGGCACTGTTAGGTTTAGAGTCGGACTCAGGGACCTAGAGGGTCTTCTCCAACCTGAATGATTCTATGGTAACAGATTGAGCCAACTGCCTGACACTCATGTTACACTATTTTTCAAAGACCTCTTTCACAGCTCACACTCCCTTCTGAAGGGGCTCTTTTCACTGATAGGGAGCACCCTAAGAACAACACAGCTCATCATACTATTCTCACAGGCACAGCCAGCATGCCATCTCAGGCTGACTTTGCTCTGTGAAGCTCAACTCCAGTCTCCTAAGGCCCACTGGGGAGTGCTTCACTTGGGGATTTCGCCCTGTCTCAGCTCTGGAAGCCAAGACTCAGCAACAGTATCCATGCCACCAAAGCAAACAAAGAGCCCTAGCACAGGCACAGATCCATCTAAACAGTGCAGCTGTTGGAATGGTTTGGGCATGGATTTGGCCAGGCCAGTTAGAATTGTGCCAGATAGTTTCAGCACTCAAGTAGGGCATTATCAGGACCTGTTGGTGGATTTGATGAGGCTGTCCAATATGGTGAGAGAGGAAGAGCGAGCAAATTGTGAACTGAGCCATGCCCCTCAGCTTTACTTTTATGCCTAGGGAGTACACTTCAGTCTAGTTTACTTAACAGGGACAGAAAATTGGGATAGTCAGCTGTTGCAAATTTTGACTCCAAGACACTAGGTCTGAGCAAAAGGCCAAGAAAAGGGTCTGAAATCATCACTGCCATTCATAACTCTGCACCAACTGGGTGCTGAATGCCTTGCTGGGATGGACCTAGCCATCCAAAAAGGTTGCCATGTAAGTGGGGTTTGTGGCATTTCTCTATGGTCTGCTGCAGTCTGAGCACAGCTGACTGCAGTCACGCAGCTTCCTCATGCACCAGATCTTTGTACAGATGTGGGCAGGAGTGTGGGGGAAATTGTGTTCTGCCCTCACTGTCACATGGTAGGGAATAGCCAGCCGTAATCCAGAAGCCTCCCAAACCTGGTGGAGCCAAGGTGTCAGGCATTTCCTAAGGCAACTAGGAGGTCCATGAAACACACAGACATTTTGCTGCCTCTGCCCACAGCCCTGAATGCTGAGATCACAGCTCTGCAGCCAGCTCTAACTCATCTCTTCATCTTACAGATCCTCCCAACCAGCACACGCCACTGCAGCAATAGCAAGGCCCACGAGCATTTCTGACCAGCATTCATTTTTCTTCAGAAAGATGCTGGAGCATAAACATCATTCAACATGAACAGCTTTTCCTTTCCACAAAGAGGCATTTAGCTAGGCTTGGCAGAGGGAGGTAAGCCTCCGGGAAGACATTATCCTGACAGCAAACAGTGGTGACTGGTTGTGTGTATGTGTGTGTGTGCTTGGCACACTCTGGATGCTAAATAAATATGGGTTATTAATAAAGTGCTAGCTGGAGATGGAAAATAGGATTGAATGCTTCATCTTCCAAGAGCTGTTTCAGGATCTTATGGGGGAAATAAAGAACTAAGACAATGGAAAATGGGAGAGCCACAGGGGAAGGAATGGGGTGGAGAAGGGAATTCAATAAAGAGGAAAATAGCAACAAGAAGGAGGCAGTAAATTTGGTTGGTTGTAAAAGAGGCTCAAGCAAAAAAAAAGGTAACAAAATAGAACTGGTATAAACAAAATGTCAACCACTTCTTGCCCTGCTGTGATTCAAAACAAGATATGAAAACACACTACATTGTCCAATAACATTTGTGAGAAACTGGAGAAGGAGCAAGAGACAAGCAAATAATCTGAACAGGAAAAAAAGAAAATGTGAGAAAGCCAGGCAAAATATGCTCAGAGAAGGAGCCCCCACAACACACAGGGGCTTAAAAGTGATGTGGGACTCTATAGAAATTACATGAGCCCCAGAAGGGCTCTGCTCCTGCCTTCACCCCACTGACGTTCTACTCAGCACAACCACGGGTTTCACCTTCTCTTCTGTGCCCCAAGTCAATGCCTGTGCTTGGGAGACGAGTGCCAGCAGGTTTTTCTTTCACCTTGCCATTTTTATGACCTGATCCAAATCTCATACTGCACATACTACATCATTCCTCCTATGAGCTAACCACAGCACGGTTACTTCTGTGGCAGTGCTATATTGTCATACACTGACACTACAATAACCTAACTTGCCAAATTTCTAATAAAAGCATTTAGTACTACAACAATCCTTAAACTTAAACTCCATGGATTTTAACCTAACAAGTTTTAAATTTTTGCTTCTTAATTAACAGTGGGGCTAGTTTTCTGGATCATCACTCAGCAAACTGCTATATTTATCTTTACATAGGTATAATTCATTTATTTTTGCCAAGCAACAAAGCACTTCATTAATTAGGTCTCCTGGGCCTAGTTCTCTTCTACTTGTGCTACAATAATCCTAAAGCTGTCATACAATTAATAAAAGCTACAGCTCAGAGTTACTGTCATATTGTTGACCACAGCTATAGAGTGTTTCAAATTTGGCTGCTTAGACTTAATGGTCCCAAGTGAGCAGTCTTGATTTCAGAGATGGCATCTACAACTCTCCTAGTTTTAGTGGCAGGCTTGCAGACATAAGTAATACAGAATCTGGACCATTTACATTCTTTTTATGTAGGAGTGGAGACTCTTATCTCCTAGGGTGCCTGAAGCCTAACCTACAGCTATTTGTTTAATTCTGCATGTTCTCTCTTCCAATTCACCATAACTCACCAAGAAAACCTTTTTTTTAAAACCGTCATCATTAGGTTTTGACTTAACTCATGCAGGCTTTGATCTATCACCTTCATTCTTCAAGATGAGATAGAGACTGAAACAATCTTTCAAGACAATGGCATCAGAAAAAGACCACATTGTAAAATAAATTTATTAATTCCATACATCCTTTTTCACACACGACTCACATTACATAGATGGGCTCACTGCCTCATTTTGCAGAAATCCACACATGCTGCCTCAAAGAATACTGAACCAATGGGCCACAAAAAAACTTATCTGCACATGCACGTGGAGGCCAGGATGTGTGGGATGCCACATTCTTGCTTCACAAACCTAGGCCAGCTGTGTTTGTGTGTCAGGGAGATGCCACAAACCTGTGACAACTATCAGAATTCAAACTACTCACTGCCACCCAGCAAAAATACAGGGTATAAAAACCTAAAAGGTAGGGCAGTAGGAAACCTTCCTACTGCCAGCCTTACTCTGGAGCACTCTTACCAGCAGGAGATTATTGAAAAACTGTTCATACTCCAACAAGTGCTCTTCAGACAGAAAATGTATTATTCCTTTGCCTTGCCCTGCACAGCAGAAATACATGATACCCCTGTAAGGACAACACAAAATGGGGCCCTTCTCAAGTGGCTCTCAGCCTTGGATCTCATTTAAGCACTCATTTCTACCCCCATTACTGATGTTTTCTTCTTGTCAAGTATAGGACTTTTGCATGAAAACTTTATGATTTAATTGTTCAAGCACTATATGATGCAGCATGTACTTCATGGCTCTTAATTTAAAACATATCAGTGGGTACTTATAGTAGGTTTGTGGAGAAATATGAGCTGATTTTACAGAATTATGTGAATTTGTACATATTTTGATAAATACATCACCTGAAATAAAATATACTAATAAGGCAAGCATTCATTATCCCTTGCCAGCTAATTAGGTGGTCATTTGTATTTTCAACTAGTTGTGTACCCTATTTATCACTCAGAAATCAGTCTTATGCATAACAATTCTTTTTGAAATGACATCAAAAGCCTGAAATCAAGGCATTGTTGCACACAGTGTGAAGGCAACAATGACAAATCTGTCTTGTTTTATTATTCAAAGAAAATTTCCACAAAAAATGCCACTGGAGGCTAAAACACTATTAGAGATGTCTAGCATACAAAAAGCTCAATTCTGTGAACAGAATTGTTCTAAAGAAGGGGCTCTGCAAAAATAACTGTTAGCTGCAGAACTGATTTCGATCTTTCAGGCAAAACACTTGAAATACCTTTTCCACAAAAAACTAAAACTCTCATTTGCAAAGGATCTCTTCTGCAAGTTTTACTTTCAGTTTTGTCCTTTGTCCAACACAAAGACAATTTCTTTCTTCAACAGACAAGAAAAGAATAGCTCAAAGCCCATGAAACTGAAAAAAACAATATTCCCCTCTTCTCAATTAAATATCACTGTGCTTCAGCACCAGTACATATAAATATTATTGAGCCCCTCTTCTAAGTGGCATGAAGGACTGCAGCTACTGTTTGCAACAGCTTTCCCTTCCATAGCCTCTTTTCCCTAGGGTCATCTGTGTTCTCTAATAGGTGAAGGAAGTTACCATTGCAGCTTAGAGAGCCACATCAGCAGCCTAGTCATTTACCATGCTCCTGCAGTTGCTCTTCCTTGGTGTTCCCCCCTTGTTTAGGGCAGCAGGAAGAGGACAACATCTCCTGTTTTTTCTCTACTTCTGCTGGTTTGCTCTACAGGAAGGGAAAGAAGGCCTTTATGTGTATTTCTCCAACCCAGCAGGGGCAGCAGAGCCCTGCTATCCTGCAAAGTCCAGGCCACAGCAGTCTGGGGCAGCAAGGGTGAGTGTGGAGCTCCCTAACCCAGCACCCTGCTGAGCTACTTGCACTCCTGAATGGAGCTGAGGGCAAACACACCAAGTGATGAGCCTGAACCAGGCAGGCAGCCACTCCTGCTGGCAGGATAAATTCTGCTGCAGCAAAGGGATTATTCACCTGAGTACAGACTACTCCCATGACACAGAGCTTGCAAAAGAAAGAACTGTGTGAGACCATCATGCACGTCACACGCAGCCAGTCTGAATTAGCCTCACACCTGAGGACATGCTGCTGCCATCACCAAAATCTGTTTTCACTTCAGGCATTTAATGTTACACCCTTCCTGCCAAACAGTTCCTGTAGCCTAGGGATTAAATCCACTGTCTTCTCTTTTGGGGTTTGTTTTGTTTTTCTTTTTTTAATTAATCTGGTTACTGGCAAAAGCACACATATCCCACAGAGTGACGTGCAAGAAAAAAATTAAGAAGATTGTTGATGAATCCCAAGACACCCTTCTTCCAGGTATTCCACCTCAAATTTCATCAACTTTGGAGCAGATGCTGCCTGCAGTGGAGAGCAAATCTTCTGATGATTCATGGCTGGGGATTTCTAGCTGCCACTGCTTGTCACCACATTGCTTAGAGGAGCTTATAAGCTTGCTGAAGGCAATAAATAGCTTCCTAAACCCTGCTCATTCATATAGTTTCTACCTTGGTAGCATGAAGGAACAGAATTCCTTCCACCCAACACAATTCAAACAGAACAAAATTTTCTCTACACTTTAGCAAAAGAATTTTTGCTGTTGGAATTCAAAATCTATACCAAAGGTGAAAAGGCTTGGTAGTTGCTCAAAAGGATTCCCTGTCTGGGATAAGGTTGGATTTGTTTCTCAAACCCATGCTGCCTAACATGTTGTTCTTACCAAGCAGCATTGTTTCCTTGTAATATGTCCTGAGTTTAAAAATCTCTGCCTATGCCAGTGAAGGAAGCACAGCTTGACAGAGAAATCTGGTGACAGGCTCATGGAAGACCAGTCCTGTATGGCACAGAAGCCTCAGCCCAGCTAAAGGCTAGGTCCAAGCTCCCCAAAGCACACCTGTCCACAGGGTTTACTCATGCAGCCAATACACAAGAGACCAGGAGTCAAGGGCAGCGGCAGAAACACACTCACGCTGAGGGATCCTCTTGGTGGATGGGAGACCCTGTGAGAACGATCCTTTGCAAAAATAAAAAGCCCCTAGCCCAAACCAGCTACCAAGTTCATTGCTTTGCACATCTCAGGACTCTGATCCAAAGTAACTAGTGGAGCCAAGTAAACCAGCTGCCTTTGAAAAGTGGTATTATTTCAAACCCCTTGGGGAGGAGTATGTTCATGCCCTTAATACTGATCTCAGTAGGCAACTGCAAGTGTAACTGTTTCTGCTTATTCCTCCTCATTCCTACAGATACATTGAAGCCTTTACAAGCAAGTGGGTTCTCTCTATTGATAGGAATGTTCACACCATGGAACATAACTCACAAAAGGTTGAACATGAGAAGCAGAGGAATAGCAGCACCTCAAAACAATATTTCTGGGAAGAAGAGCATAGGCTGTACATAGGCTCAGCATGAAGCTGTATCTCAGAGTACAAAACATCTGGGGAATACAAAGACCATCTGTTTAAACCCAGTCAGAAGTTAAAGCAGGCACAAAGGCCAGGCTTTCCTACCAGCACTATAAAAACCTCAATCTGTCCTCAGGACTCTTTTAAATGCAAAATATTAGCAACATTGATCTTCTCTATACCTTCAATCACCTAAAAGAGCTTAATTCTTTTACCCTCAGTCTTTTCAGTACCAAAAATGATAGCCTCCCTTCCCTAATCCTGGATACTGCTACCCTTAAACAATCCCTGAGCCCATCACAAACATCCCACAGCCACATTCTCTCTCCATATTCTCCTCTCTGCTGCACTGCTGGGTGACCTACAAGTTCCCAACCTCTCTGACCCTGGCCCACAGAATCTTATCAGGATGAGCCCTCTGTACTCCTAAACATAACAATGCAGTTTGCTGAAGTCTGCATGTGTGTGCCACCTATCCTTCCACTCTAAGGATACAGCTTCTCTAAACCTCCGCCCAGGCTTCTGACAGCAAACATCTCACAAAAGCAGGTCACTGGATCTCTGCCATAGCAATTTCCCATGGGAATGTGCACCCCAAATGTTGGTTGCAAAGCAACACCATGTGACCTCTGAGGTGGTGCCTATGCAGTATTATCAGAAGGATAGTACCACTGCTTACTGTGCCAACAAGTATGTCATTCAACAAAGACTCAGCAGAAGAGTCTGCCAAGTACACCCACTCTCAGAGCAACATGGCCAGTACTCTGTACAAGAGATTAGATAAATTGAAAAGAGTGCATTTACTTCATGTGCTTCCTATCTCAGTCTCTGGGCTTATATCTACATTATCTGATTAAGTGACTGTTAAATAACCCAAGCTGCCAATATAGGCTCAGGAAAACTCTTTATCTTGATCTAGAAGTGTTGAAGTAATCTCCAAATATGAATTTCAACAATGAAGAGCATTATTCAAGGCATAAATGAAGCTCTGTACTAAATCAAATCTACTTACATCTGATAATGTAGAAAAGGAAAAATACTTCAAAGGAAGACGCAGCAAACTCTCTTGCGTGTTGTTTCTTTTTAGCGGTACTCAAAGCAAGCTACAAAATTCAGTCCAGTCCATGCTACCAATGAGGGAAAACAAATTATAAGAAAAGGGAAAAGGTTTGTAAGCAGGAAAAGGAATTAGGTCCCCCTCACCACCCCCAACCAGTTGTTTTCTCCACCTAGGGAGAGCAAGTCTCTAAATGTCACATCATCTTCCAGCACAGGCAGGAAGAGGAAAAATCCCCAAACCCTCCTTAAGAATATGAAAAATATCTTCAGAACATAAGTTAAAATATTCTTATTACTCATACAAATGCAATTCCCTTGGAAAGAGCATGAAACGATGATAAAACAGTATTAAAATATTAATGGGGCACTAATCTGGTAAACAGTTTCATTAGGAGAAAACAGCATTCATGGGAAAAAAGTATTTCTTCTTATTGCTCATTCTGAAAGGCATTAGAAGCACAGCTGAACAACTGGTTTTGAAAACATTTGCTCCACACCTAGCCCTAAGTCTCCACCTGCAAAGACATGGGAAAGCATTTGTTCTGTTTGTGAAATCAGAGTGAAGCTTTTATCCACACAATTTGGCAATGGTCTCTGGTTATATAATGATTTCCATATGCTTATCACATCTGAACAAGAGCAAAACAGCACGGTACCAACTGGTTCTGTTCACCTTATGATTTAGCCTTACATTCAGGGTTGTTTGGTGGGGATGTTTGTCAGGGGCAAGTGAGTGCTTTTCAAAATACCTTCCACTCTCTGACACCAAAATCAAAGCCATTTCCAGTGGGAAAGGGAAAAATCTGGATTCATTAGTGAAAAAAAAAAGGTCAGAACAGCATGAACAGAATGTAGGATAATACAGAAGGAACTGGCAGTTACACCAATGTTTACAGTGGTCTGACATATGTCATGGTAAGACTTTGTTTTCAGTTACTCACAGCATTGCCAAATTAACTAGTTGGCCAGCAATTTCCTTTGCTAGGTGTCTACCCCAGGCTGGGAAGTTTTTGTTTTGTTTTTCTTGGGAACGGGGCTTCAGAGAAAAGAAAACCTGTTCCCATTGTTTCTGAAAGTTGGAAACATTTTATTACAAGCCCCATGGTTGTTTCATTTGAAAATCAATAAGCAAATCAGATTTGAACAACTTTCTGACTGAGCAGCAAGGTTGCAGAACTGTACCTTACAATTTTGAGGTCACAGTTCTGAAGATAAGAAGTTCTAATTGATGTCATAGGAAAAAAAGATCCTGTGAATTTACATACTCAGTTGAGTCTTACAGAAATTCAGCAACATCTTGTGCTGTACACCCAGCATTCATCACCACCCTGCAGAGTTTTTGTATTCTATAGTGCTATAAATAATTATACTAAACAAAGCTAAGGAAATGATACATGAACACCCCTTTGAGTTAAGCACTCAAAATCTAAACAGTGCAACTTTAAGCTTCTTAATGTAACCTTGATAAGACCCTTTTGTGACACTGCTTTTGCTGTTCAAGGTACTATTACAGCTAATTTCTTTTCTCTAGGACTTCTGAGAGCACCACAGGCAATGTTTGGCACTGTGGCAAGCACTGAGGACTTCAGTTAACCCATAAGCCAGGCTTTCAGAACCAGCAGGAGCTTTAAGGACTACTGCTCAATGCCACCACAACAGCTTAGGCCCAGAAATACATTGTTTTCAAATCACCCCAAAACAAAATCTTTTCTTTTGATTTTCCCCAAATAAAATTATCACCTAAAAGGTACTATCTAAGCAACAAAATGCTTTGATTCTGAGCACAAATAAGCACAGAATTACAATTGTCCAGACACCGAAGAGCTGAGTGTAAAAGTAAAAGCATACCCAGGAGCAGGGAAGTGTTCCAGCAATATGTAGCTTGGATATGGCCAGTGACCACAGAGGGAATGCTCAGGTAATTTGGCTGTGTCAAAGCAGGCAGAGGACAAAAAGGAGTATCGGCATTGCCACTTCACTCAGAAGAGTCTTCAAAACACCTTTCTTATATAAATCCAGATTATACCACGCACTCACCACCCTAGATTAACTTGAGATGCCCAAAAAAACGGATCGCAATCCACAAAAGTTATAAAATACTTTTTTATTCAAAGCTGGTGAAACTGAACATAACAATGATTTCCCAGGTCCAGGCAACATCAGTAGACTTCTGACACAGGAATGCCCAATTGATCCTGTAATCAGCTCAGGCTGATAGAAGCATGAAGGAGCACTTGAAGGACTGAATGAGCTCTAACATGTGGAGAAGTTCAAAGCACTGCCATGTTTTCTCCAGCCACCATCCAGCTGGGACAGCCAGCCACAGCAGCAAGAGGTACTTTCCCCAGACTGAGTACACTTGGATGTGAAAATAAACAGCTGCAATCAGACACACCCACAAGTGAATTCCCTTCCTGTGCTCTGCTCCGTTAACATCACTAGCAAAAATTTTGGAAAGGATCAGAAGTGTTTGCAAAATGTTTTATACCTAATGGTATGCCTCTCCTGCAGCAATCTTTACAGGAGGAAATAAACACACAACCAAAATCTTCATCAATTCTTCATCTTCATCAATGTCTTTGACAAAGCATTTTTCCAGTCTGAAAGGGGAAGATCATGTCACTGGAAGCAAAACACATTTTCTGTTTTCATGCGCTCCTAAGACAGTTCTCAGCACTGCACATAAAAGAACAGGCTGAATCCAGCATTGCTGGTGCTGTGAATTAAGCAAACATTTTGGGGATTTCATTTCTACCAAGCAAAACCACTTAATTATGACAGCAGAGGTAATGAAGAAAAGAAAGGCCATTATCAGAAGACTGAAATTTACTCAACTGGAGTCCACACCTGCACTGGAAAAACTCCAAAGATCTGCAAATTGAGAGGGTTGTAAAGTCAATACTAGAAAAAAAGCACAGGTGTAGGGAAAAAAAAAGAGAGACAAGCCTACAGAAATTACTCACTCAAATGAGACAACAGCCCTCTTCCAGCAAGTTGACCAGCCAAACAAACCTGGTGATAGAGGGAAGTGCTTTGCTAAAGGAAAGAGCTCCAGCCAGTGGCAGAAGAACAACTCTGGGGCTTTTAGTTCCCAAATCAGTGAGGCTTCCATCAAATCATATGCAGAGAAGAAGACTAGAGCAATAGTTTGTACACTGCCTGTTTGTATAATCTACTGGAAAAGGTCTTGTATGTTTTATATGATTGAAATATATACGTATAGAACAAGTATTGTCTGAGAGGCACATCAGCACCCATTTGCAGACCCAATATACTCTAGGGAGTTGTGTTGCTTACTGGGGCTCATATCCTGGAGGTGACTGAGAAACTGGAGCATCACAGAGTGCTGGTGAGGCACTCTGGATCACAGGTGGGGCCTTCTATCAATCCTCCCAATCAGAGGGCAGGGGCTTGAAAGGGCCACTCAAACCTAGTGAGTAACAAATGGATACAGGAAAGATGCCACAGCTGGGG
>VWYP01031389.1:5538-48303 GCA_013400435.1 Pycnonotus jocosus
CACCCCGGGTACCCCCTGTGCATCCCGGACATCCCATGTGCATCCCGGAGAGCCCGGGCACCCCCTGTGCATCCCGGGCACCCCCTGCGCATCCTGGACACCCTCTGTGCATCCTGGACACCCCGTGCATCCCACACATCCTGCCCGTCCCCTGTGCCTGTCCCCGGGTACCCCACGCACCCCTTCCACCCCGTGTGCCCCGTTGCCTCCTGGGTGTCCTGTGCACCACAGGTACCCCGTGTGTCCTTGCATCCATCCCAGGCACCATGGGCAGCCCTCCACCCCCTGTGCATCATGTCACCCATCTTATTCCATGCATCCAAGGCACCCTGTGCATCCCAGGTGTCCTCTGCATGCCAAGTACCCTGCCCATCGTGTGAGCCCTGTTCCACCCCCGGTGTCCCAGGTGTCCTTGTGCATCCCAGGTCCACGGGAATCAGGGACGCAGAAGCCTTGGGAGCATGTTTCCAAAGCATCCTCACAGCTCTGGTGCTGACAGCCCTGGCTCCGTTCCCACAGGGAGCAGGGATGCAGCTGTGCCTGCTGGGATAGGGGCAGTTGGCCAGGGAAGAGACATCCAAGGCTTCAACAAGCTGCCATCTCCTCCCTCCTGTGGAGAATGCCCCCTTCCTCAGTCCCTGAAGCACATAGAGAAAGGATGAGGCTGGACCTGCTGGATCCCACCTGGTTTTCAGCAGAATCCAAGCCCAGGCTGAGGGAATCAGGACTGGGATGAGGCACTGATATGTGCCAGGGTCTGTCTGAGGTAATCACAGGCTTGGACATGGCTGGAGCCCACCTGGGAGGGAGGTGGGAGGCAGGAGCAGCCTGGCTGCCCTTGCCCAGCCCCTGGAGCATCATTTACCTCCAGCAGAACACAGGAAAGCACCTGGCAGGCAAGAGCACCAGGGAAAAAAGTGTCTGGGGGCACTGCAGCAGGGAGGGGGGGCTGGATCCTGCAGTTTAGCAGGTTTTATTCAGCAGCTATAAACAGAGCAGGAGAGATAAAGGTTGCAGTGCAGATACAGATTAGGTGGGTCCCTTGAGGCTGTGACACCTTGAGATAGAGGCAGATCTTCTTCAAGGGAACGGCTCGCTGGCAGCTTGGAAAACACGGAGCTGAGCGGCCTCCAGCAGCACCTCAGCCCCTGCTCCACACCCACAGGTGAGAGCTGGCAGTGTTGGGGCAGCATGGGGGCACAGGGGCAGTATCCCACATACCCCATCCATCCCGTGTGCCCCACTGCATCCCAGGCACCCTGGACATCCCGTGTGAATCCCAGGTACCACGGGCACCCCATGTACCCCAGGTGTCTGTGCATGCCAGGCCCTGGGCACCCCATGCAGCCCATGTGTCCCATTTCATCCTGCCAGGGTGCAGCACAGGGCAGCAGGCAGCACCAGGAAATGGTGCCCATCCTACAGAGGTGGGACTCATGGAGGAAAGTGATGCAAAAACAGGCGAGAAGTGGCTATTTCAGTGTGTCTGTGTGTCCATCCCTCCCAGCAGGATCTGCAGGGATGGCAGCAGTGCCAGAGAGACCCCAGGGCAGGCACAGGCTGTGTCACAGGGCAGAGGATGCACGGACACGAGGGACAGGCACAGCTCCCGCCAGAGTGACCCTGGGATGCTGGCCCTGCCATCATGACAGGGATTTGTTTGCTTCCTGGCAGGAGCACCAGTGATTTACTCCCTGTGGTTTGGTTTAAAGCAGAAGCACAGAGCAGGGATGAGATGGATGTCTGTGCCAATGCCCTTCATCCCGCTCCCTCTTCCCCATCGAGCCCACAGGCAGGGAGGGAGGATTTAATATCCAGGTGCACCAGCAGAAACATGGCATGCCATGTGGTGGAATTTCTCATCAGATCTCTGCTGCTGCAGTTTCTGGAGGGCATTAGCATCACCTCGGACCAGGATGAGTTGCAGGATGTAACTGGAAGTGTTCAGTGCCACACGGGACAGGCCTTGCAGCAGCCTGGTCTAGTCAAAGGTGTCCCTGTCCATGAGTTTTAAGATCCCTTCCAACCCAAGCCATGCCAGGACTCTGTATCTATGCTGCACTGGAAACGGCTTTCCCGAGCCCTGGTGTGACCCCCACGTGCTGCCATGTCCCTGTGGGACTGGGATACAGGACACTGCCCACCCACAGGGCCTGTCCCCTTGTCCCCGACAGCTCTATTCGCTACTCCAGGCTCCTTCAATCCCTGACTCCATTCCCAGCTTCATCAAGTCATGGGGACAAACCCAGGCGGGAGCCAAGGTCAGCATCACCCGGCGGATTCCAGCGGCCACCGCCCCTGCGTGGCCAGCCAGGAGGGCGGGGGGTCCCCATGGCCCAGCTGGGGGACCCCCGCGATGGGCACCTGCTCTGGGGGCTGGGGACACCTTCCCCCGCAGGGGCTGGAGGGGAGCCGGGGGTCCCGGGCAGCTGCCAGGCTCCGGTGCCAGCCCAACACTGCACCCNGACCCCGACCCCAAAGGCAGACCCTGACCCCAAAGGCAGACCCCGACCCCAAAGGCAGACCCTGACCCCAAAGGCAGACCCTAACCCCAAAGGCAGACCCCGACCCCACAGGCAGACCCCGCCCCGCCCTGGTTTGACACCCCCGCTCCCCCAGGTGGAACTTTCCTCGCAGGGCGGGAGACCATAGAGGCGAAAGGCAACACCAAAGCGGAGCTCTCCGGGGGAGGTGCGGAAGTGACAGACACCCCTTTCCTGCAATGCCACTTGGAAGAATATCAAGTTCTGGCTTTCACAAACAAATAGAAATATTTTTAAGATGTCATAATTGTGACTGGTGCCGCCGTTCTCCCCTCTGTTTCTGTAATCTGTCCCCAGACAGCCCAAGGTTCCCCCTGTCTATCTCCCCTCATGGTGCCCTCCTCCTTATTTACTCTCTTTGCGCGGCCGGCTTGGGTGCGGTTCTTCCGCTGCGCCAGGTCCGTACGAAAGTGGCGTAGGACGGCTTTGATGGACAGAGAACCGCAGCCAATGGCGTGGCAGCAGCTGCTGGCGGATAGCCAATGGCGCGGCAGCGGGGCGGCCGGGGGAGGCGGGGCGAGGGTCCGCCAGGGCAGGGAGGGGGAGTCGTGGAATGGCGGACGGGCGGGCCGGCCCGCCCTGGTGGTAGTGAGACCAGGGGAGCGGAGGGGACAGCCGCGGACAGGGTGAGTGCGAGAGGGGCCGGCGGGCCTCCCCAGCCCCCTCGGGCTGTCTCTTCCCGGGGGAAAGAGGCAGAGGCGCTGGAGTGGGCCGCAAGGCCCTTGCCAAATAGTGAGTGTTGAGGTGGAGGCGGGCGGTGTTTCCTGCCACATAGTGAGCCTCCGGTGCTGTGGTCCTGGGCGGGGGTTTTGGGGGGTCTCTCCCGGTATGGGGTTCCATCCCCGGCCCGACACTTCCCCGGCCCCTCCCGGAGGCCGCCGTTTGGTGCGGGGTGTGTACCCGGGCCGGGCTGGCCCGTGGGGCATTGGGCTGTAGGGCCGGGCTGCCCGGCGCTGCTCGGAGCCCCGTGCTGGCTGAAGGAAGCGTCGCCTGCGGGGCTCTCCCGAGGCCTGGCGGGTGTCTGCTGTCCTGGGGGTGTCCCGGAGGTCCGGCAGAGCGGGGAACGCTGGGGGACTCAGGAAACAAGGGGGTGCTGCCGGCTACCTTGGAGCGGGGAGCAGTGGGGCTCTGCTGGGGGACCAGAAGGGGACCCTCCCTTTGCAGACATTGCTGCCTGAGTTTGACATTGGCACTTGTGCAAACGTGTCCACAGTCTGTCTGGGGGGCAGCTGGGTGCCCTCATTGGAGGAAGCCTCTCTGTCCTGCCTGTGTTCCAGCTCCACTCCTGGCTGCACCCCTCCATCTGTCTGGGAACACTTTTAAGTGTGTGTGTCACCCCCTTGTCTATGAACCATCCACAGCACATAACACCCAGAACTGTTTGATGCAACCCCCTGTGGGTGCTGTAGTGTGCTTAGGGGAATGTTTGGAGTTTTTCCCTCCCAAAAAAGGCTTGGGGTATGGGTGGATAGTTTGGTTTAGTGCACTGACCTCTTGGTGGCCTCAGACTGTATTTCTTCTAGAGAAGAAATAAGTTATTAGGGAATGTCCTTGTGGTTGTACCTCACCAGCGTTTAGGTTAGTGTTGGGATTACTTTGGGATACACGTAGTCTGGAGAAAGGTGAGGATTGCAGCTTCTTGCTGTTAGCTGTCACTTGGCTTCAAGGACCTTCCTGTGGTAGGATTTTTTTATTTCCCTGTCAGAATTTCACATTTTGCCCTGCTATTTTGCTTTCTTTAGAAGCAACAACAGAATTGAGCACCTCTCCATAGGTCAGAGCACTGGTGGGTCTGAGGGATGTTCTGATACTGGGAGTTCAGCACTAGGAAATACAGAAAGTCTTAAATCTTTCAGCACTGCAGATGTTGGTGGACGTGAAATTCTATTAATAATGATTAAAAAAACTTCTGTTAAATACATCAGCTGCAGGCAGAGTCATAATTGATGGAGCCCTCTGTAACCCTCACACTCTTGTGTCCTTCCTGAAGACTTGTGAGAGGGAGAAGTTGAAATTAAAAGATGTTAGAAGCCAATTGAGAGATACAGATGTGCTTCCCTGAGACAGAACTGATGCAAAAATGTTGCTTTTATAGAATCCTGGAATGGTTTGGTTTGGAAGGGACCTTAAGTACTCTCATTCCACCCCTGCCATGGGCAGGGACACCTTCCACAGACCTGGGAAGTCCCACTTTATGGGAAGTACAGCCTTGTGCACTCGGTCACATGAGGAAGGGCTGCAGTTGTGTTTTCCACCCATTTTCAACATCTGCAGAATCGGTTGCTGCTAAACACTGCAGGAATTCAAAACGCTGCGTTGCGACACTTTTCCTTCTGATTTGTCCCTTCCTGACCTTGAGTGGGTTTTGCCATAGAAACTGACTCGTAGATTAATCCCAAACTGAGTTAAAAACAAACCAGAGCCAACATCTCCCCATGAGAGCACAGTCAGCGTGTCCAGAGAGCGACTGAATCCCCCCGTGTCCAGAGCCAAGCAGGAGCGTTATCCCAGCAGTGGGGTAGAGCACACCAGGCACAAAGTTCTGGGCACCTTGGGGCTTTTATTTCTTTTTAAGGAATGTGTGTTTCAAAAGTGAAGTTTGAGTGACAGAGCGTGACCTGAGCTTGCAGGAGCTGCCTGACGCTGATCTCGGCTCAAGCTGCAGTTGTCACTGTTATCCCTGGGTCTGTTGGTGATGGTGGGATCAGACTTTCTGGGATTTACCTTCCAAAGCCTTGATTTCTACACGATTTAAAGCCTGGAGGAGTGGGTATAGCAGCTCCCTTGTAGCCCACCTGACATGAGGTGAAGCCTTGCTGTGCTTTCTAAGTGTGGATTGTAAGAGGATAAAATTCCAGGGGTGAACTCTGTGTAAATTTTTCCCTAAATTATATATTTTCCATTGGTTCTAAAATGAACTGTGATATCTTTTTGTCTTGCCTGGTAACGAGATTAAAAGTAAATGTCCCAAATTCCATTATTTTAATTTAAAGAAATAAAACCTTTCTGATGGCTCATGCCAGTATAAAACTGGTTTCCCTGTGACTAATGTGACACACCACACAGAAATGGTGTATTTTTGTGAGTTACAACTCAGAAGGTATTTGCAGACAGTGATTCATGACAAGGAATACAACCCTTCTGATCAGTCCCAGCCCAGTTTCTCAGCGTGCTTTGAATATATCTCATTCTTCAGGGCTGGTCTAGGAAAAGTTGATTTCATTCACCAAGGTTAGATAATCACGCTGTGTGGGTGGAGGGGTAAAACTTCAGTGATTGCCTCATGTGCATTAAGTTACAGCAAGAAATCCCTCTCCTGGGTTTATTTTTTTATATTTTTGTGGTAGATAGAAGAACAAAGGTTGGTAATATTAATGTTTTTCAAAAATTCAAGTTTTCTTTGACAGATTGTAATAAAGAAGATTTCAGCAAGTGTTAAGACTTGGCTTTAATCCTTCTAGATAGTTTCTATCTGTGGTTTTTCTGGACTCAAAATGTTTAATAACTTTAAATGCAAGGTTTTGGGTTTGCCTCTGCTTGGTTTGATGATAATACTGAGCCCTTGGTCATTCAGCTGAGCAAAATACATTGCTCATGAGTCAGTCGCAAACCAGGAAAGGGATTGAATAGCGATTGTGTTTGCATGTGCTGTGGATAAAGTTCCTGCTGTCCTCATGCAGAATGGGACACCAGGAAAAAACACTGCCAAAAGCTCCTTCTGAGGGTTCCAGCAGCCACCACGGGCCCTGTCCGGTGGCTCAGCTCTGCCCTTGCTCCTTTGTACAGTTTCTACAGCAAATGCACAGGAAACAACCCAAAGGTGACACCCTGTGAAAACCCAGGAAGGCAAAATGCAGCTATTTTCCCAGCCTGTCTTCTGGTGTGTTACTGTTTTCAACAACACTCTGGCTGAAATGGGATCTCTAGTAAGAAATTTGTGTATTTGAGTGTTTATTCTCACTGTGCAAGGATAAATATTTGTGAGATCAGGGCCTTAGTTACCGCAGATTAACATTTATTTAAATACTTTAGGTATTTATAAACACAGGATTAAAAAAGGCGTGTGGCAATGGCTTCTGGGTAATAAGCAAATGACTGCTCAGAACAGAACCACCCTGGTGACATTTACTTCCTTTTGTATTTTTGCAACTCTGTGTAATAAAAAGACATGTTGGCTCTTTTTTGAGGACAGGAGGCAGATCAGGCCTCACTGTGAAGGGAGTGCTTGATAGAAGGTGATCAGATTCACACCTAATTCTCATTTATACGACATTCCTTTTTCCATCTGAAGGTTTGCAGGATATTTTTTTCCCTGCTTGGGAGGCAGTAGGAGGGGAGGTCCCTTCCCAGGAGAACTCAAATGTGAACTTCCACATTATTTTCTCGAGCAAGCAGCGTGAGCTGTTAATCACATTCTCCACCCCAGCTCCTTCCCCACAGTAATGGGCCTGAGAAATAGTTCATCTAGATCCTACCCTAATTCCTGAAATTGTGGGAAAGCTCTCTGGTGTAAGGTTGCTGCTGGAGAAGTGGTGGTGCTCAGATATCTAAAGTATGCATCTGCCAGGGGCTTTAATGAAGGAATTTAAAGCACCAGGGAGCTCTCACAAATGGGTCAGTGGTGACCTGCTCTGTTCCTTCAGTGCCTTCTCTGTCAGCTCCTCTTCCACTGCAGCCTCCCAGGCTCTTTTTGGGGAGAAGTGGTGCTTTAAGGGATGCTGTGATGCTGAGAGAGGGCAGTGGGAGATGCCTGTGAGGCAGTAGCAGTTGGCACGGGTTCTTGAGGGCTGTGAGTTCTGTCTGGGAGGCTGTTGCTGTGTCCCTGCTTCAGGTGAGCTGTTCCCAGGTCACTGGTGACTGCTTGTGAGGTTTGGGTTCTCCTGCATTACTGTTGGAAGCAGTGCACAGTCCAGAATGGGTCAGACACAGAGCTGGCCACTGAACATGGTTTGTTCTCACTGCTGCTGTGAATCAAACCTAAACCATGGGTTATTATTTTGGTTTATACTGAAAGTGCTCCATGCGAACTGGGATAGTCTCTTGTGTTTGATCATGGAACCCAGAACAAATTGGGTTGGATGAGACCTTAAAGCTCATCTCATTGCTGTGCCATGGGCAGGAACAGCTTCCATAGACCAGGCTGCTCCAAGGCCTGTCCAGCCTGGCCTTGAAGACCCCGTGAACCCTCTACTCAAAAGGGGCTTGTTTTATATGAATGGTGATGAATTTATTTATCCTTTGTGAAGCAAAGCCACAAATAGATTTGAGATTAAAATCCCCTAATTGTGAAGTGAAGGGCATAAAAGAAAGTGTCTTTTCACCTAACATGATAAAGATGGGATTTGCTGCTCCAGGATCTCATGGAGACACTGTTCAGATGAGTTAAGGAGCTGATCAGATCAGTTTATGGAAGTGAAATCTGTGAAGGACAGTTAAATGATGCAGCTTATTTCCACATGGTCTTAAGCTGCCATGGGGTGCTGCAGCATGGAAGAGCAGGGAGAGCTCTTCCTCTGTGCTTGCCTTGTGGAGAGAGTACATGGGCTATCTGGAGGCTGGGTGATCCAGCGTGGCTGTTCCAAAGTCCTGTGACTTGTCTTCCTCATTCACTGACGTTCCCAATGATGTTCTAAAGTGACCTGCCTCTTCCAAGCCTCCATTTCTCCCCTCTCATCAAACTAGGCTAATGACTCTGACCTTTTGTTTGTAAAGCAAAAGGAAAAGGATCAACAAAATACTGGAGCTTATTTACTATCATTACTGAAATGATGAGCAATGCCACTTTGCAGCACTTCAAAGAGGCTGTGCTCATAAGATGCTGGAAGTCCCTTGAGAGAGAAAATGTTTCAGATGGAAAAAGAGGAGCAGGAGTATTCCTCACATTCTCCTCTCCTAAGTGTACTCTCCTGCAAGGCATGGAGGCACTATCCCCCTTCAGCCCTTGCCCCTCCCAGCTGGGCACTTTAAAATAGTGCTGACAAAATTTGCTGGTTTTGGTAAAGGCGAAACTTGCTGGTGTCACTGCTCTGAGTTCTGCATAAATTGTTCCCATGCTGTGGAGTTGTGCAAAGTACTCTTGTTGACCTATTGTATTACCACTAATAAGATTGAATGTGGTTTTAATTTCTCATTTCCTCTTTCTCTGGATGCCCTTTTCCTACTACTTAGAGTCTTACTTCAGGTCTCTCTATAGCAAAAGTCTCTTTCTGTCGCTCAAAGAATGAGCGATGCTTTGCTTTCAGAGCGCTCCGCACTGGAGGGCTTTAAGTGGCATTCAGAGGAGGCTATCAGCCACAATATCTGATGTATTGGTGTGGCTGCAGTTCATGCATGGAGTGCAAAAAATGGGATTTAATTGGGAGGGAGGGGGAATAGCGGCCTTGGCTGAATGGATGGGTGAAAGTTCCCCGACCACCCCTTAGCCCAGCAAATAGTTGGTTGAGTGCTTGCCAGAGCGGAAGCGAGTTCCCTTTCAGGCACCCTGCCTTTGTCACCATAAGAAAAAGCACACACGCACTCATATGGGTTTGGCCTTGCAGCTGCAAAAAAAACCAACCAGGCGAGAGAGAACCATGCACACACCCAGATCCTGTTCTTTCAATACCAGCAGCTGTGGAGCCGGTGCTTTGCTGGAGGAAAGCGTAGAGCTATAAACACAGCTTGTGGAAAACCTTTACCTTCTGTCTAGGGCAGCATGAAATCACTGGCCGCTTCCCTTCTGCAAGCTAAATTAAAAACGGCTGTAATTAACTTATACAAAATAGCCTTTTGGTTGCTATTGAGAATTCAATATTGTATCAAGGAGGTTACATCTAGGGGCTGGCTTCACATGAGAGGTTTTCATAAAGCAGCTTATTATAGACCTTGTGGTAAGCTTGGCTGTAAAGGCCTGCATCCTTAGCATCCCTAATACGGTCTAATCTCTCTTTTCCCAAAAAGATCAGTTCAATAAAGTGATGATTCCCCCTGTACTCTGGTACCTGGTGCACTGCATCCAGCTCTGGGCCCCCAACTAAAGAAGGTTCATGGAGCTGCTGGAGTGAGTCCAGAGGAGGCCATGGAGATGCTCTGAGGGCTGGAGCTCCTCTGCTCTGGAGCCAGGCTGGGAGAGCTGGGGGTGCTCACCTGGAGAAGAGAAGGCTCCCAGGGGGACATTAGAGCCCCTTCCAAAGCCTAAAGGGGCTCCAGGAGAGCTGGAGAGGGACTTTGGGCAAGGACCTGGAGGATGGTATAAGAGGGAGTGGCTTCAAACTGAAAGAGCAGGTTTAGGTTAGATTTTGGGAGGAAATCCTGCCCTGTGAGGGTGGTGATGCCCTGGCATAGGCTGCCCAGAGCAGCTGTGGCTGCCCCCTCTGTGAAAGTGTCCAAGCCCAGGCTGGACAGGGCTTGGAGGAACCTGGCAGAGTGGAAAGTGTCCCTGCCCATGGCAGGGGGTGGCATGAGATGGTTTGTAAGGCACTTTCCAAGCCAAACCGTCCTGGGATTTTACGGTTTCAAACACCCCTGAATAGTTTTGGATGGTCCAGAGCCTGGAGTTTGCACTGGAGATTACATAAGGTGAGATCACTGCTGGGCTCAGAACATGCAAAATGGAAACAACTGCAGTTTAAACTGAATATTTTTCTGCCTGTCCCAAGGAGATTTCACAGGCATCTGTCACCACAGCCAAGCTGAAACCTGACCCTGCTCTGTCAGACCAGGGGGGCTGATCGAAACAGTGGGGCCTTGCTGGAGTCTGCTGGAAGGTTGTTCGGTCCTGCTGGCTGCAGGGATGGAGAAAGTGAGTGCAGGGATTGTCATGCTGTTGAGCAAAACCAGAGGGCTGCTCCTCTCAGCTTCCTGCAGCTCTGCCTGCAAATCCCAAATGGCAGCCTGGGATCCTGGGCCGTGCCTGTGCATTGCACAGATGGCTTGTGCACAGACAAACGCTGCATTCAGCACTTCTGTGGGATCAACTGGACACTGCCATGGAAGAGCTGGGTAATCCCAGATGTGGAGCAGGCCCCTTCTCCTCCAGCCCTGGTTCCTCTCCCCACCCTTGCACAGGACAAACCATAGGTGTGGGGGAAAACTGCCTGGAAAATCCCAGATACGAGATGGCTTTTGGCACTGGTGTGATGGGATCCTGCCTGTTCTCCCGAGTTCACAGAAGTGCCCATCTTGCTGGGCTCCTGACATCCCAAAAGCATGTTCAGGCTCTTGATGTGGCATCCTGCTTATATATTTATTTTTTCCCTCCACAGTGGAAAGCCTATGTATTATTTTGATTTTATTAAAATGTTGTTTATAAACCATTTTGATTTAGATGCTCAAGGCTGTTCTCCTGGTTTTTTGTGACCAAAATCCCAGCACATATAACAGTTCTGGAAAATATCAGGTAGTCAATGTATTTTTTTTCTCTCCCCTCATGTCAAAGGTTGACTTAAAATATTAATGCTGCAAAGATTCATTTAAGATATTAAAACTGTTCAGGCAAGAATACATGTACATATTGTAATTACTTCCTTTTTCTTACAATTAAAGTAATTGGATTATATTTAATGAGCTATTTACATTTAATAATTAAGAAAAGACTTATCTTTCCAGTATTCCCCAAGTGCAGCAGAAGGGTGGGGGCACTCAGAGCTGTGATATAATTATCTAGGCGTGAGTTGAAACTGAAAGAGCAGTTGAGCTCTATAGAAAACACTTGGAACTGGTTTGTTCCTACTCTTTCATTAATCAAAATAGTTTAGTGTGTGGCAAAGAAGGGAAGGCTGAGCTTAGCTCTAAATGAGACAGAGTTTATCTGCTGAAAAGGAAGGTTAAAATATGCTCGAACTTAACGAATAAGTCATTTAGGGGGAAAAAAAGCACACCCTCTCTTTCCATATTAATTACCGAGCGCTGCCCAGGAATGAGAATGTGCTGCTGTATTGTGAGCTGGGCTTTGTTAGTGCGACAGACACAAGGCTTTCCTCTGGCTGGGGAGGCTGGTGGGAAGCAGAGGAAGCAAAGGCGCTGCGCTCATTAGCGGAATTCAGGCCGGGCTGGAGGGAGGCAGCGCCGTTCCGGCAGCGGGGCTGGGCTTCTGCGCAGCATCCCCGCAGCCACAGGCTCCTGCAGGATCTGCACGGGGAGCTCTGCCCAGGGGCGCTGCTTGCCTTCCCACCTACCTTGTGTCTCTTCTCAAGACCCTTTGAAGTGAATTCAGCACTGTTACAGGCTGAGGCTTGGAAAATTCTGCCCCTGTTTGCACCCTGGTGTCCTCCAGTGCTGCCTCCTGCTCTGGGTGCTCAGCACAGGAGGGACTGGACCTGTTGGAGCAAGTCCAGACATGTTCCAAGGCTGGAGCCCCTCTGCCCTGGGGACAGGCTGGGAGAGCTGGGAATGTCCAGCCTGGAGAAAGCCCCAGGGGGACTTTAAAGCCCATTTCAGTACCTCAAGGGGCTCCAAGAGAGCTGAAGGGGGACTTCGGACAAGGGGAATGGCTCCCACTGCCAGAGGGCAGGGTTAGGTGGGAAATTGGGAAGGAATTGTTCCCTGGGAGGGTGGGGAGCCCCTGGCGCAGGGTGCCCAGAGCAGCTGTGGCTGCCTCATCCCTGGCAGTGCCCAAGGCCAGGCTGGACAGGATTTGGAACAGCCTGGGACAGTGGAAGGTGTCCCTGCCCGTGGCAGGGGGTGGTATGAGATGGTTTTTTAAGGCCCTTTCCAACCCAAACCATTCTGGGATTGTGGGATTCTAGAACTGAAACCTGCCCAGGCCTCTCCCTGCATACTCCTGAAATGTTTTAGAACCTATTGTGTGTGTTCAGTACCCAAGTACACCAGAGCTACCTGTTGATTCACGCTCGTGATGCCACTGTGTGTTGTCACTGACCTTGTATCCTTGCCCAAATTCTTCACAGGTTTAGTAGAGAGCATTCTGCTCCCTTTGCTGCCCCTGTTTCCTAGGAAGCAACAAAGCCAGAGCTCTTGTGGTGCTGAAGGTGTCCTGCCTCTCTCTCCTGATGTATACCCTCCCAGCAAAGACCTTCAAACCTTTCTGTTCTGGAGCTTTAATTCCTGTTTAATCAATAGTTCTGTATTCTGAGAATCAAATCCCTGTGACAGCTCTCTTTAATTGAGCTAAACTGCCTTTCTCTTGTCACGTCTCTTCTAGAGTTTTATTTAAATGCATTTGTTCTGCCTGTATCCTAGTCAGGTATTGATAGGAACACCAGGTGACCCTCTTTGTTTAACTTGTTTTTCAGATAAATGAATGGAAACATTAATTAGTGCAATGGTTTGTTTTGTAGGAATTAAAAAAATACAAGTCTAGGTCAAACTGCTGGCTCTATTAGCACTCCAGCAGAAGCCAGGAGGATCTGTATGTTCCCCATTAGTGACACCCCCATCCTTCCACCCTCAGACAGATTTCTGACAACAGCTCTGAGCGAGTCCCTCTCCAGGAGAGCAGCCTGGTATTTATTCCAGCAAGATCATCTTCAGCAAAGCTGATAACAAAAAGTTTAAAAGGAAGAGCCAAATTTTCAGTCACACCTGTGCAATCCCCTTGAGGGCAGTAAATGATGATGATAATGCATGAGCCAGACAAAAAAACCTGCAGAAAATGGCTTTCTGAGCCTCTTTTGCATTTTTCAGAGCCAGCAGACTGGAGAGGTGGGGGGAAGAAAAAGGCAGGGGAGGAAAAAAAAGGTGTATTTTTACTGTGGGATTGGAGCAGGCTGGATGTTTGTTGTCTCAAGGACTCCATGCTGTACAATCCTCGTTGTGCTGCAGGATCAGGGCTGACGTTCCCAGTGTCAGAACGTTGCTGTGGAAAAGGGCAGTGCTGCTCTTGCCCCACGTTATTGCCCAAACATCCTCTTTCATAATGCTGGCAGATGCGGCCTGCAGAGCTCTCCCCTTGGTGACTGAAGGGCGTTGTTAATACACAGAGGGGTTGTGGATGTGGATTTTTGTCATCAGCTAAGTGTGTTCTCCCAAAGGTCCTGGGTTTTCAGTAGATGCTGCTTTAGGAGAGCGTTTATGTGATGGTGGGTGAGAACACAGCGTGCGCTTCCCATCCCACCGGCTGCTGAGGGATGGTGGGCAATGGTTTCCTCTGTGCCCGGGGGGGTTTTACCCATCCGTCCCCCCGTGGCTTCTTGGGAGAATAGACCACTGTGAAAGGAAGCAGCCCTGCAGCTGCCCTTCACTGCTGACTCCTGCTCAGCTGCTGGCAGGCTGGGCTGGTAATGACAGATGAGCCTGTGATGCGTTTTTGGGAATGAATACTTGTTACAGCTGGCGGGATGGAGTAGTTTGTGGCATCACATGGCAGTTTGCTCTATAATTTCGCTCCCTATTGCTCGGATGCAGCACTGATTGCTGGGTCTCTCTCCGAGTGTGGAACTGGAGCATTTCTGATTGCCGCATCCCACTTCTCTGTGGCTGCATTGTGAGCTTGGATATAGCCCTGAGCACTCAGCAGAGCCTTCTGCTGATTTTTTTTCCCCCCTCAGTTCTCCCTGTGTGTGTGTGTGTGCGGCTGCTGCTTCCCTTTCTGCAAGTCTTTTGGGGTTACATAAAAGCCAGTCTCTTTCTGGCCATTACAGCTACATGGGGGAGTAGTTACTGCTGAGAGAAGCTTGAAATTTGAAGCAGAGTTGTCACAGACATTAGAAAGAACAGTCGGTCTGCGTTGGCAAGCTACTGAGTTAAGTCTTATTTCATACTGATGGGAATTTCAGATCTGATTATCTCCTTTCCCCCTCATTCCCAAACCTGCTGGTGTGTCTAGTCCCCCGATGGGCACTCCTAGAGGCGGCTCTCCAAAGCGCTTAGCTGAGGGCTTGGTCTCCTTGACTGGGCTGCCTGTTTGTGTCCAGGCAGAGGATTTTGTAAGCCATGCCGAGGGCAGGGTGGTTGGTCACCCTGACGTACTTGGAAATCAAGCCTAAATTCCCTTCCCTTCCCCCAGAAAAGCGCTCTGCCCTCCTTAGGTGCTTTGTGCTACACCAGACACTATGACAGATGATCTCACTGCTGGGGTCCAGATTTATTTGCAGATGGTCCCTGATCTAAGAGGTTGTGTGTCACATTGAGCGGGGAATTACCCAGGTGACTCCCAGTAATGCTATGCTAACTGGTCAAATACCAGTGAGGAGAACCTTGCCAGATCTCTCCCTCCAACTCACCTGTTATTTACGGCTCTTTGTGTGCGTTGCATCCGCAGGGCTCGCCTTGGAGTCCTGCCTGCCTTCCCTGCACCACCACAGTGACTGTGCTATCTGCCTGCTCTACAGAAAAAAACCCCAAAACAGGTCTGGTTCCTCTCTTGCTGTGCAGTGGTGTTTTCTACTCTGCTCCAAACCACTTGTTAAAGAGTATTTGCTCTGAGTTGCTGTTTTCAGTTGACAGAACTCGCCTTGGAAAGCAAATACTCAATCCTAAAACACCCCTGTATTGCTTCTCAATAGTTGTAATCAAAGTCTGTCTCCTTTATTGTTCCTAACAATTGTTCAATTTTACTGTGCCAGCCCTATTTATTAAAAATAGTCAATAAGATGCAGCTTTGTGTGAGGGGTTTATGGACTGGCAGTTCTTGTTTGAAACAAACCAATTGTACTTGATTCTAATCCAGAACTGGGATTCCTGAGTGATCTGCTGCAGCAGAGCTCATGGGGAGAGCGGTCGATGCCTTGCTGATAAGAAATCTTGGAGCAGCACGCTTATCTTGGATTTACCTCGGCTTTGCTTAAAGTGCTGGATTCCAAAAGGCAAGAATTGCAAGTCTCTCATTTTTTCCCCCTTTTCGAGCCCGTGTTGGGCCACGCTTGTCCCCCAGTGCCCAAGAGTATTTGCAGAACTAATTGCCAAAGTCAGAATCCTCTTAAAAGCTGGTGAGCAGGACATTCAAGGTGAGAGCTTACTGTTTCAGGAGCAGGGTGTCAGATCAGCAGCCACAGGAAGAAGCTCTACCCATGGATCCTGCTTTCTTGGAAAATCTTGAGGCATCTGAGACCATGATGTGTGCAGTGAGAGGACAGGAGTTGTTGGGAAGGATGGCGGGGAGCAAAAACCCAGTGAATCCCAGAAACAAGGTGCCAGTTGAGGCTGGAAGATCGGTAGGAATGGAGGGAGCAGTGAATTCAGCTTCCAGGGCTTTTTTATGCTCAGCAAACTTTTTTCTGGGCTGGAGCAGGCCAAGGCTCGGCAACGCCTGTGTAAGCATTTTGGGAGAGGGGAAATTATGAGGCATCCTGGCAATGCCCGGCTGTAGGTGGGGCAGCAAGGGAAAAGGAGCTGCGGGGCAAAGCTGGGCTTTTCAGATGGTTTGGCTTTTAGTCACTGCCATCACAACATCATCAAGGCTCTTGGAGCCTTCTGTGATTCAAGTCATGACTTGGAGGCTCCAGAGGAGGTGCTTGGGAGCAGGTGGGAAGGGTTTGGTTCAAGTGGGAGAGGAAAATCATTTGTTTCCTGGTTTTTAAGAAGGTGTGAAACACAGTGGTTGGGAGGATGAGTCTTTGAACGTGGATTGATGCAGCAGGGTTTGTGGATTTTCCTTTTGGCTCTTCCAGCCAGCAGAGATCACTGAACTTCTTTCCTCGCACTGTGTTTCAATTTGATGCCTTTCTTTGTTTTCCATATTCATTAGAAATCTGTTGCAGAGTTTTCTGTTTCTAGAGGCGGTTTCCTTTTACTTCTAACATACTTGATCTCCTCTCCTGTTAACACTGGGATCAGGGCACCTCCTCTGTGCCTATGTCATTCTTGCAGCTTCTTTAAAAAGTGTTTGCACCCCAAAACTCTACACTCCTGAAAAAAATCTAATCTCCAGCATTCATAAGCAAATGGAAACGCTTATCTTTGCCCCAAAGATAAGGATTTTCAGCCTTGCAATTCATTTAAGTTGCATCTGAATGGTAGGATTTGGTTATAATATATGGTGTGCATCCATTGTGTGACAGTGGCTAATGCCTGATGACCAGGCTGGCCAGCCAGGTGGGATTGTGCTGTGCTGTCGTGCCCTGAGCACGGAAAGGGAAGCAGTCCTGGATGGCCCGTGCCTGGCACTGCGCTGTCAGTGGCCTCCTTAATGACTCTCTTAAAGAATAACAGCACAAGCCTCCCAGAAAGCTTCTTTAGCTCTCTCCCTTCTTTCATTTACTGCGTCTCCTCCCTGCCCCCAGCTCATGCCTCGTGCTGCCCTCCCGTGTTTTGCTTCCTCTTCCCCCTTTGCTCTCATACCTTGTCCCTTCTCCACACCTGGTTTTCTGCCCTACCCGACTCCTGCTTTTGAAATACACCACTTATTTTCCAATCCACACTATTAATCTTTGTCCCACCTACTCACGAGGCATGAAGGTTTTACAGGAGCCCATTAGCTGTTATCTCTATCCCTACTCTCCAAACACTCCAGCAAAAAGCAAGGTCTTACAGTGTTCTTTGGGGGCATCACCTGCTCTTCTTGCAGGTCCCAGATTTCCTTCATAAAATCTTGAAGCTCCTCATCCTTCTGCTCAGAAAAGAGGAATTTTTGCTTTAAAATGCCTCTTATCCAAAAGCTGCTGGGAGAGCAGGGTGGTTGTCCGCAGCCCATCCTGCCCTTCCTGCCTTGATCGGCTCTGATGCTCCACAGGGTTAATTTAATCCCTTGGTTTGCTGGGGCCTGGCTGGGTTTAGGGGCAGCAGAGCTGCTGTCCCCATGGCCTTGGGAAGTGCTGCTGAGATCATGAGGGCAAAACTCTCCTTCTGCAGTGGAGTGTGGCTGGCAGGGTGGGGTTGTCTGCCATGATCAGCTGGGCTATAAAGGGAGTCTTTTTCTTAGCCTTTATCTCTGCTGTCTTACACCAGTGCAAATTTGTGCTGTACATGTGCTCTGCCTTAGTTTTTCTTTTAAGAAAAGCAGTTCTCACCACTGCTCCTTGCTTTTACTTTGAAAACATGCTTTGAAGGCAAACGCTTTTGGGGTGTCTGTGTACAGGCAATGTATTCAAAGCCTTTTTTTGTTGGTATTTGAGGCACTGCTCCCATTTTTTCCCCTGTTTTCCCCATCCTTGCAGAAATCAGTGTTACCTGCATTTATCCAACCATGCTACCCATCATCTTGGGGTTGTTTTTTTCTCTCCTCTTATACAGTAGGCTCACATCTCATCCCCCACTTCCAGCCTTATTTTTCCTCTTGCTGTTTTCCTTCTGTCTGTCCTCCACCTTGGAAGGTTTCCAGCCGGGCTGTCCACTCCAGCTCTGCGGATCCCACCGTGTGTGCTCCCTGGCTGAGCCCTGGGGAAGCACAGGGGAGAAGCTGGATGCAGGCAGCCTGCAAATGCTGCCTTGTTTATGAGAGCTGCTTGTTGGTGCAGACTGCAGTCTGGGGGGAGCTGGGAAAGTTTGTCTGGCATGAAGCACTAAAGCTGACAAAAGGATTGTAGGGCTTGGGCTGGAATCGATAAAACACGGGGTGTTGGGAAGGGAAGGTCAGAGCCCTTCCTTAGTTCACCCTGTTCTTTAAGTATCCCAGCAGTTACCGATGGCTGCAGTGGACACAGGGGAAAACAGCACGGGCTCGATCCTCAGAGGGTCTTGCTTTTATTTATTTGGATGCAGATCTGGCTCCCCTCTTCCATAAGGTGTTTGCTTTTTGGGGACCCTTTCTTTGCAGCCTGGTCTCGTGGCAGGAGATTGGAACAGGATGAGCTTTAAGGTCCTTTCCAACCCAAATCATCCTGGCATCCTGAGATGTTGTGAAATCCCTTGTGTAGAGGCGTTGCAAAATGGTAGCAACCTACATCTGCTTGTCTGGGAGATATCCCAGCGCCGGGTGCTGCGGCTCTTGAACTCCTCTGCCTTAATGGGTCAAATTTAGCAATTCAAAATCTGGCTTCTGAGGTAATTAGGAGGGATAATGCCCACTTCTTCCTCTTAACACCCTGATAGAAAAGCATCCAGGAAGGACTCCTGGACCTCAAAGATAAGCTGCCAGCTGCCACAGAGACTATCAAAGGGTGGCTCAAAGTCAAGAGCAAACAGCTGATTTTTTATGGTTCTTGGGTTTTTGCTGGTGGTGACAGGAAGCCATGTTCCCCAAGCTGTTCGCTTCCTGTTTTATTTTTACACCCAGCCCGAGCAGATCCGCATGCCTATCACATGGGAGCTGCCTGCTTCTCCTGGGTTGTTCCTCAGCTGACCTAGAAAAGTGATTCTTTCCCCTTCTAAATTAATCAAGAACTTGGGATGTATTTGCTTTCACTTAGTCCTAAAGATTTCAGGCATGTATGATACTCCTTGTAGTGGGCTGGTCACAGCTGGGTTTCCTTCTCCCTCTTGGAGCTGGACCATCTGGGAGGGAGCTGTTTGATGCTTCAACATTTGGGCCTGTTGGCAAAGGAGATTTTTGTTACTTGAAGGCACTGACTTTCATGTAGAAGTGTCTTTTGTCCAAAGCATTCTGGACACTTAGATTTTCTTCAAGTTTTTTATTTTATTAGTTTTTTAAAGATCTGGAAGTTTGTCCTGCCTATTGTACAATCAATCCTGACTTGTTTCTGAGCACACTCCAGTCCTGCATCCTGATTAGAGCTCCCTCAACCTTCAACTGCTCTAGCACGAAAACAATGGTCCAGTGTAAACCTCATCCCCGGGGGATTTCCCAAGGGAAGAGGAGTGCAGCCTGCAGGATAAGGAACAGTCACCAGAAAGTTTCCTGGTCAGCTGCAAGCGCTTCCTGTTGTTCCAGGAGAGCCCCGTGTGCTGCTCCAGGAGGGAGGCACCACGCGTGCTTTGGCATGCTGTTTTGTTCTCTCTTTTTTTGTATAATAACATCTCCTGTCTTCATCTCCGTGGTTTAAGCAGCTATCGATTGCCAGTTCGAAATGTTTCTGAAGAGGAACTCGTAAGAGTCACACCAGGCGCTGAGTGAGCGGGAGGCAGGAGCCCTGTCGGGGCAGCGGGTGGGTAGGAAGGGAACAACGGCTGCGGCGTTGCCAGCAGCACTGGGAATGTGGGCGAGGATGTGGAGTTCTCCATCTCTGCCTCTGTACCTGGGCTGGTGGGGCTCTGCTGTCACTGCAAGTCAGAGAACAGGAGGATCTTTATTTCTGATGAACCAGTTTTCTCAGGGTGGGGAGTGGGGAAAGAAGGCTTATAAGTAAAGCCATTTGAGAGCAGGAAAAACGAACACCATGGCTCTGGTGTGCCTGGAATTTGCGGTTGAGTAATCCTTTCCTGTTTCTTTTTTGGGTTGTTTTTCATCTTTCAGAACAGTGCCTGAAGCAGGTCCACCATGCCGTTAGTAACGAGGAACATTGAGCCAAGGCACCTGTGCCGTCAGACGTTGCCTAGCGTTCCGAGCGAGCTGGAATGCGTGACCAACATCACCCTGGCAAATGTCATTCGACAGCTGGGCAGCCTGAGTGAGTACCATGGCGAGCCTGCGCGTTGCCCTCAGGAGTCGCTACTGCTCTTTATTTAGCTCCCTTTCTACTCTCGTGTTCCTATTTCTCCCCCATCTGCCTTCCCTGGGTAATGCTAAAATGTTTTCCTAAAGAAATCTGATGCTAATTTCATATCCCTGGTCCCACTGCCTTCCTATCTAAGAGAAAATGGGGAGGGGGGTGTGTGTATGTGTGTGTGCATGTGAGAGGCTGCAGTGAAACTGCAGATGGAAGGATGGAGCACAACTCAGGCTTGTAAAATGGGAGGCTCTCGGAGCAGGCAGGATCTTGTGTCAGAGAACGTGCCTGTAATTGCATGCGCTACTAAATGGAGCTTGACTCTGTTGAATCTACACCATGTCAGTAGTCTTATTTTTAATGAAAGATAATTAAAGCCCCCACGCAGAAGCTCCTGTTTGCCCCTGCTGCTGTTTGTTGTGTTGTGAGACCCAAAGACTCATCTGAGCCAAGTGGTGCCTCCAGAGTGTCGGTGGTTTGGGGCTGCGCACTCAAATGGCAGCGTGAGCTGGAGCGATGCCTGGCTCAGCTCTCCAGTGGGCTGACCCGTAGCCTTGGAAAGGCTGGAGGGGAAACACAGGCCTACATGCCATAGGAGAAATGAAGAGTTAATTGTGGTCTCTCCGGGATGACTCCGTACTCTGTTCAAATGCTCTGGGTTCTGATTAACCACCTTTGTCCTTGAAGCGAGACTTTGATAATCAAATTAATCTATTGTTTAGCTTCTCTGGGGTGTTTGCAAGCCCTTCTGCTTGCTCTGCAAAGCAAGCCCTTGTCTTCCGCCATGTGGCAGGCAAAGTTTGGGTGCAGCCTCTTTCCAGCAGTGCAAAGCATGGCTGTCACTGAAATCTGGGCCCGTGTTTGCTGCCAGTCGGTGTCACATTCTGTTGGGTTGGAGAAATGTCACTGCACAGGCGAGACCAGGCTCTCTGCTCGTGTTCAACTGGCCCTCGTTGTTCATTTGTTAGGTCTGGTAGCCAAGATGGTTGTGGAGTGTGAGTGAAATCCATCTCGTGCATGTGAAATGGTGAGGAAGGAGGCAGTAAAGCTGTGCAAAGCCCAGCTGCAGGGAAAGCTCATCCCTGTTCGGAGACATGCTGTGGGTTGGTGTGACAGCCCTGGCCAGATCCCACAGGTTTAGACCTTCTTTGCACAGATACTCGAAGCTTCTCTCCTTCTGAAGCGCTGGGAGCCATTTTGCAGCCCGGTTTCTTCTTGGGGAAGGTACCCTGGGAGCTGGGATGTGGAGAGGCAGGGAGAAGGTGTGAGCTGCTGGACCAGTCACTGGTACCTGGGGAGGCAGCTGAGGAGTGGTGCCTCCTGCTGACATTTGGTGTGAGAGGAGAGCAAGGCAGGTGGGAAGGAAATGCTGAGCACCATCCACTTCCCCAGGGTCAGCAGTATTTTAAATAAAGCAATGTTTAGACTATGCTCACACTCAAATGACCAAACCCTTGCCCCTTGCCCTTTCCTCTCTCCTCCAAAAAACAAATTCTCTCTCTCCTTGTACCTTGGCTATAACAGCAAGGTAGAGCAGGTTCACTAGGCTGTGACAGCCTTGTCAAGTGAATAATCAGCCATGGCTGGTGCACCACAGTCTCTTTACAAAGATGCAAACATAAATCTTGTCAAACTTTCATATTCCAGTGAGTTTACCCTTCGTTACTATCGCAGCTGGGAGCACTTTGTATAAGTCGACTGCGCGGTTTTGTGTGATTTTACAGAATCCACAAGCTAAAGATGGAAGGACCTATTAAATCATGCTGTCTGTCTTCCTGCCAGTGCATGACAAAGATAATTCTGATTGTAAGCTGCACTTCTGCAGTCAAAGTAACTAAACTAAAAAATTAATCTCTGTCTTACCCCATCTAAAAGTGTTTGTAGGGCTCAGGTGATGTGTAAGATGCTGGATGATAACTCCAGGTGCACTTATGACAGGCAAGGGAACACAGACCATCTCTGCTCTCTCCAGGGTCAAACCGCTATAGAAAATGCTGTTATATATTATTTTATACTTGGAATATACTTTGCAAACCAAAGACCTAATTTTTCCCCTAGTGCTTGTTGCAGTTCCTTGTGAAATTCAGAAATGCTTTTTACTTCTTGTGAAAGTAGAAGCGAAATTACAACTTTTTTTTTGAGCTGTTGCAGGAAAGTTTCACATTTTCCCACAGACAAATTTTTGCTCTCTTTGGTCACATAGGAGAGCTGGTCTGTGGTGTGATGTTGAAAATGGAGCTTGCTTCATGAAACATGAAACAAGAAGAGCTACCTGGCCCTTAGATCTCCAAACATAAAATCCTTCTCATGAGTTTGGGTTTGTTAATTGAGCATGTGTGGAGTCTGCATTGTCTGGGAGGGTGGAAGGAAGAGGTCAGCTGAAGTTAACCTTCAGCATTTGCTTTCTACAAACATTTGGACCTGGCATTGCCACCAAAAGGGGTGGAGAAGGTTGAATTTTAACCTGGCTTGTTCCCTGTGCTTGGCAGTGTAAGGAGAACTCCTGGGAGCAGGAACAAGGAGTTGATATGTCAGGTTAGATAGCTGGGAGTGTTTGTGCAGCTGGGCTTTGGGGGATGCCCTCTCCTTGCCTTGTGCAAGGGGCGCTTTGTCTCCCTGACTCTGTAGACAACCACGTTTTCCAAAGTTCCTGTTGCAGTTAGACTTCCAGCTGATTTTTCTTTCCTGAATGTTGGAGAGGATCTTTAGGAGTAACAGATTCCAGAACAAACTGTTGACCATATGATGGTGCACTTCAAAACCAGACTGCTTATTGGGAGCAGCCTTGTACTCAGGAGCCGTGGCTGGAGATGTTTCCCATCAGTGGGAACACCACGGGCCCGTGTCTGCGGTCGGTGCCAAGTCTGCTCTGCTCCGTGCTGTCCTCAGCCTGCTTGGGGCTCCCTGTCTTGGGTTGTGCCCGGGAGCAGAACAAAAACACAGGACTCCCTGGAAGTTCTTGGGTTTCTTCCAGGTCTCCCACCTCTGTCTCCCTGTGGCCATCTCTTGTTGCGCTGTAGGTTTTAAACCCCTAAGGACGGGCCATGTTTTTGTTACTCCTGTAAGTGGTGCAGCTCCTGATCTGAGCCCCAGGCACTCAAATGGCCCAAGCCATGCATGGTGCTTGTCATAGCAGCCCACTGGGTAGTCCAAGCTGTTCCAGAGAGAATGTCCCTCATTGAGAAGTTCCCTTTTGGTTTTGATTTAGAATCAATGTGAATGCATCATTTTTTCAGACACTGCCACCTGAAGGAACAGCAGGGTCAGTGCTGTCAGCTGTGGTTTCAGCTCCAGCTTTGGGATCCAGGACTGGATCTGCTGTCTTACTTCCAGAGTGCTTTGAGCAGCTCCCCTGGAGGCAGGCCTGCTGGAGACTGGGAGCCTTTGAGATTCTCCAGAGCAATAAAAGTCTAACTGTATTTCCTTGTGTAATAAACAGAACAGCAAAGAATCTTAAAGGACCTTCAGATCCATCCACATTCAGACCACTGTAGTGTTGTCAGCCCTCTTTAGTTTGTTACTTTAACAGACTTTAAAGTATGTCTCAATTGTTTCCTTATTGCTTGAAGATGCCTTGGAAACGTCAGGTTTTGGTGGAACAAAGTGCTTTCTTCCTGAATGTTAAACTCAGCCCTGATAGACTTGAAAAGAAGAATGGTTGCTTCTTTCTTTCTTTCTTCAAGAGAACAAGCTGGGAGACTGAGTATGGTCTGATGTGGTTCGTAAGGGTAATGTGGACACTTTAATATTGCAGGTAAATCTGCAGAAGATATATTTGGAGAATTGTTTACTCAAGCCAACACCTTTGCCACCCGGGTGAGCAGTCTCGTCGAGAGAGTTGACCGCTTGCAAGTCAAAGTCACTCAGCTGGATCCCAAAGAGGAGGAAGGTAATGGAGTGGAGCACGGGCCAAGCATGGTGGAGGTTCTCATTGAGTTAGCATGGTTGGTTCAGCACCATAAACCCAGCGTGACACTGCCATGGGTGTTGGAATGTGTTCTCTGGAGCTGAGGGGCTGTTTCCCTGCTTCCCAGTAGAGCACTTGTGGACAGCCTTTTTGGCTTTGCTCTTCAGTGACTCTCCATGTGGGAACTCGCTCTCCAGCAGTTGGGTGGCAGTGGATGAGCTGCTTGAGCTTGGTCACAGGGATTCCAAAGCCCATGGGCCCTCGAGGGAGAGCTCTGTTGATGGAGCAGTGGATCTTGGCAGCACACTGGAGATTTGATGGGTTTCCCAAGGGATCTGTGGGAACAGGAACCTGACCTTAAGAACTGTAAAGCGTGCCAAGAACTCCAACTGAAATCAGATGTTCACGCTTGGGTTTAGTGTCATTGCCCTGGGTCAAGCTGTTCTTCACTTGTTCTCTCCTTTTCCTTACAGTCTCTTTGCAAGGTATTAACACCAGGAAGGCCTTCAAAAGCTCCACCACACAGGACCAGAAGCTTTTTGACAGAGATTCTCTCCCTGTGCCTGTCCTCGAAACCTACAGGACCTGCAATACTCCTCCACCTCTCAACATGCTCTCACCTTACAGGTAGGGGTGCAGTACCTTCTAGTTCCCTTGCAGAGAAGAGCCTCTTCCTCCCAACCTGCCAGGGAAGTCCTTTCCTGTCCTGTGCTGGACTGAAGTAGATGTTTCCACTGGGAAATTGAGTTGCTAAACAAATCCACCAGGAGATCTCTGTCCTTTGGATTATGTCAAACTTTGCTTTTGAGGTCATACAAATGAACGTAGCTAGAAAAAGATCTCTTTGGTTTTCTGCTGTCACTTTTGTGAGCGCCTTGGGGGCAGGCGTGGCTGGCACTGCAGAGCCATGCTGGGTGTGCTGCAGATGAGGCATTTTTCTTGTGCTCCTCTGTAGCCCAGTGGCTCCTTTCCAAAGAGCTGCAGCGTGAGATGCAGAGCATGCACCTGGAGGGGGCTCTCACCCAGGTGGGTGCAGCAGGCACCTGGTGGTGCTTCCTGTGGCCTCCAGTGCCTGGTCTGAGACATCTGGTGGGATCCACACTGGCTGTGTAACCAGTTCTGAGCAGTCCCACTCTGATTCCATCTTGTAGCTAGTAGAAGTAAAGGGGGTCAGAATCCAGAGACTTATCCCACATCCATAAATACCTTCTGAGCAGGTAAAAAGTAATTACAGATAGCTGGAGGCAGCTGTCTCCTGCCAGACGCGGCTGCACTGCAAAGTGGGAGGAGAGGGAGTCTGTGTGCGCTCACTCAGGAGCTTCAAGGACGCTGCTGGTCTGATTTAGGGTTCCTGAGCTGGAGGAGGAGGTTTTTTCACACCAAAATACAGCACAAACAAAAGGAGTTGAAGTGGGGGAGACCTGCTGCTCTCCTAGTGATTGTTGAGAGCAGTTGAGCTCTTCAGATGCTGAGTAATGGAGGGTTTGTGTGAGGGCAAAAGGAGTGGGATGTGGGAGAGCTGGGATGACTGAAATGGGGGTCTCTTCCTGTTCTGAAATGGGGGGCAGAGGCAAGAACAGTGCTTGTGATCATCTCACTACACTTCTAAACTGTCATCTGCAATAGTGCCTTATGTTTCCTTCAAAGAAATCTGTGACTTCATCCTTGTCTGTGGTTTTTTTACCTCTTCCTGTTCCAGGGATGATGGCAAAGAGGCGCTTAAATTCTACACAAATCCTTCATATTTCTTCGACCTTTGGAAGGAGAAGATGCTTCAGGACACCAAGGATATCATGAAGGAAAAGCGGAAACATAGGGTGAGGAAGGGAAGAATAGGAAGTGGGAAGTGTTAATAAATTTTGGACTCCAAATTTGCTGTCCAAAATTCAGGTTTGCGCTTTTGGACTCCTCTGGGATCAATTCAGTGAAGTTTTTATCTGGTTTACCCACATCCTTGTTAATTAAAAAAAGAGAACAAAGATACCTCTAATTATTTTTTTCCAAATGCCACTGTCTTTGGGCCTTAATATTAAATTATATAATAGCATAAGAGATGCAGTCTTAACATACTTTATTTAGCTTTTGAGCAACTGGAGTATGAAGCATGAAAACAGATTGTGATTCTTCAATGAAAAATGACAAAGGAGAGATTTAGGGTGTGTTAGAATTCTGAGTGAGGCCATCTAAAGCCCAGTTCTCTGTGGGCAAGTGTCCATATTGCACCCCAGAGCACTGAACACCGTCAAGGTGAAGGTGAGATTTGGGCATCTCGACACAGAGGCCAAAACCTAAATTGATGTGGGAAACAGAGCTTTTACTCTGCCCTCAAGCTGCTTATGCCAGGAAGTGATGATGGCATTGTGTCTGGGCTGCATTGGGCAACCTGATGTTGTCTGGCATTTTTTATGTTGTCTGTACTCCAGCTTTTTTACACGGAAGATCTTTGGAGAGTGCAGCAATCAGGAAAGTAAACTAAAAATCCTCTTTGAAAATGTGTCTTGTTGTAACTGCTCCAGGTCTGTCCTGTCTCTCTCTATTCCCAGTGAATTTAAAGCAAAATAAAGCTTGTGTTTGATTCCTCCTCTCTTAGAAAGAGAAAAAGGAGAATCCAAACCGAGGAAACGTGAATCCACGGAAAATCAAAACCCGGAAAGAGGAGTGGGAGAAGCTGAAAATGGGACAAGAATTTGTCGAGTCAAAGGACAAGCATGGTCCTGCTGGGTAAGCAGGTCTGGGGCTGGGTGATTGGGATGCAGTTCACCCTGCACTGCAGCTCCTCCAGATCCACGGATCGATACTGCCACTAATCAGATTCTCCAAAGTAAATCCGTCTGCTGATTTAAAATTTGCCAAATAAATCAGGGAACTGCACGGTTGGAACAAGGTGGCAGGAACGGCTCTGGCTGCTCTCACTGCCTGTGGGCACAGAGGTGTTGGGAGCTTTGGCTCTGCCCCACGGCAGTGCCCTTCCCTCACACCCAGCAGAGGGTGGCATCTCGGTGCCATTGTGTGATGGCTTTGTTACATTTCACAAATGGCTCTTCACACCCTAAAGTTGAGGCGGGGGCTGTCCCCATCCAAGTATTTCAAGCTACAGATCTCTCTTTAGCACTTCTGGCTTGGGAATTCATTTAACTTTTGACACCAGCAAGGCTGGAAGCAGACCGAATTCCCCACAATGCTCTTCTTCCTTGCAGCTTCCTTTCATATAAGAAAAAAATCTCTCTTTAAATCACACTCTCCAGCTAAAAATAAAACTTGCTTTTAGTTTAATAAGAGAACAGGTTGGTTTCTAGCAGGGGAATCGAGCAGCACAACAGCACCATTTTCTTGCTCCTCTCTTTTCTCATGTGAGTGTGTTCTTGCATTTGGATTCACTTGGGGTCCAGAGCCCCCAAAAATAGGGTGGTTTCCCCTCCCCACAGTGAAATGAGTCCACTGAAAGCGTGAGAGTCTCTTTTCAGTACCATTCCAGCTTTCAATACTTGTTTTAATGGCATTGCTGTTTCCATTTTGATATTCTGGACCTTATTTTTTGGCATCTTTGAGTATCTCCTGTTTTTGCCACTGATGATACTCAGTGGAACTGCAAGTTCTTTAAGTCCAAGTTGTTCAAAACACTCTTAGTGTTTTTACAAAATCCAGTGTTAAGAAAAATGCATTTATTCAGGTGTTTGCTTGTTTATTAAAATATATACTGCTGCTGTTCTGCTGTGCGGCAGCCATAAACAGGGCAGCACCTGAGCAAATTTTAGCCAAAGAATTACATAGAGCAAACACATACAGCTGTATGTGGATCTTCATATAGGAGTCTTGGAGAAATAAAGGGGTTTTTTAAATGGTGTAAAATCATGGACTGATTTGGGTTGGAAAGGGCCTTAAAGTCCATCCAATTCCACCCCCTGCCATGGGCAGGGATGCCTTCCAGTAGACCAGATAGCTTCAAGCCCCATCCAACCTGACTTTGGACTCTTCCAGGGATGGGGCAGCCCATCTCTCTGGACAATGCTCTGGATAACAAATGAGCTTTAGCCATTGCCTTGAGCTCTTTAAACTGTTTCTCTTGCTTTTCCCAGGTACCCCTCCAACATGGTGTATCAGAACGGCAGCATCGGCTCCAGCGAAAGCATGGATGGGAACTGCTACCCGCCACCACCACAGACTGACTCTATTGTGCCACCACCTCCCTCATTCCCAGATGACAGCCTGCCTCCACCCCCGGTGGAATTTAGGTAAGCCTACGGGATCCCTTCTGTCACCAAGGAGTAGTAGGTGGTGTAAAAGGATGACATGAGACAGGCTGAGATAGTTCAGCAGAACTTCCTAATGGGTGTTGTATGGGAACCAGGATGCTCCTGTCTGGAAAGGCAGTGCAACTGCAGGCAGGGACAGAGGCACAGGCAGCACAGCTCTCCACGAATCCCAGCCACCCTCACCATTCCCAGGCAGAAAGGGAGAACTAGAGCAGATTTATTCCACAGCGGTGTCCCAGGGAACGGTTTGGCTCCATTGCTGTGGTTTTCCAGCACAGTTGTTCCATAGCACGGACTTTGTTCCTTATGTTCCATTTGGACAACGCTCTCAGGCACATCGTGGAATTCCTGGGGGTGTCCTGTGCAGGGCCAGGGGTTGAACACGGTGATCCTTGTGAGTCCCTTCCTACTCAGGATATTCCATGACAGAGCTTTGCAAAGAACAGCTCCTTTAACCTCTTTTGCTCTGATCTGTGAGAAACACGCAATGTGGGCACTGGAGATGGAGATGTATTTAAATTTCAAGGACTTGAGCACAGCAGCTGCCTCCTTCCCAGAGACCTGGGTGCAAGTTCAGGTCATTTGCTTTGGATTGAATGAAATGGTGACTCCCAGGCACCTCCAGAGATGAGAGTTATGGTCCAGCAGTAGCTCAAGACGCAAAGGGCAAAACAAGAGTGGACTTCTTTTTTTTAAAGACATTAAAACAGAGTCAAGAGGAACAAGAGAAAGTCTGTCTGATAGACAAGGCTGCTTGGCTTCTCTCCATCTTATCCAAAGGCAGCAATGCTGCAGCAAAAGCTCTTCTGATGTGTCAGAGAGACCCAGCACTGCACTCTGCAGCCTGTGCCTCTCGGGCAGAGCAGACACGAGCTCTCAGATAAAGCTCTCACTGCCTTATGCAGTTGCTTAGATCTTTGCCCAACCCCACAGATCTTCCCTCTCTGGTTTTGTTTTGATGGTTGTTTTTAAGGAGCCCTGGGAGGTAGATTTGATCTTCAGGAGTCTGTTTTGGATCAGCACTGTTAAAAATGGTATTGTTTTTCTGGCAATTGTACCTTATTCTTCTGTCTTGCCATGGAAGGAGGTGTCAGTTTGGGGCTTCCCTTGCACAGGATGTCACACTGTCACACGGGCAGTGGAGTCCTGTGGGATGAACAGAGCCTCCTCAATGGCAGATTCAGTCCCTCCTGCACTGGTGTTTTCCATATGAGCACAGTGGGTTGCCATGTCCTCCACTCCCCATGGTGAGCTCTGAGACATGGCTGCTGCACTCCAGCTCGGAGCTGTGGAATCCAGGGGGGAGATCCATTCCCAGCAGGTGTTCAGAGCTTATGCTGACCTGGCAGCCCTGCCCTCCTCGTGCAGTTTATCCCGGCAGACATCCCTGATCCCTGCCTGGCATGTCACAGGCCTCACCTCGGCCAGGAGGGGTGATGGCAGGAGCCCTGGAGCCAGGAGGCTGCTCTGAGCTCAGACATGCCTGCCTGGCCTCTGATGGAGGTGAGGTGGCTCACATTCTTGTCAGCCTGGGAGATGGGATGGAGGACAGCATTCCTGCCATCCCTAGAAGCTTTCCTTTGTTCTGGAGGTGTAGGCCAAAAGAAACAGTGTGAGGGAGCTAAAACCAAGGAGTGAGGTCTCATGGAAACATCAGTTAAAGCTGGAACTTGGATTTTTTTTTTGTCTGGACTGCAGCAAACACACATGATTTGCATTAACAGAGAGACTATACAGTCTGATTTGGCCTCAGGGCTAATTCCCTGTCTCTCTCCTTCTGTTGCCACAGCTATCCTGTAGACAACCAAAGAGGTTCTGGTTCTGGAGGGCCCAAACGATCCAGCCTGGTTAGCCCGAGCCACCCACCACCAGCTCCTCCGATCGGATCCCCCTCGGCAGCCAGGCCGGGCTTTGCTCCCCCTCCAGCTCCTCCTCCACCACCACCACTGATGGAAAACAACCCCCCTCCACCACCTCCCATGGGCTTCCCCTCCCCGGGAACCCCCCCGCCACCCTCGCCCCCTTCTTNTCCACCCTTGGCTTCCAGCGGCCTGGACGGCCCCCCGCCCCCTCCTCCACCCTCCGACACCTCCACATCCAAGCCCAAGTCATCCTTGCCTGCAGTTAGCGATGCCAGGAGCGATCTGCTTTCGGCTATCCGGCAAGGTAAGTTGTGTTTCCGTGCCAGCGCTCTCCTTTGCCTCTGGAAAACCCTTGGGAGCTTCTCCTGGGAGCAGTGTGACTGCCTTGCTGCTCAAGGCTTGTCCCTTGAGGTCCTGCCTTGTTTGCCCACCCTCATGAGCACCTTGCTGGGTTTTATGCTTCCCCAACACTTTCAGAGATGGCAGTGCTGGAATTGGTGTGATCCAGGTTTGTTGGGGAATGTACAGCAGTGGGGTTACCCTGTGGAGGGGCACAGGGAGGGATTTGTTCCTCATTCCACCTCCCACCCAGCCTGTCCTGGCTGTCACCATCAGTGTTATCCCAACACTCCCAGCCTGCCTCGCTCAGTGTGACAAAGGGACACCTCGGTGTAACCAGGACCTTGGCTCGATCCCCTCGGTTCCCTTGTTCCCAACAGGCTTCCAGCTGCGCAAGGTGGAGGAGCAGCGGGAGCAGGAGAAGCGGGACGTGGTGGGCAATGACGTGGCCACCATCCTGTCGCGCCGCATCGCGGTGGAGTACAGCGACTCCGAGGACGACTCCTCCGAGTTCGATGAGGACGAGTGGTCGGATTAGCCACGCTCCCATCCCCTCCTTCCCTTCTCTCCTGGGTTTGCTTCTTACAGAATCAGGTGGCCAAACCTCGCACCACATCCTTTTCATCCTGTAACCAAAGATGTGCCAAGGGTTTTCAGACAACCAGCAGCATATCTGCCCTGTCCCTCCCCCTCCGGCTTTGGCAGGACTCTGTGCTCTGCCTTTCCAAAAGGTCTCCTCACAGACACTGAGGATGTGGCGCTGGGATTTAGCTGGAGGGGGTGTAACGGTTGCTTATTTAAAAGAGAGCTAAACCTCCAGATTTTTGATGCCACCAGGCAGAGCACATATAAACCCTCCATCCTGAGGGATTTTTAAAGTAAAGATGGATGATCCTGTTGTGGCCGTGTGGCCTTTTGGATGAAGGACATTTTCAGCTGGTTTTCTCAGTGCAACAGCAGACAGTTGATCTGATGGCTCTTCTTGCCAGTGAATACTGGTAGTGCTGCAAGAAAATGGGCTTTAAATGTCAGTTCTCTGCTGCATCCCACTGTCAAATAATCAGGTTTTTGGCAATAGTGCACAATTCTTTCCCCCCTGACCCCTGAGTATTAATTCCAGATCACCCTGTGTGGGATCACCCCAGCTCCGAGGCTGCTGAGTGCCTTGGGTGGGACTTTTTTTATTTTAGAAGCTGCCTTTACCTTCCTCAAATCTCCTGGACTACTTTGCCAAAAGGAGACTTGCACAGAGGGATGTAAAACCAGGGCAGGATGCTTGCTCAGCTTCCCACTCTTGGGAAAGCAGAGGCACTGCCCCACTGAGACACATCTGTGGTCAGCTCTGAGCGGTGGCCAGACCTCGCCGGGCTGATTTTCTCCAATTCATGCTGAGATTGTGTTTTAAAATTCCAAATCCAGTGCCTAAGACAGGGAGATGGAGTGGGGAGGGCTTTTCTGAACACCAGGCACTGTGGTGGTCTTTGGCCTGCCAGGGCAGTTTGAGAGGTGCTTTTTTTTTAGCAAGGTGACCATACTTTTAACACAGGGACTTAAATGCTGGTATTGCCTTTGCTTCTTCTCCCTTCCCCCTAGGGAGGGGAATTTGTGTGCCTAAAAACATCGTGTGTGTGAACTGAGTTGCTCATCAGTTACATCAGACCTAACCTACCCTAATTTTGTTATTATAATTCATTAGTTAATTTTAAGAGAACGTTTTTTTCTCCTCACTAACCCTGTGAATTAATTCCCAGGCTGCTCACTATAGATCCAATACTGGCAGGGGAAAATGGGGAATTTGAACTAGCTGACCTCGGTTTTATCGCTGTTTTATGTTACCTTACATAGAATATGAGCATATCTTGGAAATCTAACCCAGATACCCCTGATGTGTATTTTAATTTGGACATGACTCAGTAAGGGTCATGCAAAAAGCAATTCCAAAGCCTTTTTGAGGTTATGGGTCCAGCTGTTGTGGGATGTGTGTCCCACTAAGACCAACTCTCCCATCTTTTTGCCTTTCCTAAAGTATTTCACCAGCCTGTGCCTGTCTCTCTTCCCTGCCTCACCTCCTTTAATGATGTTGCTGATACCTGGAACACTGGGCCCTGCCCGAGGCTTGCTGGAAATCCTGCTTGGGAGTTGATTGATGGCTTCAGCTTGTGCCATCGAGTTCTTACTGATTCTTTGTGTGTGTGTTAATCTTGGCTGGGGCAGGGATGGCCTGAGATGAAGGATGGGCTCAGGCATGCAGATCAAGCTGGACCCAGTGAGACCCCAGAGATTCCCTGGGTGGCTGTGCCATCGGGTTTTGTCTGCAGGCAGGATGCAGAGGGCGTGGGCAGCCAGGCATCCCCATGGGCTGGGGACATCTGAGCAGCACTAGTGCCAGGTTCTGGAGGAGGGAACAAACCCCTGATGAGCCGTGGTGCAGTGGAGAGACTTGGAAATGCAAAGGGATGGTTGCTGCAAGCTGGGTGAGGGGATGAGAGAGGCCCTGCCTCGTTCTGCTGTGCTTTCTGAGAACATCCTCCTCCGGCTGACAAGTTCCAGAGACAAGTTCCTGGGAAAAACGGGCCCTGAGCTAACCCGGGCTGACAGCAGGATCACACAGGGAAGCCAGGAGCCTGCAAATGCCAAACCTGGCTAAATTTCAGATTGCCTTAACTAGACTTAGCCCTTGTTGGGAAAGGGAAGCGAGTCTTCCTATTGCCTGAAATACCAAAAAGTGCCATATTCCCCCAGCCCCGATGGATGGTGTGTCAGGCAGGGCTGTGCCCGAGGTGCTGGGACTCGTCCCTCACGCTGCCTATTGCACAAGGATGCTGCTGTGTGGGCACGGCCGTGGGTGGAGGTGGCTCCTCTGGCCTCCAAGCAGCAGGAGGGACGCTGCCTTATCCCTGCAAGCCTGCTGGAAACACCCTCTGCTCCCAAATCCCATCCCAGGGCGGGAATCAAAACTGCGGGATCCTAAACAGAAGGGCTGTGGACAGGTAGAGAGGTTGGTTGGTGGAGTGTTTTTTAAATTTTGATTCCTGCTTTTTTTTTTTTTTTCCTTAAATCTCTGATTGCCAAGCAGGCTTAGCCCGTGTGGAGATCCCTGAGAAACAGCTGCTCCAGAGAGGGGCCATCTCTGAGTATAGTTGCAAAATCGCAGAGCTCTGGGCCACCAAGTGAGCTCAATGTTTTTGAAAGCAGTAGGGGAGGAGGAGAGGTGCCAAAACCAACCTTTGCAAGACAGAGCAGCTGTGCTGGAAGTGCAGGGCTGCTCTACCACCTCTGCCCTCATACGGTGGGCTCTCACTCCTTCCTCCCCACTCGTGGTGGGGCTTTGGCGAACCTGGAGCATTTCCCGAAGCGCAGGGCAGGAGCTGGTGCTCCCCACGAGCCGCCTCCCGCTCTCCCTTGCAGCCATTTCGCCCATCCTGGGAGCCGCTGGCTCGGGTCTGCAAGTCCGGGCAGGCACGGCCGCCTTCCCTTCCCTTCCCTGGTTAAACATTCTCCCGGTGTCCTCGCCCGCAGTGCTTGGCTGCTGCTCCCGGCAGCCTCTTCCCCCGCCGCCCCCCTTCCCTCGCTGGGAAAGCCTGGTCCCGGCTCCCCGGGCTCAGCCCGGAGCCGCAGCCGGTGACCTTCACTGCTTCTCCTCTCCTTATCAGAGCCAGAGCACCAGGCCAGAGCCACGGAAGGGGCTCCCGGAGCTCCCAGATGGCTGAGGAATCGTGCAGAGTGTCATTTCAGGGAAAGGGTAGATTGGATTTTATATTTTTTTTCAGAACATGAACTTATTTAACGTGTTTCTTTTGGAAGTCCCTGCCCTGGAGGGGCTCTGGGACAGAGCTGCCTGGCAGGGCACATGCAGCTGCCCCGGGTCAGGTTTCACTGCTGTTGGATTTCGGGGGTGCTTTCTTCTCTTCCTTTTTAAACAAAGCCTTGAAGTGGAAGTGGATCCGATGTTTTTATTACTGTATTAACATTCATTTTAATTCACTTCAGAAACTAACCCGTTTTTCTTCCCGATTAGAATGTCATAGAATTAGACAAGCTGTAACCCCTCCTGAAGTGCCTTATTTTCCTACATGATATAAATATATTTATAAGAGTAATTATTTCACTTGTATCTTAGGGGTTTATTGCTGAGCAGGAGATGAGGTGGGAGAGGAGGGATGGGAAGTGCCCTCCATGGACCCAGCCAGGCTGGGGGTCGGAAGGGCCACGTTTGATGGATACTCTCAGGGTGCAGGGGATTCCTCACTTCAGACCAAAGGAGTTTCAGCAGTGAAACTCTGCTTAGAAAGAAGGTAAAAGGATGAAACCCCCAAACTTGTGAGCAAAATACTGTAGATTTGTCAGATTGTTTTTTTTTTTTACCCCTGCGAAATAAACACTGATGGCTGGACTCTGCAGAGAGGCAGTGGGTGTGGGGGAGCAGAGCCTGCTCCTGGTCCATACTTGCACATCCCAGTGCAGACTCCCTGCCTTCAGTATTCCCATGTAATGTCTGTGCTTTTCCCTGTCGGTTGCTGTATAAGCCAGATTTCCTGCTGCTTTGTTTTGTTGTTTTTAATAATCAGCTCAGTAACCCCTGGATGAAGATCCCAACTGCAAATATTTTGTAATGTACATGTATAAAAAGAAGTAATAATTTTTTTGATTCTTTTTTAAAACTTGATAAAACCTTTCTATCCAGTCGGTGCCTGTGTGTGTTACTGTGGGGGGTGTGAGCCTGGGCCTGGCACAGGGGCTGCAGTGGCTTTGTGTGTGACTTGGAGTCATGGAAAGGTTTAGGCTGGAAGGGACCTTAAAGCTCATCTCATTCCATGGGCAGGGACAGCTTCCACTATCCCAGGCTGCTCCAAGCCCCATCCAACCTGGCCTTGGACACTCCAGGGATGAGGCAGCCACAGCTGCTCTGGGCAAACCTGGCTCATTCCTGGGAGCACGGGAGGTGTGGGGCCACCTGAGCCAGTTGTGCCTGTCCTTAGTGCAGCCACCAGGGTGTCCCTTGGGAAGCGCATTGTCCGTGAAGGTGCAGGCAGAGGCTGAGGAAAGCTGGTGCATCCCGAACTGTCTGGCAAACACCATCAGCACAGGCACCTTTTCCATGCCAAAGTGCTCTGAGGGCTGTTAACAGTGGGAATTTGAGGGTCACAGCACCAAGGAAGCCCCACCCAAGAGCAGCTTCCAGCCTCCCTCCAGCACTCCCTGCCATAGGAAATGAATCCAGGCTCCATCTTGCAGAGCAGAGTTGCTGCAGCTGGGCTGGGAAGGGGCTGCAGCAGCTTTTTGCCTCCATTTCGCAGCTCCAGGTCCCTCGTGCAGTGAATGTGCCTGGCAGTGGTGGCTGCTGGCCCCGAGCTCAGGTGCCTCATCTGGCCTCGCTCCGTGGGGCTCTGTTTTCTTGCTGGTTGGTGAAAAGCAACAAAAGGCTCTGTCCCTGCTGCTTCTTGTGCCTGCTTTTACCACGGGCTTTGCTCTGCCAAATTCCCTTGGCTTTAGGAGACACCGGTGCCTCGCTCTGCAGCACTGTGCCTTTCTTGGCTGACAATGGTCCCTGGCTGCAAAACCTCATTAGATTAATTGGCCTTGCCAGCTCCTGAACAAGCAAGGCCTTTAGTCGTGCTGGGGCGCAGAGGGCAGGGGAAGGAGGGAGCTTTGAGGCTTCCACACTCCCTTGAGCTGCATGTCCCAGCTCTTGGCTCCAGCTGGAGCCTGGGAGGAGCAACTGGAGCTCCTGGCTGCCTTTGGATGGGTGTGGCTGTGGCCAGGTGGTGCCTCTGCTATTGTGGGGTGCAGGACAACACGTGGCCTTGTGCTTTTGGAGTGACAGCCCTTGGAAGTCATCGTCAGAGTTTGGGGAGTGTTGGTGAGTTTTGTGCTGGTTTGACCCCCTGAACAACAGAGAAATCTTAGTCCCAGATCTGCCTTCCTTCCACAGAGCCGGGAAGCTCCTGGAGGCTGAGGTTTAGCTCGGTGCAGGGAGGAGAAGCTCAGCAGGGATTGCCTGTATGAGCCCCAGCCCTGTCCCTGAGCAGCACTTTGCTGCCACAGCTGGGGCAGTGTCACCTCAGCTCCGCAGCCTTGGCACACCGACCTTGGCCCCGGCCTTTGATCCCTCTCCGTGCCCATCTGTCTCTTCCACATGACTCGGCACAGGATCACAGCTGGCCGGGCTGCGGCTTCGCAGGAGCCCCCGTCTCCAAAGACCTATTTCATTTTCTCCTTCAAGGTGGTGTTAGCAACACCCAGAAGATGCTGCCGGCTGCCTTGGACGAGTGGGCTGCGTGTCCTTTCCACCACTGACGTCAGCTTCTCTCCCTTAATTCCCCCTCTGGGACCGAAGCGAGTGCAGGCGCTGCCAGCTCGGATCAGCGTTAACAGCCTGCTCTCCCAGTGTGTGGCAGCGCTCCGCCGTGCCAATGTCACCCCCGACGCGCGCTGCTGTCCCTGCCCAAGCAGCCATGGGTGGTGGGAGAGCACTCCCCTCTTCCAGCATCCTGGGAAGGGCCCGGTGCCAGCAGAAAGTCCCCGTTCCTCGCACGTAGGTGTGCTGAGATGGCAGCTCAGCCCCTCAGAAATGGCTGACTCCTCTCTCTCGCTCTCTTGCTGCCTGGTGGGCTTTTTCTCTCCTCCTCCCTGCCTTTGCCGTTGCCTACGCGGTTGTGTGGGGAAGGCAATCGGCTCCCGTGCTGCGGATGGCTTTATCTGTAACTCTTCCATCTGCTCACAGCAGCTCACAAATAACCACGGGGTGCCAGAGGAATTATGTTATTTGGAGCTCAAGTTTCTGCAGTCTGGCAGGGCAGCAGCTCTGTGCCGGGCTCAGCCGCTCTGCAAAGGCCACGCCGCCATGGCCAGGGCTTAAGGCAGGAGCTGGGGATGTAGCCAGGGCTGAATTATTCACCCCATCCAGTTAGACAAAGCCCCAAACCTGAGCCAGCATGGAAGCCTGGTCCTGTGGGAGCTTCCTGTGGAGAGCAGAGGGTCCTGCTGGCCCCAGGTCCCTGCACAGCCGTGGGCTTGTGGCACAAAGCCACCTTCTGCATCATACATGGCAACAGGGATAAAATGGGAGGCTGCTGACCCCCTTTCCTTGAACTCTGCTGTTTCCCACCAAGCACAGCCCTTTTCAGACAGATCTCCCTCCCTGGGAAGCACCATCCAATGCCTCCAGAGCCATGGCTGAGGTGGTGGCCGGGGATGATGCTCGAGGCCGAGCTGTGCCGGGAAATGCCTCCCGCTGCCTCCGGCATTTGGTAAAACACTTACAGCAGGGCCGTGTTTTCTTCATTTCCTGCCTGCTCCCGCTTCCAAGGAAACAAAATCCCCCAAGCCAGGGCTGAGGTTTCTCATTTAAATGTAACCCAGGCCCATAACTGGAGCTGCCAGCCCTCCCCATGGCCTGTTGTTCCCAGGGTGGTGCAGGAGGAGGTACATCAGGGCTCGTGGTCCCATCGTGGGCACTCCAGGAAAGCATTGAGAGCAGAGACCCATCCCTGGGATAGGGTGTGGGGAATGGCAGCTCTCACCTGTGCCCCAGGCAGAGCACTTGGGGTTCAGGGTGCCAGGGGGAGGTTTTGGGGTTGCAGCAACCTCCTTTCCTCCTCCCATCTGGCAAAACTCCGGTGGTTCTGGCACCAGGGCTGGAGCAGGGGCTCCGGAGTGGGTGGTTTGGGACCAGCCCTGGTTGTGTTGTGGGTGCTGCCAGCTCTCTCACCTGCACAGTAGCCAAGGGCAAATGCTTGGAGCCAGATCTGAACCCCTCTGCTGCCAGCAGGCCCAGAGCTACTCACACCAGAGAAGGGAACAAACCCCAACCCGCCCTCCCTCCCTGCACTGCAGCACGGGCAGGCCATGGAGGAAAGAGCTGCATGTGCTTGCAGCATCTGCTGGGAGCCTGGGAAGGGCTGGCCCTGCCAGATGTGTGAGCACAGCTGGAGTGAGGCCGTGCCCACATCTCTTAGCTCATATTTTAACCCCAAAGTTGGGCTGTTGGTCCCCCACGAGCCTCTCCTGCATATCCCTGGTGTGGGGGTGGCTGCTCAGCACTCTGGCGCTTCTTGGACGGATTTGACTCTTTTTTGTAGCTTCACTTTCTGCATTTGTCTCCACTAAAAAAGGGAGCAGGCTGGGCCCTGCGGTATCTCCCCGCCTGGTGCCGCCTGCTCCGTCATCCCCCAAAGGCCTGGAGCAGCTGGGAACATCCCTGGACTCGCTGGAGTGCTGGGAGAGGAACCAGCACTGGCCCGGGGGGTCCTGTCTTCCTCCAGCCCATGCTCCACCTGAGCTTCCCTCATCCATCCTGACTGCAGGGAACTGGACACAGGTAGGAGCCAAGGATGCATTTCTCACCGTGGTGGCAGCAGGGGACAGGGCTGTGAGGGTGACATTCTCGGGGTGGTGGTGACAAGGATTCAGTGAGGGCTCAGCTCCCGAATTTCTGGTTCTGGGGAAACGCCTTGGCCTGAGTTGTGATGGCTTTTGATGCCACGTTGTCACTTTGGGTCACCGCAGCTCCTGAGTCCTCTGCATGCCCAGTCAGTCTGGGAAGCTCATCAGCAATGGCACAGCCCTGCCAGGAGCTGGGAAGGGGAGGCTGCAGCCCTGTGCTCACCCCCACTGCCGGCCATGGTGGGTGGGAGCATGAGGATGGGCTCCAGCAGACCTGAATGGTGCTGCCTTTGTGCCTTGCACACTCTGGCGTGTCACCCTGTCCCCAGGGGAAGTGACAGGGACCCCAGGGAGTGGGAGGAACTGGATGGGCTTGCACAGCGTGAAGAAGCTCCCTCTGAAGACATCAGCAGGGGAGGCACGAGGGAGAGAAAAGCTGTTTCAGCTGCCATGTGATGTTGACATAAGAATCACCAGGTAAAAACTGCCCCTGCATACAGCAGAGCTGGGAATTACGGGATTTTTCACTGCTGGGGGAGATAGGCTCGGGAATTATCTCCTGAGGGTGCTCGGCTGAGCCCTGGGGTAAAATGAACACCTGCAGCCTCTGGCTTAACCTCGGTGGGGACAAGGGGAGCCCGAAATTCCTCATCCCCAGCGCTGAGCCCAGCCCTGGGAGAGCTGGAGACAATCTGTGGGTCCCTCAGCCCTCCCAGCCCGATCTCCCCTCATCACTTGCTGACACAGCCCCTTGCCAGCGCTCAGCCGAGGGAAATCCTCATTTCCTTTGCAATAAACAGCCCCAGCCCTCGGGGCTGTCCCCAGGTCCCCGAGCCCAAGGTGAGGCGGGGCCGCGCACATCCCACGGTACCGAACCGGGCTCTGCCCCATCCCCGCCCCGGGCTCTGCCCCATCCCCGCCCTGGACTCTGTGAGTGCCCGAATCCCCGTGAGGAACCTGCTGCTCCCTGGCCGGGCTGCACGGGGGGCTCTGGGGGCGCACAGGCTGCTACCGGAGGGGCTGAGCTGCCCTAATTAGCTCTGCCATCATTAACCCCGCCTTCCCCGCCACCAGCAGGCAGCTGGGGCAGCAGGGATGGGTGTTCAGATCCCGTGTGAGCAGTGACTTTCGAAGCATGGGAATGTCAGTGTGGGGGTGCTGGGCACGGTCCCCCTGTGCCCCTTCGACAGGAGAGGGGCTGGGGGGGCAGAGATGGAGGCACAGATACCGCTCCTGCTGGGTGGAGGGCCCGGGTTGGAACCCCTCGGGCGGACGCCCCCGGTGGGAATGAGCCCTCGCCATCCCTGGGTGGGGGGACGTGCCAGATGTCACCAGCAGAGCTGCACGCAGCCCCTGAGCCTGCTGGGGCTGCGAGGATGACGATGGTCAGGGGCCTCCGTGCTGCTCCCCCCGGGCCAGCTCCTGCTAACAGGATGTGATGGGTGGGGGGAGCGCTGTCACTCGGCATCTCTTATCCGGGAGCAGGGAAACGGAGCAGGGGGACGGCCCTGATGGGACTCGGGAACCTCAGCCTTCTCTGCCCCCTGGGGAAACACCATCCACCCCCTCCCCAGCATCAAACAGCCGCACCTCATACCACAAATTAATTTATTCCCCTACCAGTGTTGTAAACAAGAAGCAGCCCCCTCACCCTGACCCACGGAGGGGTCCCTATCCAGAGGGGTCCCTGTCCTGAGGCATCCCCATCCCAGGGGATCCCCATCCTCGGGGGTCGCCTTCACGAGGGGCCTTTCACATCGGTCTCCCCAGCCCAGAAATGTGCAAATCCAATCCCAGTGCAAAGAAAGGCTTTGGCAGGGGGAGCCCTGGGTGCCGTGAGGGGGTGGCAGCACACAGGGGACCCCAGAGCTTGTGGGTTTGGGGGTGCAGAGCCTCCGGCAGCCCCCCCTCCTGAAGGCAGCGAGCACTAGAGGGCAGCAGGGCCCAGCGCTGGGCGGCGGGAGGGAGGCATGGAAATCAAATTAAATAATAATTCAAATACCAATAAATAAATAAACGGATGGACGGCTGGGAGAAGGGGGTGGGGTGAGGGGGTTGAGTCCCTCCTCCTCTGGCAACGAGTCTCTCCTCCCCTTCCCCAAATGTATAAAATATATTTTGACTATCTGAGGTAAATAACAAGGTTGTAAAAAAAAACAAGAGGGGAGGAACGTTCCTGGTATTTCCCCACCCTTAAAAAAATAAAGCATCATAAATAGTTTTAAAGAAAATATGAGGATCACCCCCCTCTCTCTCACACATAAATATAGATTATATTATGAATAAAAAATACGTTTTTCTCTCTATTCAAAAAGTGAAAAAATAGAGGAAAAGAAGGGGTTGTGCCCAAAAAGGATGAGGCTGGGAAGAGCTGCTTGATTCCAAGAGCTCCTGCAATGTGCCTCTGGGGACGAAAAGGGGGAACCAAAGCAAATCCCCGGCTGCAATCGGTAAGTGAGAGCTGCGGGGGGGGCGCCTCAGACGTCACTGGGGGAGCGGGAGCGGAAAGGCAGCGCGGAGGAGAAGCAGCCGCAGCACACGGCCCACAGCACTTTCTGGATCTCCTGGTTCCTGAAGGCGTAGATGACGGGGTTGAGCATGGAGTTGTAGGTGGCGGGCAGCAAGGTGGCGTAGGTGTAGAGGGCGGGGCAGCTGTAGTCCCCCAGCAGCCCGTACACCGCGAAGGGCAGCCAGCAGGACGCGAAGGTGCCCAGGATGACGGCCAGGGTGGCGATGCCCTTGCGGGTGGTGACGTAGTGGGAGCTGGCCAGGAGGTGCCTCTGCACGGCGATCTGGTGGGCGTGCCGGCACACGATCCTACAGATCTGCACGTACAGCTGGAGCATCACCGCGAACACCGCCAAGAAGGAGACGGAGAGGATGATGAGGTGGTTCTTGGTCAGCGGTTTGACGATGCTGCAGGCGGAGGGCTCCCTCAGGCAGTTCCAGCCCATGACGGGCAGCAGCCCGTAGCAGATGGAGGCTCCCCAGGTGAGGATCAACATGATGTAAGTCCTGGTGACCGTCCTCTCCGAGTAGTAGGTGAGGGCGTTGTAGAGGGACAGGTAGCGGTCGATGGTGATGGTCAGCAGGCTGCAGACGCTGGCCGTGAAGGAGGTGACCAGCAGCCCCACGGTGAGCAGGCTGACCGCTTCCGAGGGGATGAAGTACACAAAGGCAAAGTGCAGGATCAGCCCCAAACCTGCCAGGAGGTCGGCTGTGGCCAAGCTGCCGATCAGGAGGAACATTGGGGCACGGAAAGCCGGGGTGTAGAAGATGACCACCACCACGATGGCGTTCTCACAGGAGATGATGGTCCCCGAGATGCAGAGGACAACGTCCCACGGGTTCAAGGCGAGGGGTTGTGCCACAGACTCCAGATCCAAGGAGCTGCCACTGCCATTCCTGGCTGAGAACCAGCCCTGCTGGCCTTCGCTGGAGTTGGGGGGCCCTTTCTCCATCATGATGGCAGAGGGTGACCTGCAAGAGCAGCCCCTCAGCACCTGCTGTCCACGAGCTGCCCCTGCGCCACCCAGACGGGACAGGACTGCCTCCCCACAAAAGTTGTCTTCAGGAGGGTGGGCAGAGCAGGGTCGGTTGAGGGTGTGCTCCTCGCTGCTTGCTCCGAGGGGATTTTTCTGGATGAGATGGTTTAGTTTAAAATAAATAAATAAAAATAAAAAATAAAGGGAACACACGCGCACAAACACACGCACACACACGCACACAGACACACACCACCCCTTCTCCTGGCTGCCTTAGCTGCTGGGGGTTGGGCACTGCGTGATTTTGATGAAGAAATCCAGGGGAGCAGGACTGGCAATAGAGAACACCCTCCCCCGCGAGGAGTTCGGGGCCACAGTGAGGGGATCCTAAGCAGCAGGTAAAGGTGATGACCGTGCCCCCCCCGATCAGCCCCCCAGCCGGAGCAGACACCCTCCTCTCCGCACCGTGGCATCCTTTCTTACCTTGGGGCTCTGCCTCTTCCTGGCCGGGCAGTACAACCCCTGGACGGGCTTGGGGGGGCACGGCCGCCCCTCGCCACCCTCCCCATAG
>VWYP01031389.1:61673-99997 GCA_013400435.1 Pycnonotus jocosus
GAGGTGGCAGCACTTACCGAGCACAGGGCGGCAAGAAAAGGGGATTATTTTTAGCCCGGTTTCTCAGGAAATGAGACTTCAGCAGTGGCTTCGTGTGTCTGTCTGTGAGCCACCCTCCTCTTCCTCCCCTTGCAGGGCGCTCGCTGCTCAGCTCTGGTGCGGGGGGGGGATCCCAGAGGGATGGGATCCCTGTCCGGGTGTCCTGGGAATGCCATGGGTGCCTGGGAATGTCCTGGGTGTCCTTGGAGTGCAGCCAGATCCCTGCAGGGACACAATGATGTGAGGGCACCTGAGTCCCCACAGGGCTTCCCGTGGGCTGGGGGCTCAGCTCTGGCTCACCCCGGGTGGGCACCGAGCCCTCTCTGGGCATCCTGGACCCTTTGTTCCTGCAACACCCAGCGTGAGGAACATTTCTGGGATGGAGAAGGGCGTGAGGAGCAGTGGGGAACATTTCTGGGATGGAGAGGGGCGTGAGGAGCAGTGGGACACGTCCTGCAGTGTCACCCGGAGGTGCACTGAGTTTGCTGGGTCTCAGCCACAGCCGGTGCCTCGGCTGGAGGGGACAGAGGCTGCAGCAGCCCGGGGACAGCCGGTGACACCCAGGAACGCCCTGGCCAGCAGCACACCTGAGCCCGGTGCCCAGCCAGCCCTCGGGGATGGTTTTCCTTGCAGGCAGCTCCTGGAGGAGCAGCCCCGGTGCCGGCAGGGTCCAGGGCAGGCTCGGGGCAGGTTCTGCCTCATTTCAGCCCTGCCTGGGCGGCCCCGAGCCGGCCCTGCCCCGGGGCAACTCCGGGCTCGCCCCCAGCCCTGCTCCCTCCAGGATTTGCTGCTCAGGCCGGGAGGTGCAGGAAAATCTGCTTCTCCTGGGGGGAAACTGAAGCAGGAGCACGAGCTGGAGCATGGGCAGGGACCCAGCAGTGATTTTTGGGTGATGGGGAAGCCCTTGTGGCACAGCAGCCCGGCTTTGACATTGCTATGTGTCCCCTCAAAGGCACGGGGCCACCTGGCCCCATTCCTCTCCTGGGCTCTCAGCTTTCCGTGCCCTCTGCCCTCCCAGAGCCTTTCATGTGGCTCTCAAGCACTCTCTGGACACACAGCAGTGGTGCCACATCCCCCTGGGACAGACCCCAGCTCTCACGGTGACAGACCCCAATCCCTCAGGCTGGGGCCCTTCGCTTGCACGCGTTTTTATTTTCTTATTTCAAATCCCCCAGCAGAGCAAGGGCCTCGAGGCGTTTCCAGCTCTGGCTCTGGCTGGGAATGACATTCGAGGCCTGGCTGAGAGGCCAGCGTTGGATCTGGACCCCCTCCCCTCCCCTCCCCTGCCTGGGAAACAACTGAGGATAAGGGGGGATCCACAGCCTGGGAGGCACCACAGCCCCCGGCAGCTTCCAGAGCTCCCAGAGCTCCCAGTGCACTGGAATATTGCTCCTGGGGAGCCTTTGATGCATCCCCCAAAGGGGGTGACCCCTAGGACCCCTCCCCTCCGGCCAGCTGCAGAAAAGTGACCCCACTTCAAAGGCGGCTCCCTGGTGGGGACATTCCCAGCCCCACAGCGGGGACATTCCCGGTCCCACAGCAGCGACATTCTCGGCCCCACGGCACTGCCATTCCCGGTCCCATGGCACTGCCATTCCCAGCCCCACAGCGGGGACATTCCCGGTCCCACAGCAGCGACATTCTCGGCCCCACGGCACTGCCATTCCCGGTCCCATGGCACTGCCATTCCCAGCCCCACAGCGGGGACATTCCCGGTCCCACAGCAGCGACATTCTCGGCCCCACGGCACTGCCATTCCCGGTCCCATGGCACTGCCATTCCCAGCCCCACAGGGGGGACATTCCCGGCCCCACAGGGGGGACATTCCCGGCCCCACAGCGGTGACATTCCCGGCCCCACAGGGGGGACATTCCCAGCCCCACAGCGGGGACATTCCCGGCCCCACGGCAGTGCCATTCCCGGCCCCACGGCGGTGCCATTCCCGGCCCTGGTGGCAGCCGCGGTGCCCGGCGGGGTCGGTCACTCTCGGCCAGCCCCGGACGGGCTGTGGGGGCAGCAGCGGGGTCACTCCGGGATGGGGGCTCAGGCCATGCGGCAGCTGGGATGGATCCTGACATTCCACTGTCAGCATTCCTGGCCCCCGGGCTGCGCTGGGAGCCCGGAGAGGAAGAGGAGGGGAGCGGGGCTGGCACGGCAGCCTCAGCCCTGGGCAGGGCCCTGATGGGGCTGTCTGGGCACACTCGGACCCCGCTGCTTCCCTCTGTCCCCACATTCTGTGGGGCTCAGCTCCCACACCCTGCTCCCATCCCCTGCAGCTCCCGCAGCCGGAGATTGTTGGGAAAATCCTGCCAGGCCTGGGAGGCGGGCAGGGATCCCTGTGGCCCCGGGGGCTTTGGCATCCTCACCTCACCTTCCAGCCACAGATGTGTGTGGGATAAACCCTGAGAGCCGCTTGGTTCCTGCAGGAGCTGAGGCTGCTCACCTGGAGGGGCTGAGCAGGAGGATCCAGGTGGTTTTCCATAAAATGGCTGCACCATGAAATCCCCTGGCCTTGGACACAACCTGATTTTAAGGCTGATGTACTCCCCGCCACAGCTCCAGCCTCTGGATATCAGATGGAACAGAAAATCAGTGGCTGCATCTGCAGTCAGCAGGCACAGCTCTCCCTGCTCCCAGTTCAGGCAGCAGATCCTGCTGGGAGACGGGAAAATGAGTCTGGCTCTTTGCTTCCAGCAGCCCCAGGGCCAGGACAGGCGTCCCCTCCCCCGGGAAGATGAGGGGCTCCGGGCTGGGAAGGCAAAGGAGCTGGGAAGGCAGTGCCTCCCGGAAAAAAAAGACACGGCAGAGACAAAAGGGAAGCTGCTCACAGCTGAAGGGAATCAACCTCGGAAAAAAGCATCTCCCAGCCCAGAACACTTGGCTGCCCTTGCACAGGCACTGAGACTCGGTATTAAATCCCACAAACTCTTCCTCACTGCAGGGATGGGGAATTCTCCTGCCCCCCCAAACCTCCTTCCCAGCAGCAGGGTTGTGTTTTCCCTGGAGCAGGGAAAAGGGCGAGCTCCTAAAGCCAAAGGTGTGGGAGTGTCAGGATCCTCTGGGCAGGAGAGGAGCTGGGGAGATCCCGATCCCAACCCTGCTCTTGGCTGAGGGCTGGGAAGAGACACAGCATTTGGAGATACCCACAGAAATCAGTTTATTTCCCTGCCGTCGGGATTATGAAACCACAGAAGCAGAGTTTAAATATTTACAAAGAAATCCAGCGCCCCGCAGAGATGAAGGGAACAAAGGATGAGGGATGGGGGCTCGCCCTTGCCCTTCCAAACTCCGCTCTGGTAAAAAGCATCAGGAGCAAACGAGAGGGAATTTTACAGTGGGGTTTTGGAAGCCCAGGGGCTCCCTGACACCCCCAAGTCTCAGCTTTGGCAATTCTTGTAGAGCTCATGATAAAAACGGACGGGAGGGGCCGAGGGGCTGGAGGTTATTGCTGAGGGTGGATCCAGCCCCGGGGCTGGGCACTCCAAGGAATCACACGGACAGCAGCACACAGGGAATAATTCCCCTCTCCCACCCGGCTCCTCGCCCTGGGCAGGCTGGGCAGCGGCTCCTGGGCGGGGAGCAGAGCTCGGACACTCCCTGCTTTCATCCCCCTTCTCTTTGATGAGGATTTCGGCGCTCAGGCAGCCCCAGGCCCAGCAGCGCCCATCCCAAGCTCTGCACAGAGCAGCCACTGCAGTGCTGCAGCTCCAGGGGGACGGGGAAGGCCACGATGGGTGACAGAGGGACAATAATGAGCAGGAGGCATAAGGGGTGATTTAAAAGTGACTGAGAAAAAAGGGGAAAACACAGGAAGAGCTCAAGAGGAGGGTTCAACCCTCCCACCTGGCTGCAGGAGGCGGTGGAGTGGGAGAGGCACACGGGGAGGGGTCTGGAAACCAGCAGGCTGACAGGGAGGGGGCTCCACAGTCAGAGGAAGCTGCAGACATGGCAGGGGACCCCAGAAAAGCTTTCCTGCTAGCCACAAGCACTGTGAAATGGATTCCTTGGAATCTGTCAGGTCCTGCAGTAATGAGCTGGTTTTTCAGGTGTGAGTGGAAGAGCTCCTTTCCCCGCTCTGCAGTCAGCAGGGACCTGCTCAGCTGCACATCACACTTCAGCCAGGCTTGGTTTTAAAATTCCCCCTGGCTCAGAGCCCCCCCAAAATCAGCACCTGCAGAGTAGATCCAGTTGCAGAACGGGTTCCAGGTCACATTAAAACTCCTTCCTGCCTGGCACTCAGGGACAGCCCCCCTCCCACAGCCCATCCTGCCCGAGCTGTGCTCCCACAGCTCCCTAAACCATTCCTCAATCACCAGCCAGGAGCAAGGCACTGCCCCAGTTTGCTGCTGCAAAGCCCAGCCAGATGGGCAGCTCCCAGCCCCTTCACCTCCTCTGCTCAGCTCCAGGCTCAGGTGCTGCTCCCACAGAGGTTTTCCAGCCCCAGGCTGAGCCTCTCTGTCCCAGCTGCTGCCTGAGACCCAGAGCACGGGGATCAAAGGGAAACAAGTCCCTTGTGAGCATTGCAGTGCCAGATTTAGCAACTGAGAGCCCAAGGAGAAGCAGGGAAGTGATATTTTCTCTGGCACAAGCTAAAAGGGATAAAGGGCTGCCTCCCAATGCTGCAGCAGGCTCCTGAAGGGGTGCACCCTGCCATGAGCCGTTCCCAAGCCAGCCCTGGGCTTTCCTGCCTCTCCAGGCTCACCAGCAGGACCAGGGGAGCTGGCCCTGCCACAGAGCGTCCCTCAGGAGTGTCCCACCTCAACCCCTGCCACTGCTGGGGGCCAAGGCTGAGTGCTGGGCACCCCAAACTCCCAGGGAGAACCCCACACTTCCCCTTTGGAATGTGTGCTGCTGGAGAGATGTGCCACAGGGAAAACAGCAACTCCCTAATTGCAGACCCAGGAAACTTGAGGAAGCATCTGATGAAGAGGAGGAAAGCAGGTGATCAGAGACCCTCCCAAGGTGTATCTGCTCGTGCCACTGCAGGAGGCAGAGTTTGCCTCTGGGCTTTTCTTGGCACTGAAAGCAAAGGTGCCCACCCCTCTCCTTTCCTGACCCCATTCCCACCTCCTCAGCTGCAGAAAGGGAGAGAGCAGAAGCTTCCAGACCCCTGACACTGGGGGACACCACGGACAGAACAGAAACAGGAGGAAAAGAAGCCAACTCCAGGAGACAAAGATGAACTGTCACGATGGAGTGGGGCCGCCACCTTCCCTGGAAAAGGCTCCCAGAGTCCCAGGCCTCCATCCTGCTGGATCAGTCACAGTTTCTTCCTTTGTGTGCTCAGGCATTGGGGGGTTCAGGGCTGCCATCACCGCAGGTGGAGGGTGAGAACCACGGTCACAATCACCCCCAGGAAGAGGACAAAGGGCAGCCAGGTCTTCACAAATCCCCCTATGCTGCAGGAGGAAAAGGGGGGAAGGTTCAAATGTGAGAAATCAGCAGAGACAAAAGGATGGGAGAAAAACTGGAGAAATTCTCCAGAACAGGGCAGACTCCACAGAAGTGGAGCTTCCTGCAGGGCAGTCCTCACACAATCTCCTCTTCAGGCACAAGGAGCAGAAATGGAGATGCAAAATCCTTTCCTTAAGGAAAGCTCGGGGTTTCCCTCCCCACTCCAGTTGGAAACTCCAGAGCAGCTGGAAATCAGACCAGTTTTTATGTAAACAAGATTCAAGAGAGGAGAGGGAAACCAGTAATCCTTGGAGAGAAGCCATCCTGTGACCTTATGTTCTGACCTAACCCAGCCAGAAGACAACACCGAGTGAGATTTGCTTTAGCCAGCATTTCCCAAATTCCAGGCACTCCAAATTAGCAGCCAGAAACAGTATTTTGGGAGCAGCATCTAGTGCAACCCAGCAAGCACTCCTGCTTCTCTTGCTGAGCACAGGCAGTGACAGCACCACCCACCAGCAACACACCCACAGCTTAGGGGGATGTTTCTCCCTTCTCCATGGGCCAGGTCATGCTTCAGAGGGCTCAGGAGAAGGAAAGGGCCCCTTGTGCTGCCAAATCCAGGCTGTCCCTCAGCTCACCTGACGTATTTCCCATAGAGGAGTGTGAAGAAGCACAGTTTCACCATGTTCCAGGAGGTGCTGTTATCGTACCTCATCAAGTTTAAGGCCAGAGCCACGTGGGAATGGCAGTTGTCACAGCAAAGGTTGTGCTGGAACACAAAAAGGGATTAGAAATCCTGTCCCTGAGGTTTCCCAGTCGTGGTGGAGAGCCACAGGTCTCACTGCTGTGGCAAGGAGCCAAATACTGGGGAGGGATCCCTTCAAAACACTGCAGAGATATGGAATCATGGAATGCTTTGGGTTGGATGGACTTTAAAGCTCCTTGCTCCAACCTGGCCTTGAACACTTGTCCAGAATGTCTCTGGGAAGTCCCTGGAGCCTGTGGGGGCTCCTCCCTCCCTCCCTCCCTCCCAGCCAGGCCAGGCCAGGCCACAAGCTGCAGCTGTACCATGCGGTGCTTGTACTCCTCGGACGCGTCGTGCACGGCCGTGTCCCAGGCGTTGGGACCCGTGGCATAGACCTTGCTGGGATCCAGTTTCCAGTACCTAGAAGGATGAGAGAAGAGTTTCCTTTGCATTGTTCAGCTGCTGCACATCCCTCCCTGTTTGCTCCTCCCAGTAGGAAGATGTGGAATCAGTCTCCTGAGCTGCAAAGCACCCACGAGGATCAAAGGACTTGGGTAAATCCAGTGCTCTGAAATGCAGGGAGCCCAGCTCTTGGAGAGGCAGCAGAAAGACTGCTCAGCACCCTCAGCACCCCAGAGAGAAACCACAGAGCTCAGGGGTCAGTCCTGACCTGCTCCCACATCCCACAGGAACCTCCAAACACAAACCCAACCTGAGAGACACAACCCCAGGCCCTTCTCCTCCCCACAGCACTGACAGGGTGTGAGGGACATCAGCTCATCAGCACAGGAGCCAGTGTTTACTCAGAGCACGTGTTAACATCAGCTTAGAATGGTTTAGCCTTTTCTTTTCCTCTTCTCTAACAAAGGCTCCACACAGCTCTGGTTATTAACATCTCCACGTTGCTGTCATGCTGCTAAAAAGATTTAATTTAATGTGGTTTCCTGAAAAGCAGAGACACAGTGGCCACCAAGGTGAATGAGGGCAGCTGAGCACCAGGAAAAGCAATGTCACAGCACGTCTGTCCCCAGGAACTGCAGGGCAGTTGGTCAGTTTAATACAAACAGGCAGCACTTACTTCACAGGCTTCCCAAATGCCATGTTGTCTTCCTACAAAAAAAAAAACAAACGGAAAAACTGTCTCAGGAGGATGAAGCCAATATTCAGGGCATGGATGGCGCTGAGGTCTCACAGGCTGAGTGATCCAACTGCCCCAGACACCAATCCCAGGTGTGGATTCCCTGGTTTGGATTCCCATTGTTTCCATGCTCTGGTCTGGGCATGGGCACATTTACACTCCACACACAGTGACATCACTTACCTACAAGTCCCTTGTTCCCCTCTCCCCTTTTTTTCTTTTCAAAGTGTTAATATTTTGTTAACTCTTGGTTGCAAATGTCTCAGTCTATTAGGAGCATTAATTATCCCAAATTAAAACTCTCTTTACTTTCAGAATCCCCTGGACCCTCAGCACCTTAAGAGGCCTGGCACACACCTGATGCTGAGCAGCACAACAAAAACAACCACGCTGAGGCAGCTGAAAGCCCTTCTGCTACTCAGAATTAAGAGAATTTAAGTCCTAAACTCCTAATTTAGAGCCTGGAATACAAGATTTTTTCCCCTTCTCCTCAACAAACCAGGCATTATCTATCACACCTCCAAATGAGCTCCAGTGGAGCAGCAGCAACGATCCCAGACCCTCCAAAACACCTGAAGCTGCTCTTTGAGCTGGAGAGGCCAGGGTGGGCTCAGAAGCCCCTAGATTGGGTCAGAAGCCCCCTGGGCAGGTTCAGAAGCCCCCAGGGCAGGCTCAGAAGCCCCCAGGGTGGGTCAGAAGCCTCCAGGGTGGGTTCAGAAGCCCCCAGGGCGGGGGGCAGCAGAGGCAGCAGGAGTTGCTGACACTCCTGGTGCAGGATGCACTTACAGAGACGAAGTAGGGCCCCGCGAAGTCACGGATGACGCCGGCCGAGGTGCAGATGCCCATGTGGCCGATGATGGGGAACAGCCACCTGCAAGGAAAGGGACCTGTCAGAGCCACTGTCCCTGCCCACCCCACGGGAGCCACAGCCAGGCACGGGCTGGAGAGGACACAGAAAACAGGGACAACAGCCAGGGAACAGCCCCAGCTCCACTGGCAGGAGGGCTGGAAGAGAACACCACACTCCAAAGGGGCAGGGAAGGGCCACCCAGCCATCCTGACAAACCCCTTTGTGCAGCCAAGCACAAAGATCAGATCCTGGCGGAGCTGCCTCGGGAGAAAACCGGACTTTCCACTCCAGCAACCAAAAATCAGGTCACCCTGCCCACCTTTCCACAGCAACCTAGATTTAAGCTCTCCAGACAGAAAACGGGAGTTCCTGGCTCTAGGAAGAGCATTCCCTCCCCTAAATGATCCCATTGTTCCACAGACCCTCTCCCTGATGGATATTTACAGCCCCAGGGAGCAGCAGACCTATATCCCAGCCCCCTTCCATCATCAGATGTACATCCCAAAGCCTTTCCCTCATCAGAGCCATCACTAGGACACAGGAGAAAACACTCCAGGTCACGCTCCAGCCCTCTCCCACATGCTCCAGCATCCTTGGGTTTGCTGACATCCCTGATTCCTCTCTCCCTGAGTGACTGAGTGGCTCTGGCAGCTCCCTTCAGCACTCCCAGCTGGGGTTAGGGATGTTAAAAAGCTCTGGAAAAATCCTCCAGGAAAAGGCTGGGGTGAAAATTTTAAGCAGTCAAAAAAGAAAAGAGATAAAAGAGATGAAAGAGATAAAAAGGATAGAAGGGGAAGTGGCCCAAGTCCTGGGCGAGGAGAGCTCCGGGCCGTTGCCGTTCCCGATCCCGGCACACCCCACACCACATCTTCTACCTGACTGGGAGCCGCGGCTCAGTAAACATCACCTGATGGGAACCCGAGGGGAAGAGGAAGGTGGAAAAACAAGCCTCGCTGTGTCCAGACAACCCCCACCGCCACAGCTTTCCACGTTCCCACGACCGGAGCAAACTCCCAAGTTCTCCCCGGAGCCTGCCCACACTTGGCTGGCGAGCCTGGGAAGGCAAATCCAGCCCCGGCTCATGAAAAGCAGCGCAGCGAGACTTCCCTCGGGGCACGGGCTGGTCTCACATCCCAGCGGCCAAACCTTTGCTCCGAAAAGGCTTCCCACGTTCCCCTGGATCGCCCCGCTCCCGCTCGGCACGGAGCCCTCCCCGCAGCGCAGGAACGAGCCCCTCCCTGGGCCGGGCCCCGCGGCAGCGCAGCGCCCCGGGAAGGGCAAGGGGGACTCGGGGGGGCAGCGGGACTCCGGGAGGGGGGAAGCCGGGAGAAGGTCCCGACAGAGGCGNTCCGGGACGGGAGAGGGGAGGCCCCGGGGGAGGCGAGGGGGTCCCGTCCCGGGCACGGCCCCCGCCGCGCCGCCCGTCCCTGGTGCGCCCCCGGCGCCTCGCTCACGTCAGGACGGGGATCGGGGTCCACACCACGCAGTGCGGGAAGCGGCCGCGCTCCGCGTCCGGCGCGGCGCCACCGCCGCCATTGAACTGCTTCATCCCGGGCTCCGCCGCCGCCATGCCCGGGGCGCGCCCGCAGCGCGTCACTTCCGGCGGGCCGCGAGCACTTCCGGCACCGGGAACGGGAACGGGACAGGGAACGGGATAAGGAACAGGGCCGGGGAAGGGGATAGGGAACGGGACCGGGAACGGGCCGGGGACCAGGGAACCGGGAACAGGAACACGACAGGACCGGGCATGAGACAGGACCGAGGAATCGGAATCGGGACAGGAATGGGAACGGACCCGCACCGAGAACGGGACCGGACCAGGGCCCCAACTCCAGGACGAGACCTCAATCCGGGCCTGGAGCCCCATCCCAATCCCGGACCCCAAAGCCGGGGCCCAGCACCCCAGACCCCCTGGTTTGGCCCCAGACCCCCCGGTCTGGCCCCTCCTGGTCCCTTTTCCGGGGCCACCACAGCCCCGTGGCTGTGCCCAAGGCTGGGAGATGGAGAAGCCCCTTGGGGAAGTGCAGGAGCAGAAATCATCATCCCACAGAGCCTCCCGGGACAGGGGAGGAACTGCCAGAGCAGCAACAACGTTTGCAGAGGGAAAACAAAGGGTTAAAAAAATAACTCACTTTATTGAGAAGTTCAATTCAAACTACACGAGGAAGCTGGAGAAATGTGCTTATTCCAGATTTCCACCCTCCACAGCACACTGGAAACAGAGTGAGACCCACGGGGAAGCACGGGGAGGTCAGGGCTGCCCCAGGGGTGCAGGAGAGCTGCCAGGGTCCACCTTCCACCTCTGCATCCTTCCACGTTTTCCTTGGAAGCTCTCATTTCCTCCTCACACGGGCCGTGCTTCCCGTCAGGGCACAGAGCAGCCACGGCTCTGCAGGAGAGCTGTGGAGTCACGCTGCTGTGCCAGGGCATTGGGAATAAAAATGAGTAAATAAAAATAAGAGGCCAACAGTTGTGGCCCCTTCCTGCATGTGGCACAGAGGCAAGGCAGAGGTGGCCAAGGTGGCCTTGGATTTGGGGACAGGCAAACCCTGTTCCCAACACTCCTCACAAACTTACAGCTCCTACTAACCTGTCCTTCACCAAAGCCTTCTCCCTGCTTTGGGCCCTGCTTTCCCTTCCCTGCCTGGTCCCCCTTGTTAGGCTGAGTCTGGCCATGGATGTTCCCTGTTCCAGGGCAGAACAGCACTCACACACTGAGCTTTGGACCCCCGAGGCCTCCAGGGAAAGCCCAGGAGCTGGGTGACCTCTGCCTGTCTTGGAGGGGGGCACCATTTGGGGTTCTCCCATTTGGGGGAGCCACTGGGGCAGCAGAAAACATCACAAAAGTTTCCTGTCAAGGTGGCCTCTGCCCCCTCAAGCCACAGCAACTCCCCTTGAGCACTCAGCTGTCTGATGGAAAAGGAATCCACAAAATAGTCTCCAAAAAGAGATGAAAGCTGAGGAAATCAAACACTTGAGAGTGAAGCCATGGCTGGTGCTTTGGCTTCTGCTTTCCTCTTTTAGGACAAAGTAATGGGTACAAACTGAAATGGGGGAAATTAGATTGGATAAGAGGAAGAAATCCTTCCCTGTGAGGGTGGGCAGGCCCTGGCACAGGGCGCCCAGAGCAGCTGTGGCTGCCCCTGGATCCCTGGCAGTGCCCAAGGCCGGGTTGGATGGGGCTTGGAGCAGCCTGGGATGGTGGAAGGTGTCCCTGCCCATGGCAGGGGGGGGAATGAGATGGTTTTTAAGGTCCCTTCCAACCCTTAACATCCTATGATTCCATTTTGGCACGTGGGGTGGAAGATGCACAAAAAGGTGGTGTTGCAGTGAACACTTTTTGTTCAACAAAGAAAAAAAAACCCGCTGGCATTGATTTGCTCCAGGCCAACATAAATATCAGAGATTGTGAAAAAGCCACGAATGAGGGCCAACGTTCACATCAGCTAATGTGGTCCTGGCACGTTTGTCGGATTAGGCAATGGATTTGCTCTTCCTGCTCATGGCTGGGAGGCTGCTAAGCAGGATATCACCGGGGAGCAGCTCCTTGGCAAAGCCACACGGCAGGGACAACGCTGACAGCCTCCGCAGGACGTGTCCCCGCAGTGCCACCTCCCGCCTGGCCAGGGGGCCGTGCAGACACTTCACTCCCTCGTAAACCAAGTGCAGAAAGGCAAACCCAGCTGCTGGAGCTCGGCAAGAACACAGCTTTCCCCAGGCTGGATTAAAAAAAAATAATAATTAAACCCAAAATCAATAGAGGCCCGGTTTGCTGTGCAGCCCTTTGTGTCTGTCAGGGAAGCACAAGGGCTCTCCAGCCCCGGCAGAGCACGGCTGAGCTGGAGCTGACAGCAGGGTCTTCCTAGTGACAACTGGAAAGCTGCTGCTGTTGTGCTGCTATTGATCTAAGCAGAATACAAAACACCTGAAGTCAGCAGGGAAAAATAGCTGCAGTTGGAAAAGGAACTGTGGGGGGGAGGACAGGGAGGGGAGAGCAGGTAAGAAGTTCTCCATGCATAAAATTAAAGGCCAGGGTTTTATTGCAGCTCTCTTGCCTGACTACAGCACCGGATCGATGTGCAGAGCAGGAATGGTGCCATCATTGTTTGTGCAAGCTCTCGTTTGAGGAGAAACAAAAGGGTTTGCCAGGGACTTGCCACCGACGGCTCCTCTGGCTCCCCTCCGCCACACACCCTCAGCACAGCGGGCCGTGTCCCTGTCCCTGGAGGTGCCAGCGGGACCCCGGTGACCCGGAGCCCTCCCGAGGGGAGCGGATGGAGCGCTGGGGGTTCGTCCCAGCACCGCCTGGAGCCCAGCCCGGGCGGGATTCGGGCACCTCCCGTTCCCAGGCTGGCTCCGGGCAGAGCCTGGAAGCAGCAGGCGCCCAGCCAGCTCCTGTTCAGCAGCGCTTCCTTGGGAACCTTCCCTGTTGTGACAGCTCGAACATTAGAGGGACTGCCAGAACCAAAGCACTCCAGGAGGAGATCCCCTCCCCCTCCTGACATTGACAGCCGAGGCGGCAGCAGGAGCTGACTGGAAATGTCACCGAGGCTCGGGCTGATGGAGGACACCAGCCCCGTGTCCTTCCCCGGCCCCGCAGGGGAGGCTGCGCTGGGGTTTTGTTGTTCCCCTGCTCTGGTCTGCGCAGCCTGAGAGCCTCTCCTGGCTCAGGGTGAGCCAAAACCCTCGGGGCTCTGCTGGTGCCACTCACACACCCCCAGGGGACACGCCAGGCTCAGCCACCCTCCCCAAAAGTGACCCTGAGCCACCTCAGCCCTGAGCTCCACCCTTCGGGGCTGCTCTCTGTCCCTGTCACGGGGAAGCTGCATTTCCTCCTCTCCCCCTCTCCAAGCGGCACAGCCAATCCACAGGGCAGCTTCCATGGCTAAAGGAAAAGCCACCGCATTCCCAGGGACCAGGGGCACACGTGGAAGCGCTCCCAGAGCCAAGGGCTGGTTATGGTGATTTCTCAGCCATGAAATCCAGGACAAACCCCAGCTCCTCTCCAGGCCAGCCCTAAAGGGGGTCCCCATCAGTCTGCTCCCCTGCAGCAGCAAGGCCTGAACCAGCTACAAGGGCTGAGCTCCTCCTGGCACCCACATTCCCAACACTCTGCTCCCATTTTGCTCACACACAGGACCCATCTTGAGCCCTTTGCAGTTCTGTTCTGGCACTGCCAACTGTTCCATCAGAGAAAAGTGAATTTGTCAGTCAGGCTGCAACTGTTCCTCCCCCCACATCCCAGAGCATATCCCTCCTCTGCCTCCTCAACCCAATCCTCTCATCCAAACGACAAATAAAACTAATTTTCTGGGTCCTTCTACCCATTTCCACCCACAATTCAAACACTCAGCTTCCAACCACTCACTCCAAGAGCTGACCCAATTAGCTGATTGCCAATTCCAGCTATGGATGCTCATTGCTTTGTTACAGCAGAGCTGCCTTTTAAAGCAATAATTTATATCAGACAGGATTTGAAATGAAGAGGCCTCAAAAGACCTTCGGCTGAAAGGTGTCCAACAGGAATTTTTAAGAGTTCAAATGGATTCTGAAAATAACAGCCTGGTTTTCCAACTCTCCCTTAAGGCCTGCAGCTTGGAGAGCAAGGAAGTATTTGGGAGGTTTTGCAGCAGGAACCTGGAGGAAAAATTGTGTTTGTGAAACCCTTTAGCTGTGGAACATCCCCGGGTGCAAAGGGTGCTGCTGGACACACCATGTAAGGCAGGGAATGTGCTGCTGCTGCCACGGGAAGCTCTCGGGAGGTCCCTCAGGAAGGGTGACTCAGGCAGGTGACCCTGGCTCTGCCCCAGGGGCAGGACGGGCTCTGTGCCTGCACCTGCCCCTCTGGCCCCTGGGTTCAGCAGGGCCCTCAGCAGGATTTTACAGTTCTGCTGTCTCAGAAAGCCCCTCCAGACACAGGGACTGTGGAGCAGCTCTGCAGGACGTGCCTCCCTCCCCTCCTCCCCGGCAGCTGCTCCCATCCCCACCCCAATGCTGGCAGCTCCAAACCCTCGCTCCCTGACAGCTCTGAGTTCCCAAACCTGGATAAATTAACTCACCACTGACTTATGGGCCACATTTGGGGCTCCCCAGCCCCCTTCCCAGGCAAGTTTTTGGAGCCTCTCTTCTCAGAATTACAGAGCACCTGGCCCAACCGGGCCACCCTCCACCCACCCTCACAGAGGAGAAAGGTAGAACAAAGCCACAACGATCCCCCAAACAAAACGACACCAGGAAAGAACTAGAACAAAGAATTGTTTAATCGCTTAACCCTTTCTCTTCCAGGGACCAGAGAAACAAGTTTTCTGCTCCTTCTAATGAGGGCAGTAAGGCTCGTGTGTTACCTCTACAACTGCAGGGGCAAAGTTTACGAGATGATCGTCTTTAGTACTCAAAAAAGCGAGAAGCAATGGTCACTGCAACACTAAGAGAATCCTAGAGTCTCCTAACGGAGAGCCCATTGCTAGAATACAAAAATAAAGGAGGCATCCCTGTATATCCCAGGCTAGAAAGAGTTAACCAGAAAGAGCAGGAAGAAGCTTTCCCAAAGAGGGGGTTGAAGTAAACAGCAGAGGTCAATAAAGCAACATCTTCTCCTGACTTCCCCAGCATGTTTTTTTTTTTCCTTCACCAATAAATACAAATTCCTTGTTAACAAGCGACAAGCAGGTAATCTGCCCACAGCAAGGGGAAAAGGGGCTAGAGGCAGAAAGATTTTTCTCTCCCCTTCTCTCCTATTATTATTAATCTTTTTTTTTTTTTTAACCAAAGCAGCCATTAAAAACAGCAACCCACTGCAGAGGCAGGGAATCTGGTTGCTTTCACACTGCAACTGGCAGGTAAAAGAGCTGCACTGTCTCACAAAGGTAAAAAAACCCAAAAAATAGCTGCCACAGCAAAAGGTGAATGGGGAGGGAGAGGTCTGTTCTCTTCAGAGCTTTCCATCTCAGTCTCTCAGTTTAAAAATCAAAGTCTGCAGACGTTGTCTACTGAAAGCTGAAAAAAGTTTGAGTGGGAGGAGGGAAAAAAAAAAAAGAAGAGGATGCGTCTAGTAGGAAGCCTTAAGCAAAAAAAGAAAAGGGCAGATCATGTCAGAAAGCCACCCAAGTGAGGAGAATTTTCTGCTGCCTCTGGGTTTGGAAGAGCAGCAAATGCCGGGGGTGCACTTGGCTGCGCCCCCAGCCAGGTGAACTCAACAGTCACAGGTACTGCGTGGAAACAAAGCAACCTGCCCCAGGGGCTGAGGGACACCTGGCCCAGGTGAGCTGTGCCTCAGCAGCAGAGGGGAGGCTGATCCTGGACCACAGCTGGGCAGAGCACACGGGGAGCTGCTCCCTTTGAGGGGCTCCCACAGCACCCTGGGACAGAGCAGAGTCTCTGTCTGGGGGCACCCTGAGCTCCCCGTCCTCTCTCTCTGCAGGGAACAGTGTCCTTGGAGAGCTGCTGCCAAGCTGCCCTCTCTCCCTCCTCATCTGCAGGACTGTTCTGGAAGGCAGAGGCAGCCCTGGCTCAGGCAGCCCCGTGCAGCTGCGCTCAGCAGTGCCTGGCAGCCAGCGGAGGAAAGGGAGGCCTCTCATCTTTCCACGGCAGCAACAGGAAGACCAGGGATTGCACCACATGGAAGAACAGCACACACACATGCGCACACACTCTCAGACACACACCTCACACCCCTGGGACCAAGGCTAACATGTTCAGACCTTCGGCAGGAAGAGACACGAGACAGCGCAGAGCGGTTCAGATCTCCAGGGGCTCTTTGGTCTTAGTTGATAGTCCTAGAAAAAACAACCTCCAGAGGTGGTTGTAGCACAGCTGTGTAAGATCTGTGGGGTATTTAGTGTTTGGCAACTGCAGGAGGGGAAAACAGGGCTGTGTTACAGGAGGGGGGAGGAATGGAAGTACAGTGCTGTTTCCAGGTGTGCTCCTGGCTGTGCAGCCAGTCAGGGCATGGGGAGTGGGAAGAGGAAGGAGGGTTCCTGAGAGGACCACGAATCCATCTGATGTTACACCCACAGAGGCAGGGAAGGCCCATCTTGGCCAAGACAGAGCAGCTGGCTGCACAAAAATGCTGCTTGTGACAACTCCAGACTGTAGCTGTACCATTCACAGGGTGACAACGTCCTCAGCTCCTGCATAGGTGACGTGGAGAGGAGAAAGCGAACACAGCTACACACCTTGGGCAATGGAGAGGGGCTGTCACCTGTCCCTTTCCTCAGCAGCTTTAGCTACACAAGTCCTAGGCCTCTGATCCAACCTGTGCCCATCACTGTCACCTCCCTCCATGGGCTCATGGAGTATCAGAACTGGGCAAGCTCATTCTGCCCCTTGGAGCTGCACTCACCCAGTGCCTTCACTGATGCCTCAGCTAAGACATGGGGACAACACAGGTAACCTCCAGTCCTCAACAGAGCACAGCTACATCTGCTGACGTGTCTGAGATGGAAGCCAGAAGAAAGATGTTGTGGGACAAAACAGGTGTTTCATGGCCAACAACCGTAAACCGGGGGCCTCTAGACAGGCTGGTAGCACAGTCAAGCTTTCAAAATCACTGCAGTAAATTCATTCCATAACCCCTGCCCTAGGTTTGTATTTTATTCAGGAATTTAACATCCCCCCTGCAATGCAGGCAACAGCCCCTGTACCAGATCATACAGCAGCTCTGGAAAAATAATCACCAGTTACACTGCTCACAGACACTCAAAGACCCCTGCTGGGACTAAATTCCACTAAAGGCAAACCCCGGACTGCACTGCCATGGAGGAGGTGATGGTTTAGAGACGGCCGCTCCTGCCCCTGCCAGCTTGTCCTACCCTGTGCATAGTGCGAAACAGTGCAGTCATTCACCAGAGAAAGTCCAGGACCAAGGAAACTCGGTTCCCTTTCAGCCAAACATCTAGAGGAAGGAGAGGCAGTTCTGTTTTAGCTGGGCCGGCACTGGACTTGCCCCTCTGAGCTGTCTTCATCATCCGAGCCCCCGGCCCCGCCGCTGGTCAGTCCTGTGATCCGGTAGCCCATGTTGAGCAACATCACCTCCAGCGGGTCCGCGTTCATCCGCCGCTGGTTGGCCTGGGAAGCACCTTCCATGTCCACCACCACGCGGCCATTGAGGGTCTCACTCTGCAAGACACCAAGGGACAGCGCTCAGGAACAAAGAGGGGCTGCTCCTGCTGCTGCAGTGGGAGAGCCCACAGGGAAAAGGCAGCAGGAGAGACAACAAGGGAGGCTTTGGCTGCAGCTCTCACCTCCGGCCGGGGGTTCCAGAGCCGCACGACCGGGTCGATGCCGCTGGTGGCCAGGAAGCAGTAGCTGGGATGAGGCTGGAGACAGTTCACAATGGACTCATCTCCCTGCAGCACTCGCACCAGGTTGGTGGTTTCCTTCTCCCAGATGAAGAAGGAGCCGTCGTCTGAGCCGCTGACGATGTACTGGGCATTGCTAGGGCAGAGGAGCAGAGCCTGGGGGTCACACTCAAGAGCCAGGCTCCAGCAGGCTGAGAATTTCACATGGCTTCTATCATCAGCAGGCTGACACCCCTCACACTTACACATCCAGATAAAGCTCCTCATGCTGGTTCCCTGCACCCCCAGGAGCCCTGTTTTCAATCCCAAATGGATTTCTGAAATGGTAGCCCAGCCTCTGTGGATCTGCTCCTCACCAGCTGCTCAAGCAGCAACATGGGAGGAGGGTTCCTGTCAGCTTGTCCCAACCCTCCAAACCAGCGTCCCTGTCATTTTATGAACAGCTCATCCTGCTGCTGCTCATTCCTGTCCTGCAACCCTGCTACCATGTGCCAGCATACCTGCCAAAGAAATTGGCCTCTTTGATGTCCGTCGTGGTGTTACAGTGGCCGCAGTATCGGAATTTGTAGTCGTAGCTGCGCTCCCTCAGCACCATCTCATCCTCAGAGATGGAGTCCTTGCGGCCCGTGGCCCGCAGCCGGATGGGGCCACCCCCCTTCTTGTCTTCAGCTGCAAGGACAACACATTTCCCTCAGCACCACTGGGGGAGTTCTAAGCACAACGCACCCCCAGAGACCCCAGCAGCCTTAGAGAAGAGTCAAGAACAATTCCAGCAGGGAGCAGGGCTCAGAGCACGAGCTTCCTTCCTTTCAGATTATCTCCTGGCTACATCAGACTCCTTTTATCACACTCTCACTCAAGAGCAAACCAGGACCAGGCACAAGGAAAGAACAGGCTCAGGCCAGTTTTTGTGCACAGCAACAATCAATCTCTCTCAGAAGTTGGAGCTTTACTTAGAGGGGCAGTTTAAGGAGGAAGGTCCTTGTGTGCTCATTAGATTTCAGTGTAACCTTGGAGAAGCCCAGGAGCAGCAGCACTCACCGTTATCACTCTTGGAGAAGAGGGCAGCATTGATGTCCCTGTCTAGTGCATCGCAGGCACTGCTGTGTGCTTGTTCTGGAAACTTCCCTTTAAAGTCATCCAGACACTCCAGTGCTTCTGCCACGTACTTGAGTTCAAAGAGACAGCGGGCCAGGCGGAAATGGGCCTTCAGGTGGCAGGGATTTAGGGATATCGCCTTCAGGCAGTCCCTCAGAGCATCGTAATGGTCCCCATCCCTGAGGAAAACAGAGCGCTGCATTAGCCAGCCCAAGCAGCAACAGCAAACATTTTCCACTGCTGCTTCCCAGCCCTCATTTCACTCCACAGCTCGTTGTTTCCAGCTCTCTACACAATCCCACACCCCAGGAGCTCACTAACAGCATTTGCTGTGACTCGGGGGCACCACCTGACCCAGCCCAGCCTCCCCAGGGCCTCTGCAGACGCCCACAGGCAGCTCTGGGATGTGACCACACCAGGCTGCCCCGCCAGCCCTGACCTGCCATTTTAAATCCAAGAGAGCAGAGCTCCCTGCTGCAGCACATTTCGGGAAGTCCTTTGAAGATGGAGGATGCAGCAGCCCTCTGGCCAGGCAGCACAGCCCTCCCGTGCCAGGCGGGCTCCCTGTCACAGCTCAATCGTGCCCCTGTGTGGACACACGGCACGGCTCCGGCCACCGAGCCCCCGGCCACAGCCGCGCCACCTCCCACCACAAAGGGACAAACGTCTCGAGCAGGAGCCTTTTCTCACCTTTATAGGAAAAAACCTTAAGAGTTTTAGAAGTGAACGTTTCAGCAGATGGACTGCACGGGTATTTGTACCCTGTGTGCAGCCCGATTTCCCTGAGCTCAGGGCTGTGGGGATGAGGCTGTCCCTGGCTGTGCTCTGGAAGCACGAGGGACGTGCTGAGCCTTGTGTGGTGCTCAGCTCAGGCTGGCAGGGCAGACACTCCTGGGGTGCCAGCACTGAGCCTCAACTGCTCACACACCACAAGCTGCCTCATCAGAGTGCCAAGGCTTCACTTGAGCATTCTGAGCAATAACAGTAATAATAATAATGATAATGCTTCATACCTGTAACCTACATGCCCCACTGTGACTGCTCCATCCCTGGAAGTGTCCAGGGCCAGGCTGGACAGTACTTGGAGCAACCTGGGATAGTGGGTGGTGTCCCTACCCAAGGCAGGGAATGGAATGGGATGGGCTTTAAGGCCCCTTCCAACCCAAACCATTCCAGGATTCTGTGCACTGCACCTACCAAGGCCCAAAACACTCCCAAGGAGATGATGAATTCCCATAGCAACAATTTCAGATCATGTGAAACTTCTGTCAGGGAACCACAGGAAGGCTCAGGTTGGAAGGGACCTCTGGAGGTCATGCAGGACACCTTCCCTGTACAAACAGGGCTCCCTACAGCACATTCCTCAGATTTTTGAATATCTCCAGTAAAGGAGACTCCACACCCTCTGTGGGCAGCCTGTCCCAGTGCTCTGTCACCCTCACAGTAAAGAAGCTCCTCATGTGCAGGTGGAACAGGGAAGAGGTGTCCCAGTGTCTGGACTTATTAAGGGGAGCTCCAAATCTTGCAGGAGCATATTTTGCAAACCATTCACCCTGCAGCTCCCTCCTGTCCAGGTGGGCACTGGCCACTCCCCAGCACAGCCCTGTCCATCAGATCTGCAGTAGGAACAGGGCTCTCCAGGGCTGCCTCTGCAGCACTGCCAGGGTTAATTCAGGACACGCAGCCACAGGCCACTTTCAGTCACAGAAAAAGGGAATGCAAGTTACCTGTTAGGATGACAGACAAATGTGTCACATTTGCACACCTGACTGGGCTTTTAAACTGCTTTGCCACCCTCAAACATCCTTCAAGCTCCACTATCAGTGCTGGCAGCCCAACAGGCTGGTGTGAAAATGTCCCACCTCCTGCCAAAAGCAGGCTCTGGCTTCTTCCTTTGTTACAGGATTGACTCAGCTTGTGCAAAACTAGAAATCAGCTCACTACTGCCAACATGGAGTGCTGAGAGCAGTCTAGAGGAGGATGCAGTTGGCTTTTAGGTGCAAAATTTCAAAGGACAGCCTTGGAAGTGCTGGAAAATATGAGCAGCATCTTAAGGGAGATGAACAAGGGGAGGTTAGGAAATTACAGACCTTCCTTTTTTCTTGCTCTCTCTGTTATTCAGAGAATGAGGCCAAAGCAGGACCTGCAGGGTTCTGAGGGTGGCCTGTACCTGTTCCTGCTCCAGACATCAAAAACATCTCAGAGACACGTGGTGGTTCAGCCTGGGTCACTGTCGGCCTCTCCGCCTGCTCAGTGACATCCCAGCCACCTTCTCCATACTCCACAAACTGTTCCTGGCAGAAAAGTGCCCCTTTTCTGCACCTGGAAGGCATCACCTCAGTGCTATTTAAATCCTACCCCCTGCATGCCACAGAAACCCACTGTGTGTATGTTTTTCACATCTTCCTGCTACCCAAAACTGTGGCAAAGCAGTAGCTGACACACTGAAAGGTTCAGATGTGCCAACACCCTTCGGGAAAAACGACTCCTATAAGAAAAATGTCATGCATGAGATCAGCACTCAGCTTCTGTGTTCCATCCCTTAATCCCAACCTATTGTTCTTCTCCTTTGGAACACTGAGGTCTTTTTGAGGCAGCTCCCAAATCTCTGCTATTGCAAAACAGCCAGTAGGCCAGTTACCAACAGTCACAACAACTGCTGGCTGCTCTTTATCTTGGCAAGAAGAGAGGAGAATTCATAGTGGGGATTTCAGCAGGGAGAGGAGAAGGATATCCTCACAAAGCAAATGGAGATGAAGGACCACAGCTATTTTAAATATGTTAATGGCAAGTCATGGTACTCAGTCTTACTCTGCTCAAGGGGACAGGCACTAAAATAACTCAGCTGTATCTTGCAGATGCAGCTCTGGCCAGTGGTCAGAGCAGACATTACCTACTGCAGAGGCTGACAGGGTGTTTTGCAACCAGCAGGGCAGAATCCCCTCCAGACTGCAAGGATCTGCCACCTCCCCAGATCCCTCCCAGAGGTTTGTTTCCACTCAAAGGAGTGTGGTGTGGGTTAACTGTGGTAACACAGGAACCACCAGGTCTGAGTGTCTGCAGTGTGAGGTACTTGAATAAAGCAGTAACCAAAGCCACCCCAGCAGCCCTAAACCAACCTTCTGTCATGAGATGTTAGAAAGCACAGTCACCATTACATCATGTGTTGACTGCAGATTTGAGAGCCCTCCTTTAATGCAAATCAGAACCACCCAAATAAACACAGACACCCTTGGAGACACCCAGAATGCTGTGAATCAGATGTGGACTTTGGGTTTCTTTTCAAACAGGAAAGGATCAGGATTTCACACAGCACATCAGCAGGTGAAACTGTGGGCTGCCTTCAGCTGTGCCTCCCCAGGATTTGTCCAGCACAGACTGCTGCATCCTTTGTGCCAGAGGTGCCCAATTATGTTTCAATCTGACAACCCCAACCCCACCTGACAGAGGGACACCAGGCCCTTCCCCAGGGTGGCCCTGGCAGTCCCCAGCAGTGACACTGCCCTTACCACTTGCGCTTCATGTAGGCAGCAGCTCTGTTCCCATAGAGCATGGCATTGTTGGGGGCCTTCTGCACAGCTTTGCTGTACAGCTGGATGGCCTGGGTCCACAGCTGGCAGGCAAAGGCCTCGTTGGCTTGTTGCTTGATCCTCTCCAGGTATGGGGGCAACTCCACTTGGGGGCTGCAGGGAAGAAGGGAGCAGCACAGGTGAGTTGTATGTCCTTCACTCCAGGTCAGGGTCTGCAGTGTTTAGCTCCAGCTTAGCTAATGATTGCTGGATTCCTAATAAAAGATTCAGGAAAAGGCAGAAGGGACTCTGGACCTGAAGAACTGGAGTTTAAGAGGAAAGTTAAGTTTTGACCATAGAATCCCAGACTAGTATGAGTTGGAAGAGACTTTAAAGCCCATCCCACCTCCTGCCATGGACAGGGGCTCCTTCACTATCCCAGGTTACTCCCAGCCCCATCCAGCCTGGCCTTGAACACTTCCAGGGCAGCCACAGCTTCTCTGGGCAACCTGTGCCAGGGCCCCACCAGCCTCTGGCAGTCTCTCTACATCACTGTGACCATCATTTCACTGTTTCCATTTTTTCTTCATCTACAGAGACACACTCCAATTTGAGCAGTATTTTAAGCATCAGACTTCACCAATAGGTCTTTGTTTCAACTGCATAAACAACGTTTCCAGTCCTCTTTTAGCAATGCACAACAATGCACATGCAGAAGCATCTGAGCTCACCAGGCCCATGCTCTGCAACCCAAAATTCCAGCCCCATTCCTGCTGCCGCGGTGGAGGGGCCATCTAGAGGAGAGGAGCTGAAACAGTCCACAAAGTGACTTTGGAGGAACCCAGACTACCCATATATGGTATTAAATAAGTGCCTTGACTTCGAACCAAGTCTCATCAGCTGGAAGAAAAACAGCCACCAAAATGTGCTGCTGCTCCTTCGCCCCAACTGCATTTTGGTCTTAAACAAAGAAATCAGCAGGAGCAATACAAGAGGCTCCCTCCAGTCCTAGCTCCCATCCTAGGAATGGCAGTAGTGTTCCAGTGGTGTTGTCACAGAACAATTCTGGCTGCTTAGTTCAGTTTGCAGCAGCAAGTGTCCAAAAAATGGCAAAGGGAAGCAAGGTTCCTCCACCTGCCAGCCTCTGCCACCATCAACACACAGCTCCTGCAGGCCAGGAAGCAACCACCACTCAGGACACTTTGCTTCCAGCCCTGAAAAATCATTTCTTAGTTTTGTCCACCTTAATTCACTGTAAGAGGAAAAAGCCTCAGGGACAATTTCTCCCAGGATGCTCCTGCCTGGTCTGAGTCCTGTTCACAGCCCAGGCACCAGAGGCCAACACAGCCTCAAGAACAGAGGCCACTCGGCAACCCAGGAACAGGGCAAGGGATTTGCACCTCACCCCTTTCTGGCAGCACCTCACCCTGTGGAGAGGCAAAGGACAAGGACAAAGCCACAGAAGCCCCTGGAGGGGCAGCTGTGCCCTCACCTCACGTGTGCCCTTCCCTCGGCCAAGCGGAAGCCGTTGCTGTGGAGATGGATCCCGTTGGACACTCCATTGGTAGAGGTTTTCCCATTCTGCACTTCTGAGGGTTAGAGAAAGATATACACAACCATGCTAAGTATCAATGCAGATTAAACAAACTCAGGGTTTATTTTACAGCAGGGCCAACCCACCACAACAGCCCCATTCAGAGCAGAAACAAAACTTCCATGATTCCACCTGTTCCAGCCACTGGGGTTTGATTTGTTCTCTTATAAATCTCTGCAGTGCCCTTTACAATACAATTCTAGATCAGAAAACCAGACACACACACAACTAAGTGCTCACAAACAGCGAGGGCAGCTTGAAGGGAATTACTTTTGACTGATTTCAGGGCACAGTTGGAGTCTAGTTCTGGAATGGTCTGGGAGGATACCAGGACCTCAACCACTGCAAAGTCTGCTTAATCCTTGAGCACAGCTTTAGGCACTCCCCACACACACACATCCCTCCCCACAGGTCACATCTGCCCTCAGGCTTTGTCCCACTGCAGAAGGAATTTGGAACTCAGGGTATGAACTGCACTGCAGAAACAACCCAGCAACACCCACACCCTGCTTCATCCTCCTCCTGCACCCTGAAAATGAGTTGTGCAGTACAGAACTCCACTCTGCTCTTCACTCCCTTTGTGACAGCATCACACTTACCCCCTGAAGTGTGGCACTTCTTTGGGAGGAGAAAAGTGTATGGTCGCTGTTTGTATGTGAGATCAAACAGATAGACCTGAGGAAAGGAAAAAAGAGCATGAGACAAGTCTGCAACACAGAGGTGCTCAAGTCAGAAATAAAAGAGGGCTCTGTAGGTACACAGTTCCATGTTTGTGTTTGCTCTTTCCAATTTTCTCACTGGGAATCTTTTTTATAGATGGATACACAAGGGATGGCAGCAGTAATTGGGGTGTGTCCCAGTCCAGCCCAGTTCAGAGAGAATAACACTGAGAAACAGGAACTTGGTCTTACTCCACACCTGCAGAACTTAAATGACCTGACCAACCTGCTCAGAAAGCTTCATACTTCAATTAAGCAACTAAGATATTTCAGTTAATACAATGATAATGAAGAAACCAAACACCTATTGACAGAAAAGAGGTGGGACACTGAGGAAAAGTCTCTCTAAGATGAAACCAGTGTTTCCCAAGAAACTCCCAGGGCAGCTCTGTGAAATCCTGATTTACAGCTGTACTGGGACAGGAATGGACAGCCCAGGCCAGACCCATGGTTCACCTTCTCCTAAAGGGAGTGAGTGTGAGAAGGAGCTGCAGAGGACAAGCACAGTGCAACCTGCCCACAGGCAAAGGTCCTGTTTAATCCACGCTGATTAATGCTGTCAGAAGGATTTTCTCATTCCATTGATAGGCTTTACAAAAGAGGCATGAATATCACCCAGAGCTTAAAATTAAAGCAATCAATATTGCAGGTGAAGGCCTTTGTTTCTCCAAGTTCCTTATTCACTACATTCTATTACAGAAGCAGTTTGATGTTTCAAGAATGAGTTATGAAATCCTTTCTAGGTCAACAAAGGTCAGTTCCAGAACTGGTTTTGTTTATTTTCTTTCTCCTCTTCCAGAGAGTGAAATGTGAATTGGAAACCCACAACAGAACGTGGTTTAACTTTGATCACTGACAGCGTAACAAATATATCCCTAATCCCAAGTATTTAGTCTGAATTAATCAGAAAGCAGTTTAAAATCAATCACATTGCCCACAGAGAAGCTGCTGCACCTGTTTTCAACAGCACACAACAATGTCCAGTGACCCAGTGTGAAGATTTTCTGCCCCCTTACCTGCTCCCCTCCCATGTTGACCAAGAGCTCGGTGCCATCAGGGCTGAAGGTGACGTAGGTGGCCACCAGGACCCTCAGCCGGTTGTTGTAGTCTGGAAGCTTCACTGGGAGGTGCCCTGTGGAGAGGACAAGTCCATAATTATTGGTTTAAATCTTGTCTTTGTCCTACCCCAGCTGCTCCCTTTTACAAGAGCAAAGCCGTGGAGCACAGGCACCTACGGGGATTTCCATTTCCCACTGTTGACTGGATCCTTCCGTGAGGAACCAAAACATGCACAGGTGCCTTTTCACAGGTTCTGGGTATTGATGCCCCATCTCTGGAAGCATCCATGGCCTGGCTGGATGGGCCTTGGAGCAATTTTGTCTAGTGGAAGGTGGCAGGGGTGGAACAAGGTGTGTTTTAATGTCCCTTCCAACCCAAACCATTCTGTGATTCCAGGACTCCAATTTTGCACAGCCACCTCCACATGAAGAGAAGAATTACAACTGGCCTGTTAACAATGAGCCTGCAGAACCCAGCAAATCTCAGTTTTAGAGATTCACTAGGATTTGGCTTTTGTGATTTGCAGCCATCTGCAAATACCTCCATCCTCAACCTCCTAATTAGGTTTCCTTAAAAAAAGCCTCAGCACATGGAAACCAAAGCTCCTAAATATTCAACTCACACACAGGTTCTGTTCTTCAGACAGCAGATGTGTTGCATGACCAATTCAGGAGACCTGAGGAATCCTCTAGTGGGACTCATCAGGAGCAGGACTGTCAGAACTGGTCTGCTGAACATGCTGGTCTGAGATATTTTAAATAAAAAACAAAAAATCCGAACATTTTGGGGTAAAAGACAGTAAATAATGAGCAATGGAGAAAAATGTCATCTATATTGCTCAAATACTGCATCACTGATTCGTCATCTGCAGGATGAGGACAAGTCACTTCTGTGCCAAAAAGATTTTGAACAGCAGCTTTGCTGGGACCAGTTCCAGGAAAGCCTATAGAGCCCAGGTTACACCCAATCCTTCACTTTCCAGCAGGAGTGACAAAAACACATTTATGCTGGACAAAATGCAGCAAGGCTAGCTCACCACCACAGTGAAATAAGCTGCAATTCCATGGAACATCCCATGGAAGAGATGCTCTGAGCAGGGGGTTTGTGTGTGGTGGGTAGAGCTCTGTTTTTTCAGGCAGTGAAGTGCCCCCAGTGCCCCCCCAGGGCAGGGCCCTTACCTGCCACGTAGTACTGAGCTGCCCCATCCGGGAGGGGCTTCTGCCGGTCACAGAACGTGTGCACTCCAGCTGAAGGACTCTGCTTCATGCTTTTCCTACCCAGAGAGAGGAACAGCCTTATGATAACCACAGCTTTCAGCCTCATCTACACTGGCTTTTCTTGTGCACCCACGAGGACAAGGCCTGCTGCCCACACAGCTGTGGGGTCACCAGCCTCACAGCACCCCGGTGTACTCATCAAAAAGACTTTGGGTGATAGAAAAAACAGAGCAAAACTTCCCAGAAACAGGCTGGATCCCTGCAAGTCCCTCGTTCCCAGCAGAGCCCTGCCCAGATCCCTGCACAGAAACCTGCCCCAGCAGGCGGGTGCTGTTACCTGTGGTTGTGGATCATGCGGATGTCGTAGAGCCGCACGAAGGGCCCGCTGGCCCCCACGGCCAGGTAATTGTTGTCCTGGGGGTTCACTGTCAGGCACTTGGCCTCCACCAGCTGCCCACAGTACTCAGTCAGGTCTATCAGCACCTCGGAACGTTTGCTGTTCTCCCGCAGGTCGTACTGCCTGCGAGGGGATGGCAGGGAGGCACACAGGGTAACACAAGCAGCAGGAAGAGACTCACGCAACGTCCTCAGCTGGGAGGAACCCACAGGGATCAGCCAGTCCAGCTCCTAGCCCTGCACAGACACCCCAACAATCCCACCCTGTCCCTGAGAGCGTTGTACAAACGCTGTTCTTGGAGCTCTGGCAGATTAAAAGCAGATCTATAATATGCACAGATTTATTCAAGTTCCAAATTAAACTCCCAAGTCATGACCTGTTCCTTTCCTCCCTTTCCAGCAGTGAGGAAAATGGAGGAGCTGAGGAGAGTATTTATGACTGTACAAGATAAATCTTTCCAGTTTTAGGAAAGGGAGAGATGAGCCTGAACTGTTTAGTACAGAGACAGCCTCTGTTCAGGTCTGTGCACAGCACACATTGTGATGGTTCCCAAAACAAAACCAACTGGAATTCTGTACCTGATTAAGCCATCTTCTGCTGCACTCCAGAAGGTGTTTGGCCACATGGGAGCCGTGGCAATCCGCTTCACTCTGTTGGTGTGATCTCCAAACATGTGCACGGTCTCCTTGACAGTCAGGTCATGGACGTGCACCTTGGAATCTGCAGCTCCTGTGATGAGGATCCGATCCCCCGAGTGCGGCAGGAACTGCGGGACAGGATCGGACACTCACCTGGACAAGCACTGAGGCTGCTCACCTGGACAAGCACTGAGGCTGCTCACCTGAGCAAGCACTGAGGCTGCTCACCTGAGCAAGCACTGAGGCTGCTCACCTGAGCAAGCACTGAGGCTGCTCACCTGAGCAAGCACTGAGGCTGCTCACCTGAGCAAGCACTGAGGCTGCTCACCTGAGCAAGCACTGAGGCTGCTCACCTGGACACCCTGGCAGCCACAGAGCAGAAGCTCTGCTTCAGGAACGTGGGCTAACTCATGTTATTGTCTTTGCACAGGTCAGTATGCACACTCAAGAGTCACCAGCCACAGCAGGACACACCAGAGTGCCCTCACCATACATCCCAATTTGCTACAACCATTTCCTCCCAATTCACAGGGAGAATAAGCCTGGGATCTGTATAAACTATGTTAGATTTACTCCTTTTCCCCATAATTAGAAATACTAAACTTCTTTAGGGGGAAACTGCTTGCAGAAAAATGTTTCCCAGCAAGGATTTATCATTTTACTGCTCAGGTTGCTATTTCTGTTAGCTGTTCATTCCTTCTAAGCACGTACCTTGACAGAAAAGATGTTTGCCGTGTGTCCTGTGTGCATAGAGAGGAGTTTCTTGTGGTGCAGAGGATCCCACACAATGGTATGCTGGTCATCAGAGCCAGAGGCCAACAAGCTAAAAGGAACAGGAGACAAATATGCACCATGAATTCTTCTGTTCCACACCGTGCCTGGGTCTGTGGAGCTGTTTGACCACAGACATCCATTAAGTTAATTCAGCCCTAACCAGCCCATTTCCGCTCTTCCCTCAGCTCTCTGTTCTTGCTGCTCACCGTCCCTTCAGCCAGGTCTAGGAGCTAAAGCAGACAAATAGCAATTCCACAGAAAACACAGCAGACTGAAGCATCTCACCCAGACTGAGATGGGAAAACAACAAAACGCAGGGCCTCTGCCTTCCTTATTACCCTGGCTGTGTTAACTGCTCCTCATCATCTCTGAAGCCCAGCCAAGGCACTCATTCCCAGGCTCCAGATGTGCCCAGGCAGTCCCAGGGCTCATGGGGTGAACCACAAACTGCTTTTAAAATCACTGCAAGGTGCTCTTGGCCTTGTCCATCCATCTGCATCTGAACCAAAGGAATCTGACATCTGCAACCCTCAGCTCTTTTAAACTTAGATTTCCTTGTAGCCATTCTCTCTCAAGCACATGAAGTTTTCACTGGTAAATAATTCTGAAGAGCATCAGAAGGCAGACTCTGGATGCTGTAAGAGGCATGTACAGAAATACCCACTCTTCCTCCAATCCACTCATTTCTCACACAGAAACTCTTAATTTCACTTGGTTACTGGAAGTAGCTCTTTAGTTTCCCCCTACAATTGCAGAGGGGTGAATTCTCTCCCTCCTTCCCTTGGATATGTGTCCCCCAGCAGCAGCTTTTAACAGCATGGTGAAGGGGGTGTGGAAATGTCACCACCAGCTGGGCAAATCCTAAAGATCCATTATAATCCATAATACCACTTAAGAGAAGCAGCCTTCAATCTCCACTTCTTAGTTTGACCATTTCCCTTCTGAACTCACTAAAGGAGCATTTCTAATAATATCCAGATATATTTAACAAAATTAAGCTTCTTTAGAAGCGTGAGCTCTACTACAGCTCAAAATTTGAGCTTGAGCTCCACTTTACTAGAAAAGGGAAGCAGCTGCTTATGATAACCTGACCTACATCCTACTCTTGGGAAAATCTGGGGTTATGGCTTTGTTGATTCCCCAAATGAAGCCACATACTTACTCTCCTTTTTCATTCCATTCCAGACAGTTGACACACCCAGAGTGACCCTGAGGGAAGGAGGCAAGGGAAGATGGTATTACTCAAACTTCAGATGTATCAAACAGAGCTGTCCTAAGACAAGGACACAGGGAGCTCCTCACAAATAACAAGTCCTTCCAATAAAAGCAGGGGTTTTTATTCTAACCCTGTGAAAAACTCCACACATGTGGTAGATAAGCACCTCCAGAAAAGACAGACATGCTAGAGCAGTTGGGGTAGAATAGGCAAAATGAAACAAATAGAAAAAGGTAGTGTTGAATAAAATGGCAGTTTAGTCTCAGAGGCTACAGCTGAAACCCTGCTGTACACACAGAAAGGTGACTTTGCTTCCAAAGCCCTTGGCTAGGCTGACAAATTACATGTACAGGCACTCTGGGAACACAGGGAAAATGCACTTTTGATAGCTCTGTTAGAAGCACCTTGCTGCTGGGTGACTACATCATCCATCTTCATCCACATTAACCAACGACTGCACCAGGAAGTGGGGGAGTGTTGAGCAGCATTGGATGTGGGAGATGGGACTGAAAAGGGGGACAAAGAATCCTTTTCTCTCCCAAACCAAGATAATTGATGTGGTAGAGGTTGGCTCAGTTGAGTAGAGCAGGGTGCTGATAATGCCAAGGTTGTGGGTTTGACCCCCGGATGGGGCTGCTCACTTCAGACTTCAGTGATCCCTGTGGGTCTCTTCCAACTCAGAATATTCTGTATAATCTTCAAATCTTTTCTAAGGTATGTCAGAGTGCATTACAACCCATTCCTTAGGGATCCCATTAGAGCAGAGTATGTTGAACAGCTGACAATTGCCTTCTCCAGGCACCAGTGCTGAGATCAGGGGGTGCCCACCCTGTTAAAGGTTCTCCTGTGGGTGCACCAGGTAGTGCAGAAAGCTCATGCCAGCTCTCACTGAGCCACTCCTGACTCTGATGCAGTTTGGAGGACCAAGAAATCAGTATTTACCTCATGAAACAGAGAAGTTCACACACTCCTGCAGAAAGGAGCACACCAAGGAGCTGGTGTGCTCTCTGGACACTCACCTGCAGCTCAGCCTCCAGCCCCAGGCGGCGGATGAAGGGGTCAGTGACGTGGTAGTGGCGCTCGAAGCCCAGCGCTCCCCTCTCCTGCAGGGGCAAACAAGCACCACACTGACCACAGCAAACACAACACTCCCTGGGCCCTCTCACAGGAGATTCTTGAAGCTTAAGAATCACACCAGCTATTGGGGTGTCCACAGATCCTGTACTGTAGTAGGGAGTCACAGAATCCCAGAATGGTCTGGGTGGGAAGGGACCTTAAAGCCCCCTCAGTGCCACCCCTGCCATGGGCAGGGACACCTTCCACTGTCCCAGGCTGCTCCAAGCTCTGTCCAGCCTGGCCTTGGACACTGCCCTCCTTCAGCTCACGGCCATTCCCCCTTGTCCCAACATCACACATCCTTGTGACAAGTCCCTCTCCAGCCTTCCCATCCTTTGAACGTCTCCAGGTGAGCAGATCTTAATCTTTGCCCCTGAACTGATTTAAAATGCTGTGTAAGTCAGTGCCAGGCTCCAGCTGGGGAGCCAAAACCAGCTCTGAGTGGCCCACACTGAGACAGAGTGAGCTGACCCTACTTTGGGCCTGAAACAGAAGATATGAAAGAACTTGGGAATGCCTGTTTTTATCCCTTGGCAAGGATTTCAGCAGGACCTCAATCCTGAGCACAGCAGTACTGGAGCAGAGGTGCTCAGGAGAACTGAGGCACTGCAGAGCCTGTCCCAAGGCAGCAGCACCACGGGGTGGGGAACTGGGGGTGTAGAATTGGCCAGCTGCCTTCAGGGATGGGCTCCTCAGGCAGGGAGCAGAGCTGCAGTGCCACAGCACAGGCTGTTCCAGAGGGATGGGAACAGCTGCCACAGAACTGCGTCAGTACAAATGAAGGTGAAGGAAAGCAGGACAGTTGTTTCCCCTGTGATCTCACAGGGCTCACAGATGCATCAGCAGATGGCTCTGATGAAAGAAGGCCAACTGCAGAGGCAGGAATGAAGGAGAGAAAATGCAAGTCTGATTTGGGATGGAACATCTAAATGTCCATGGAGATTCTTCCCTAGGACTTGACCCAGCTGTGGTCCCATTCCATGCCACACTCATCAACCTAATCCTTTGTCATCAGCATTTAGAGATGGGAACACCAATGTCAAAATCACCCTGGTGGTGCCCAAAAATCCACCCTGGTGGTGCTCAGAGCACATCAGCAGTCCCAGAGCAGACACAGAAGTACTGAATTCCCTCCCAGGCCAATGTTCAGTAATGAACTCCACACACCAAAAGCTATTTGAAGACAAAATGGAGACAGACATAAAAGGATTGGAGGCAAAACAAACCAGGCTTTTTGTAGGAGCTTCCACGACAAACTTCAAACCTCTTGATGTATTTTTGTGGAGAGCATTCCTAAAGCACTGCAAGGCCCATGCAAGGTGATGCAGGTATAATTCTGTGCTATTGCAGCCTCGCTGGCTTTGTGAGGGCTGTGGGGTCGGATATTGCTCTTCCTACAAGGAACTGCCTGACTTAGCAATCTTCCCAAGGTCACACATCAAAGTCTGACAGAGCAGACAGTCTGAGACAGTCCCAGGCTAAGGCTCAAACCACAGAACCAGCCCTTCCTTGTTAGGGCAGCAAAACAAATCTTTGCACATGGATTAAATTACAAGCTTAAAACAGAGTTTGGTACCAAACTGCAAAGTGAGCACTCGAGCTCCCAGTTCCTTATTCTGGCTACTCACAGATCCCTTTCCTGAATGCTGATTATCAGCAAAGCTGCAAATGATTTCAGGCCTCTGAGTCCCAGCAATAATTGCCTATTGTGTCTGCTGCAGCCAGTCCTTTCACGTTGATATTCCACAAATGCAGCCATCAGATGACTGATCCCACCACCGCACAAGGTTTTTTTCCCCTACACAAAGGAAGCAACACAGCACTCTCTAAAGAAAAGGAGACAGAGAGGCTGTGACAGAGATCATTAGCTTTACTACAGTCAGAAATACCTCTGATGGCAAGATCACACGGGGAGAACACAGAAAGCAGAGAGGGAAGCTGGCTAAGGGCCTTTGTGATGCCCAAACACAAGCAGCTCTATTTCTCTCTTCAACTCAGAAGGAACAGAGCTGCTGATGGCAAACCAGCCCAGGGAGAGGAACTGTGCTCCTGTCATGCCAGACTGCATCCCAGCTCTCCATTAAGGACAGTGACAGGTCCTGTGTGTTTGTTCTCTTAAGCTCCTTAAAGGGCTTATCAATATGTAAGTAACAGAGATCCCATTCCCAAGCAAAGGCACCAGCAGGAGTTTCTCCCACTCCAGCACTGACTCCCCTCTCTCCCCCCAGCACCAGTGAGCACGGGGCTCACACGTACCTTGATCTGCCTGTGGATGATGTCTCTGGTGATGTTGGCTTTTGCCATCTTCTTGCAGTGGGGCAGACAAAGAGAAGCCGTGGGAAGAGCTGCTGTGCATCCAAGCATTCCAGCCGAGCCAGGATCTGCACTGAGGGTGCTCAGTTACCTGCAGGACAGCACAGCAGGGGACACGGCAGGGACAGCACACATTAGGCCACTCACAGACACCATCAAGCTCTGCTTCCCACAAAGAGTGCTGGCTAAGAACTGAAAAGTTTGGAATAAAGGCCCCTGAAGAAACTCAAGGAAGGAACAATGGAAGAATGAGTGTCTGACTCAAGGCCATTCCCAGTTTGCGGAGAAATTCATGATAAGCACAGTTCCAGGACTATGTCAGCCTGAAAAATCCGTGTTTCTATCCCAGCAAAGACCCTGTGAGCCCAGAGCAGTGTCCTGTCCCAGGCTTCCCTCCCACCATTCCATGACCACTCATGTCCAATGTTTCCCAAACTTTACAACCAACAAAGGCCATACTGTGAATAAACACAGCATTGATGCTTTTGGCCACCTCTTCTCTCTCAATTGCTACAATGGATTATCAGCAAAACACCCCTAAAATATCCAGAAGGGCATAAACATTCCTTGGAAATCACAACAGCCAACCAGGAGATGACAACTGAACACCTGATTACCTCAGCAAGAGAAAAGGGGTGACCAGTTAAAATTGAATTTCCAGGAGAAATTAAGAGTTTTGCACACTCTTAATGGAGTTTAATGTACTAACCTAAATAACTGAAACCCCATGGAATTGGCTACTCCTGCTAAAAAACATTCAAATTGCAGAGTGATGGTCACAACCCCGAGCTGGACAGGCTGCCTAGCAAGGGATCAGTCAGCCCCTGAGAAATGCTGCAATTCCCCCAGTTTCCATCCCACAGCCTGGCTCATTTAGACATTTCTACAGTTCTCTTTAAATTAACAAAAAGAATAAAAATTCAATTTCAAACACCCATTTTGTCCTATGCAACCTTCTAGTTTAAAATCCTCTTTAACAACATTTCCAGGCAGAACAAGCCAAAATTTTCCTCTTCCAAATGAGGAAATGCTGATTCATTGAAACAAGAGCATTTCACAGAAACGCTGCAACAAACAGAAGTCCTGGCAAACCTCATCTGATTCTCTGCTGCCACGGGAGGGCTTCCACTGGCCCTCCTGTCCCACCCTGCCACGGGCAGGGACACCTTCCACCCTCCCAGGGTGCTCCAAGGCCTGTCCAGCGTGGCCCTGGACACTTCCAGGGATGGGGCAGCCACAACTGCTTCCCTCAGGAATGGCTCTCAAGGACAGGAAGGGGAAGCAGCAGCACCTGGGCACAAAGGCAGGTGGATCTTCGGACTCTGCAGCTCCTGAGAAGTTCCTGAGCTGCTTCCCCAAACTTGAGGAGAGAGACTGAAGAGCAGGAGTGTGTCCAGGGAAGGGAAGGGAGCTGGGGAAGGGTCTGGAGCCCCAGGAGAGGCTGAGGGAGCTGGGAAAGGGGCTCAGCCTGGAGAAAAGGAGGCTCAGGGGGGACCTTGTGGCTCTGCACAACTCCCTGACAGGAGGGGACAGCTGGGGGGGTCGGGCTGTGCTCCCAGGGAACAGGGACAGGAGAGGGAATGGCCTCAGGCTGTTCCCAAGTCCATCCTCAAAAGACACAGGGACAATATCCCAGCACATCTCAGTGCCTCAGTCTTGTCTGCAGCCTTCCACTCTTCTTCGTGCTTCCCTACAACATTCCCAGGCTGTGTCCACTGCCTCCCCTCTCCAAGCAACATCCAGCTTCCTCCTCTTCCTCCCTGCCAGGTAGATTTCTTGTCTTCCTCTTTGAGAGCAATTGAATTTGGCTCTTTGGACCCCTCTATGCCAGTGCCAGGCAGGCTGTCACCTCCTGGCTGACAAACACCCCAGTGCTCTTTTAGGAGTCTTTTTGTCACATTTCCTACCTCTAGTTATGGATAATTTCTAATCAGCTGCTTTCTCTTCCAACGGCACCCAACGACCTCAAGGACAAATGTGGAAAAATGTTTGTGCATGGAAAGATCCAGATCTCCCATATACAGCCATAAATAACCCAAGAGGCCAATTCAGAGCTAAAAAAGTCACTGCAAACTCATTAATACCCTAAAACCCCTCTGTACAAACAGGATGCCCAGAGGGAAGGAATATCCAAACCCCCCAAAGTCAGCACTCCTTAGCAGACCCAAATTCCCTGGTTTTTCAACAAAGACTCCTCTGTGCCAGCATTTTCTACCTTGTGGAGCTCTGACACCCACCCTGGCTGGGTGAGAGCAGCAATACACAGGAGCTGGCTGTTTCTGGGAGTGGTTTTGGGATTACTGATGAGTTGTGGAACTTCCCAACTCTCTGAACAAGTCACTGCCAGCCGTGGTAACTCACAGGCGGCCCCGACAGAACACTGTAATGCAGAACTCAGGAGAGCAACACAACTCTATTTCTTAAAAGATACAGGCGAGGAAAATCATCCATGAAATCAGACCTTGGGTAACAGGCTTGGATAAAACCCAGTCAAACAGGAATGCAGGAGCCTAAGGTGTCTCTCTTTCCAGGAAAGTACTTGATTTGGCAACTGGATGCTGTAAAACGCTCACAGGTCTCCCAGATCTTGTGCCTTTGCTTGGCCAAGAAGGCTCCAAGAGCCTTTCCTCCTTTCCCTTTGCTGCTCAGCAGGTATTCCACAGCTACAAAGGCTCTGGCAACCCTTAAATTATCATAGAATCACAGACAAAGGATTAAGAAGCCCAGATTCTCATGCCAGATCACATTTTGAGCATTAGCCACAACTGATCACAATCCTAGATTCCCAGTCCCCATGGATATGACAGTTACCTCATTCAAATAATAAATAAATAAAAAATAAACAAATAAAATAAACATTAAGTGTTCTTAACACTAAAGACTATTGACCCCACAACTGTACAGGTAGATCCAGCCTCCAGTTTCAAACTGACCCTGGAATAAAGCAAAATCTCCCAAGATTTGTAGATCTCCTACAAAAGATATATAATAAAAATGAGACAAAAATAAACTGTGCCTCCCAATTTCTTAGACACAAAGGCTTCCAAACATGAAGTCCTTCCAAAGAGTCTGTCTTTGTCACCACCAAAGGAACTGGAAATTCCTTGGAAATTTCCACCATGGAAATTGGTAAAGAATGTTCCTCTTTAGGCAAAACCACCGTGCAAATTCTGCTCCAACCCATTATTGCAGCTTGTGGCTTTTAAACAACCCAGCACAACCAAGTCCTGGTGGAATGAGGGATTAAATCCCAGAGTGAGGGACAAATTAGAACAAATCTGCACTGTTGCTACCAAGGCTGACTCCACAAGCAGCAGCTTCACTCTGGCTGCACTCAGAGATCACCCCACCCCTCCCTGTCCCTGCAGGTGTTCCAGCACAGGGCTTGGGACAACCCAGGAAGGTGGAAGGTGTTCCTGCCACTGCCACAAAATGATCTTTAAAGTTCCTTCCAACCATTCCATGATTCTGTGACCTCTTTGGGGTTATTTCTGCGATGACACCAGGGCACATTTCTCTGTCCCCCTTCAGGGACAACTTTCCCTCATCCCTCATTGCTCCAAACCTGCCTGGAACACCCCAGACCAGGACTAAAAACCTGGGATCCAGTAACTGTCACCTCCTCCAGTGACAGCCCCCTCTCCAACTGCTCCCTGGAGCACAGAGAGGATCAGCCCACCTGCAGCTCCCTGCACTTTCCTCCTGGGCTCTCTGGCTGCTGCCACACAGAACTCCAGGGGCACAAACACAACTTTCACAACGCCTGGCCTTCAAATCCACAGTCAAAAATTAACAAGGCACACATTTCCGTGGGCTCCAAATCTGGCAGGCTCTGTTTACACTGACAGTCATTTAAAAGCCCCTTAAGCTCCTGGGAAAGTACATTTCCAAAGGGTACTCCAGGGCATGGAGAGGAACACTCACTCCAAGTCTGGAAACAAAACCTTGACAATGATAACACAAATAATTCCATCAATTTAACATCAAACAGTCCCAACACAGCTTGGATTTGGGGGACTGCTCCTTTGCTGGATTGTATTTTCCTCTCATGGAACCACCTGAGCACCTTCCACTCACAGCAACACCATGAGAGTGACAGGCTCTGCTCAGGGGGGTCAACCAGAGCCCCAACCCTGGCACCAGCAGCCTTTGGAAAAGCTCCATCCGCCCCAAGAAGTCCACAAAGCAGTTTTAAACAAGCAATCCCATTCCTAACTGCTTGGATGTGCCCAAGTTTCTCAGGCTCCAAACTCAAGGTCATTGAGAAAAAGCAGCACTCTGCACACCACGAGCTTCTGGATACACGGCTCATCCCAAGGGAAGATCCCTCAGACCCTTCCCTTCAGCATCTATAGATTATTTCACCCATCCAAACACCACCCAGAACCCACCTTGAGAAGCTTCTTTATCCTCAGAACTTATTTCCCTGCCCTCTTTGCCTTGACTTTCCAAGAGGTCACAGACCAAATTAAAATATGTAAGTATATATAGGAATATGACTTTTTTTTTTTTTTAGGAAACCTGAAAAACCAAGAGGGAATGACCTGGTTAGCAGCAAACACCTCGTTAAAAGAAGGTTTTGCTCCAGCTGAAGGAGTTGTCAGGAGCAGCAGTGGCTCCCCAGATGGCTGGAGCAGGGAGCCAGGAGAAGAGGTGAGATCTGAGCCCTGACAGAGCCCACATGAGGGGACTGTCAGGGAAACTCTGACACACTCGGGCCACACGGTGCTTCCAGCTCAGCCCTCCCACTGCAGTCCTGCCTCTCCCTTGATCCCCAGCTGACACATCCACAGGGAAAAGGGAAGAACCCAGGCAACCCCTCAGCCCAGCCCAAGCAACACCCCAGTGCCGAGTCCCTCACGGCCCAGTAGCTCCAGGAAGGAATTTAACTGGCAAAGGAGGAGAGGATGATCCCCTCTCCAAGGAAAGGGGCTGCAGAACACCCACCAGGGCAGGGAAAGCTTCTGTGAAGGCTTTAGCAAGGGGACGGTGAGCAGAAGAGGGAGCAGGGCAGGGTCACACCCAGGAAAAGGGAAAGGAATGTGAGGACAGGGCAGCGCCAGGAGAGGGAGGGGAAAGGGGAGGCAAAGAGCAGGAGCTGTACCTGGCAGGGGGTGGCACCAGCAGATGATGCAGGGCTGGGGGTGAGGGGGCCTGGGGAAAATGGGGGTGGGATGATGCATAAAGGAGAGATCCTGAAAAGGAG
>VWYP01031389.1:104230-134310 GCA_013400435.1 Pycnonotus jocosus
CCTGGGCGCTGCTGCTGCTGGGGCCGCTGCTGCCCGGCCAGGTCCTGCAGGCCAACCCCATGCTCACCTCCGAGGGCCAGCCCGCGCCGCTGCCCGGCGGCGATGTGCCCGGCTTCACCCCCGCGCCCCCCGCCGCCCCCGAGGAGATCCACCCGCTCAAGGAGCAGCCGGCCAACGGCTCGGGAGAGGGGCACGCCAAGCCCCGCAAAGCCTTCCCGGTCATCGGCATCGACTACACGCACGTCCGCATCCCCTTCGAGATCTCCCTCTGGATCCTCCTGGCCTGCCTCATGAAGCTGGGTAGGTGGGCGGCGTGGCGGGGGGAGGCCGTGGGAAGGGGCCTGGGGAGGGCCCCGGTGGCCTGGAGAAGGAGGGACCCCCGGAGCAGCACAGAGCGGGATCCCCGGGATCCCCTGGGCAAACGGGACAGGCACCCCTGAGCATCACCAGGAGTGACCCTGGTGAGTGTCCACCGTGAGGGACCGGCCAAGCATCCCGGGGTGGGACCCCCTGGGCATGCCAGGGCAGGACCCCCCAGCTGGATGGGACAGACACCCCCAGTCATGCCAGGGAGTGACTCCTGTGAACGTCCCAAGGAGGGACCCTTTCCGCATCCTAGGGAGAGACCCCTCTGAACATTCCAGGGTGGGACCGCCCCGAACATCCCAGGGCGAAATCTCCTGCACATCTTCTGCCAAGCTCCCAGGCCTGCTGGGCCGGGTGGGCACTGCGCTCCCCACGACCTTGGCTCTCTGTCCTGGGCCTGGTGGTCAGCGGCATCCCGGTCCCTCCACTCCCACACACTTCTCCTCTCCGTGCCTGGGAGCGGGCCTGGAGATGCTCCTGACCCCTGCTTGGACCACGTTTGCTTTCCTCCCTTTGACACTCCGGGAGGAAGCATCCAGTTTGCTCACTTCCTCTCCAAACCACAGATGCTTTTTGTAACCTTGGAGAAGTCACTCAAAAACCTCCCGGTGCTTCGGCCTCCCCTTCCTCCCCCTCCGCAGCAAACCGGGGTGGGTTTGCCTCTGCTGCAAAGCGTCCGGAGATTCCCGCATTGAAGAGAACGGCGTCAGGGCTGCAAAAGTCCCCGCTCTGGGAAAGCATCACTCTTTGTTGTTGACAAAGTGTTTTCCAAACTTCTGCAGCTGCATCAATAGCGGCCGAATTACCCCAAACCTGTGACGTGATGTCACCGCTCCCTGCTGGGCTGTCCCCAGCCTCCGGCAGTGCAGAGGTTGAGCTGGCCCTGGTCCCACCCCTGGTGACAAAGCCAGGGGGACAGGTGAAATGTTTGCTTTGGAGCGGGTGAGGAGGGAAAGGAGCTCTGCACTCCTGCATTTGCTCCTCAGTTGCCATCAGTGGTTTAATAACACTCATTTATGGGGCACTCCAGCTTGCTGAGGGAAATCTTACTTTGGGAGCTTTTTAAAGCTGGTTCCTGTGGTAAATTGTGCCCTGTCCTGGTCTGGAGGGGCCTGAGAGACCCTCCAGGAGCTCAGATCCTTCCTGCCCAGCTCCTCCTAAAAATATCCCATCCCCTTCTGAGGCCGCTGTGAGCGTGTGTAGGCAGGTGAAGCCCCATTTCCACAATCCCTCCTGAGTGTTTTATTTACGTGCAGGCGGAGGAGTGAGAACACTTCAGTCCCGGAGGCTTGTCTGGGAGACAGGACAGGGTGGAACCAGGTGGGAACCGCGGGGTTTGTGCCTTCCTGGCGTTGCCCAAAACGACCTCGGGCACGCTGATGAGGAAGGTGCCTCTCCCTCGGGAACGCAGATCTCCTTTCGCAGGGCTCCGCTGTTGCACTGCGCCTTCAGCCGTGCTCGGGGAGCAGCGAGTGATGAAATCAGGAGTATCTGTGCGGAAGCTGGTGGAGAAAGGAGGGGCCAATGGCCTGCGGCCCTGCCGGGGCTCTGGAAATCCGGGTGGGCAGCGGGAAGCGGCTCTGGGGGTGCAGGGACGTGCTGGGGGACACCCACGGTGCCCTCTGTCACTGGTGCTGTGCGAGGCTGCTCCTGCCGCCCTTGCCTGGAGTCAGGGCTGGTTCATGCTGCAGGAAAAGTTGTGTCTGCCGGCTCTCAGGTCTTTGATGCCACAAATATTATGCAAGACTGCGTGTTTTAAGGGATTTATTTTAGGAGAGGCTGCCCTGCGAGTTTGGCGAAGGTCTTTGGAGGTGGCAGGTGCTCTGCAGAGCTCCAGAGATGCTGATTATGCCAAAATCCACACCTTAGCTTACCTACAACTCTGACAGCAGGGCGGTCCTGGGACACCCTTTTCCTTGGCCTCCTTTCCAGGGTTTTGTGTTTCTCATTCGTGCTGCCTTGGCAGGTAGTTCCCAAGTTGCTGGTACAGCTCGCTCTGCTCGTGAGCTGCAAAAAACATCACACTGCTCCGTGTCTATATCCCAGCCGTGTCTATCCAGCCCTGGATCACAGGGTGTTGTTCAGCAGCAGCAAAATAAGCTTTTTTCCACCCAGGGATAGCACTTACACAACTGGGCATTGCTGGCAGTACAACCTGGAATGGCAGGGTGAGGCTCACACAGCTCCAGGCTCCCTAAACCGGACAGGGTTTGCAGCATCCCATTTCCAGGACAAGAGGAAGGGGGCTGATAAATAGAACAGCAGTTTGCAGTGCTTCCTCTTTTTCCCCACCCTGTCAGTGTGCATTTATTGATGCATCAGGGTGATCCTGTGAAATTCTGAGGGCACCAACATCTTCTTTTTCCAAGAACGGGAATTCTTGCAGTGTGGGCTGTGCATGACAGCTCACACCTCCTGATTGACCTTCTCCAGCTTCACAAGCCTCTCTGCTGGGCTGAAGCTGTTGATTGAGCCACAGATTGCTACAAAACTGAGTCTTCAACCCTGTGAGTCACTTCAGGGTGTCATCCTCAGGGGCAGTTCGGGGTGACCATGTTGAGGAGCTCAGAAGTACTCACAGGGCTCTGCTCCAACCTGACCTTGTCCTGTTGCTCAGTTTCCCCCTGTTGCTTTGCTTGCTGCAGTTTTTGTAAAATGCCTCAGAAAAGTTGGTTTCTGGAGGATTCCTCACCTGACAGGGCACAGAGGGATGTGTCCCCCCAGCATGTCCTGCAGGCATGGGCTGTTCCTGCTTTGTTAATCCCAGTGGAGAAGGGGAAGCTGGTGCTGGCTGCTTTACCTAGTACTCACACGGTATTTTAAGGCTGTGTAGGGGAGCAGGGAGTGAGGGGCAGCTACAACCATGTGCAGGTCACGTCTGGTGGTGTCCTGACTTTGCCAGGAGAAACCTTTGCAGCTGCAAGTTACAACCAGGCATTATCTCAACCTGTTGTATTGTTGCAGAAGGTCAGACCTTCACAGAACACCCCAATCAGGAGCTCTCTGTGCCCTTCTCCAAGGTTTTGCAGGGTTGTCGTAAGGGTTCCTTCACACCATGCCCAGGGAGTGGTTGGGAAGCTGAGGAGTTTCCCAACAGGATAACCTGGTTTCTCACTCTTGGGGTTGACCTTTCAGCTCACGTGGCTCTCAGAGACGTTATGGGGAATTCAAGTTTGACTGTAAATACTTCTCATTTCAGGGGAAAGGGAAGGAGTGAGTCAGGAATGCAAACAACAGATTGTGGTCAGCAGTGCCTTTGCTGGCTGTGCTGGGGCCCTGCAGGCAGAGCTTTGTGGTGAGCACCAGCTCTCACTCACCTTGGAGAAGAGTTGGGGCTTCCTGTGTCTCCAAAGCCCATGCTGGCCCTTCCTTCTAAAGGCAGAAAGCAGAGAGTCCATTCCATCAGCCACCTTCCACTGAGGCATGTCCTGCACCAAATGGCTTCCCAGCCTCTCTGGAGCATCCTGGCCATTCCACCACAGCTCAAGGAAATTGCAGGGTGTGGTGGGTTCACCTTGGTGGGAAGGTAACCTAAAATTTATGTCTTGAGCCCAAGGTTTGAAAGTTGGGTGGTGCTTTCCTTCTTTCCATCTCCCCCAGATGGAGAGAGGCTTCATGCCAGGGCCTGTAGGGACAGGACAAGGGGAATTGGTTTTCTGAAGGCAGGTTTGGATAAGATATAAGAAAGAAATAACTTACTCAGAAGATGGTGAGGCCCTGACAGAGGGAATCCAGAGAAGCTGTGGCTGCCCCATCTCTGGAAATGTCCAAGGCCAGGTTGGATGGGGCTTGGAGCAACCTGGGACAGTGGAATCTGGCCCTGCCCAGGGTGGGGGGTGTGGAACTGGAGGGGCTTTAAGGTCCCTTCCAATCCAAACCATTCCATCATTCTGCGACTCCTGGTGCCCACCAAGCTGCTCTATCACTACCCTCCTCTGCAGGAGAAACTAGGATGGAAAAAACCCTCATGGATCAAGATAAAGGCAGTTTAATAATGCAAAAGCAAAGGTCATGTGCAGAAACAAAGGGAAACAAAAGATTTATTCTCTACTTCCCATCAGCAGATGATGTCCAGCCACTTCCTGGGAAGTACCTTCAGGAGCGTAGTGGCCGCTCCGGAAAGCAAATGTCGTAATTAGAACTGCCCACCCTCTCTTCCTCTTTACTCTTTGCTTTTATGTGGTGTGGAACATCCCTTTGGCCAGTTTGGGACAGTCCCAGCAGTGTCCCCTCCCAGGCTGCTGCCCACCCCCAGCTCCTGGTGAGGGGCGAATGCTGGGGGCAGCTCTGAAGCAGCAGCCGAAGCACAGGGTGTTATCAACCCCCTTCCAGCCACCACAGAGCTCTGCACTCTGAGGGCTGCTGTGGGGCAGATGAGCTGCAGCTCGGCCAGACCCAGGGCGTGGGGACATCGTTCCCTGTGTGTCCACGCCTGTGACAGCACCGAGGCAGCGCTTCACAGCTGAGCTCCTCTGGCTCACTGGGGCTGGGGCCTGTGGCAGGCACTGTGGCAGTCACTGCTCTGCCCCTTCTTTCCCCTTGCTGTGTCTGGGCTGTTCCCTGCCCCTCCAGACCGAGTGATGGCTGCCAATGCCAGCCTGGTACTCGCAGAACTGTCCCCACTGTGTCCCTGCTCTGTCCCCCGGCTCTGTCCCCCCATGTGCTTGTTGGGCTGCTGTAAAACGAGCCGGGCACGGAGTCTGTGCTCAGCGAGCAGACAGAGCCCAGAGCTGTGCCAGGGTGGGTTATGTGGGGACACACTGGTGCCTTGGGGAGGTTTGGTGTCACATCTCAGCCAGCACAGCGCCAGTGCTCGGTGACACTCCTTTGGAGAGCACCAATGGTCCCCAGCACTGCTGTGCCTGGGGAGGAGCAAGATTAAGGAAGCCCTTGGAGCCTGTGAGCTGGTGATAGGAGCTGGGAGAAGAAGGGCAGAACGTGATCGGTGCAGGTGGGGTTCTGAAACCTCACAGAAGGGGTGAGCCTCACATGGGGGGTGGCTCCTGCGCCTGGAGAAGACACAGCTTCAAAATTGCCAGAGAAACATTTGTAGAAGCTGGTGGCTGCTGGCTGGCAGCAAGGTTTGGGTGTTAAAACTCTTGGGTGCTAAAACACTTGAGTGCTTTCAAATGTTTTTATCAGCTCACATCCCTGCCCTGAAATGGTGGCTTTTGGAGGGGCCACCCTGAGGTCTTACAGAGCCCTGTGAGCTGAGGAACTTGAAGATTCCTTTGGGTAAGGGTTGATAAGCAGGGTAGGAAACCTGCTGTGGTGGTGGCACTGGATGGAAGAACTGGATCTTGAGACTTGACACAGCAGAAACACCCTGGAGCAAAGCCACTGGTGTGGGGACACCTCTGCCAGTGCCACCTGCAAGGGTGGGAATGGGACAGCAAGGAAACATTCCCAGGAGTGCTTTGCCCAGTGTTGGGAATACGTGTGTCTGATTGGGATGAGTGTGCTGGGGTTACCTCTGTGGCCCTTCTGCCACCCCAAGGTGGCTTCTCTGTGTGCCAGGGGGGCCATGCTGGGCTGGGTTTGCTGGGCTGGCCATGGGCAGAGCTGGGCTGGTGGAAGGAGCTGTTCCTGCTGGCTCCTGGGGCTGGCTGATGTGGGTTCCCTCACTGAGCCAGCGTGAAATGTTTGTCTTATTCTTGGCAGGAGTGTTTTTCTTACAGCCTGGCTTATCATGTGTTGACTGCAGAGACTGTGGTGGTGAGAGCTCTGAGATCACCCCAGTGTCCCCACTTGTGAGAGGGAGCTGTTCCAGGGGAGCTGGGCCTAGGTAATGGCTGTTGGGAAAGGATTTTGAAGTACTGCAGCTGGTGCCACAGAAGTGTAAATTGTCATGACAATGAATTTAAACAGTCTCTTCCAATGCAGACTTGTTGCATTCCCACTTCCTTATTGGGGGATGATCCAAACACATGCTCTGGCTCCCTTTTCCCCTGCTTTGCCATCTCAGAAAGAACAGCCACAGCATTTATTTTTTCCTCCCTGATCTGACCATTGCTGGTGTCTGAGCTAAAAAACATCCAAACTGTTCCCTCCATGGATCTGAGAAAACCATTAGTTTAATTATGGCTGGAAGAGTGAAAGGTTCCTGCTGTGAAATATGGGATGGTGATGGAGTGGGAAAAGCAGAACAGGTCTGTAATCACAGCCATTCCTCCCTGGTGAGCCCTAATGTCCATTAAGGCAGGATTACACTCCATTGCAGCCATGGCTTTGCTCCCTGCAGGGACCCTGTTGCCTGTGGCAGCTTCTGGACCTTGAAGCCCTCAGGAACCAAAGCTTTTGTTTCATCCCATTTATCAACAAAGGCTTGAGAGACCTGATGCTGGGGTCAGGGATGGGCTGGCTTCCCACGCAGGCTGTGGGTGGAATTTGGGGTGTGAATGTTGCAAGTCCTGTGGCAGCCAGAGCCCAGATTGGTGCTGGCCTGGCTTTCAGGGAGATGCCATGGAGTTGTTCCTCCCCTGAGACCTCCAGGTGCCCTGGGGTGGCTTGTGGGGTAACAGCAGGAAGTGTTTGGTTCCCATCCTTTCTCTCAAATTCCCCATCACCCAACCACAGCTTGTCCACGATATCTAGAGGTGCTGGAGTTCCCTTGGGGTGGAGGACAAGTCTTTTGTCTGCAATTAATGTGGCTAAATAGTCTCCTTTGGGGTTTGAGAGTTACTCATGGGAGAAGGCAAAACCAGGTGCTGGTGGAGGGCAGAGGGTCGTTCTTGGGGTGACAATAATCCTGTGGCACAGAGGGACTGCTGCCTCTCTTGTGCAGAAGAGACACAGATATCTCCGTAGCACTTGTACAAACCAGGTGCTTGTTAGGCTTGCAAATAGATACTTCTTTACCATAATCCTTCCCCTCTCCCCTCCTGCAAACCCTGGTTTTAGGTGCAGAGGTGATCTGAGCCTGTTTGTCATGCAGGGCTTGGTCCCATCGCTGGAGCTGTGGGCACCAGCAGAGGAGGAGCAATAATGGGGATGAATTACTGCAGCTGCCTTGTAAACATTTGGTTTCTTCTATTTTTTTTCCTTCTGTTTCGGGTCCCTGAGGCCTAATTTGTTCAAATAAAACCCTAAATCCACACGGAATACTCTGTGAAAACACAGCCTTGCTGAGTGGAGCTGGAGCTGGGTTACACCTCATCCCCCCATCTTCTGCCTGAGTCAGCAGCAGCTTCTTCTCACCCACTGGGGCTGAAAACTGCCAGTGCAGGTTTGATAAAAACCTCAATGCTTTGAGATTAGGGCCAGACAGCTTCCAAAGGAACGGCAGAGGAGCACAGGGTGGCTTCAGTTGGACCAAGTGTTGGTGGTTGATCCTCTCCCTCCATTGAGGTACCACCATGTCTTCCCTGTGGTGTTGGATATGTGACTGCTGTGATTTTACAATGCCTCCCAGTTGTGTGTTAAATCTTGTCACATTCTGTTCTTTGGCTCTTTCCTGGGGCAGCAGAACTTGCGTGTTTCTGCTTGGGAAGGAAGAAACCGAATTAAAAGCTCAGCAGACAGGCGTGCACACACTCGTTGCTGCCTGTTTGTCAGAAAAGGCAAGATCCAAGGCTGATCCTTGCTTGGAGTGGAGCAGAGAGAATGAATCTGGTGGTGTGTCACCTCTGGTAGTACAAAAATCTGATGTTACATCACCCCATGTCTCAGGGTTCCTTCCCAGAACCTGCCTGATGTTTTGGGTGTAAAGTTGAGGAATGCAAAGTACTTTTTTAGTCAGAAGAGAATGCGCAGTTTTCTTGGGTTGCCCAGGAGTGACTCACAAACATCTCAGCATCTGAGGTCTTTGTCTCCAGAAAGTTGAGATTCAATCGACCTCCAGGGACAGCACTTAAATCCCACTTAAGAGGGGGTGCTGCTAGGGAAATAATTCCCCTCTCTTGTGCAAGGCACACATTTGCAGAGCAGACACCCCGTGGCAGCAATTTATTTCCAGTGCCTGGAATTATTCTGCGTTTTGGAGTCACGACACGCTAAATCTTAATGACAGATTTGAAGAGAAGGCAGCTTCCCACCCCACTGCTGGAGATTTAACAGCAGACACGCCAGGGGCACAGATTGAAGTGCATACAGGCCTTTGAAGAGCAGAGCTGGTGTTTCCAGCCCTGTTAGTGCCTCAGTTTCCCTTGGGAACACTTTTCCCACAGCAGCCTTGGTCCCTGGGGGTGAGTTTGCAAGGAACAGCTCCTCTCCTGTCTCAGCTGCTGCGTGTAGGGAGAGCAGCTGCTCCCAGGAGCTGGGCTGGCTGTGAGAAGCCTCCCGGCTGGGAATGGTGTCTGTGTGTGCTGGGAAGGAGGTGACAGTGGCCGGGTGCTTGTGCTGGCTCTGGACACGCTGCTGGCGTGTGCTGAGAGGGGTGTCGCTTTGTCTGGGCTTCCAAAGCCCGGTAGTAATCAGTGCTAATTGCAATTACCTCCTCCCCACTGTCCAATTGGGGACCAACAGGTTATTTCCTGAAAAGCTTTTGTTTGTCTTTCCTGCCCGTGTTCCTGGTAGGAAATCTGCCCTTCCTGGGAAGGGCGATTGGCATCGTTCTGCCTGGGGAGTTTGTCTGTGGTCACCTCAGGCTGGCTCAGGTTTAACTCTCCCCAAGGCTTCGAGGGTCAGCAGGAACTGGGAACTCAATGCTGTGTCCTGTGGTTGAGGGTAAGGATCTGGGAGAGCAACTGGAGCCTTATTTTGGGTGTCCAGGCACTGTCTCTTTGCATCACCTTGAGTCCCTTCTGCTCCAGAGCACCCATCTGCATCCAACAGTGTGAAGCTTCCCTTTGCAGCACGCAGATGTTAACTGGGAGGATTCTATCCCAGAAATCCCCTGGCTCTGACCCCTCCTAACCCAGCTATTCATGGCATCCAGCGCCTTGCAGCAGCTGAAGGAATCTGGGAATGGCTGGTGAGAGCGAGTTATGTTTAGCTCCTTGTCCCTTTCTCTGGAGATAAAGTTTTTCTAGACCTTAAACCTCCTCAAAATGTGCAAGTCCAGCTGCTGTCAGTGTTTTGAAGGATATAAACCTGGATGAAGATGCTGTTGTCCTGTAGAAAATTCCATTTGCCGGGGTAAAGGAACTGTGCCAGGAAGATCCCAGCCTTGCAGGCCTGGCTGTGAGCTGCACCCATCCAGAGCTGGTGGGGAAAAGTCAGAATGAGTCTTGAAACAAAGCAGAAATCTGGGTGGCAGTTTGTCCCCACGTGCCTCCGTGCCCGGCTCCTGCTGGGTGGATGCCATGGGTTGGTAAAGATTCACAGTCCCGCCCTAGCAGAGCTGTGTGGAGCCTGCCCAGAGGCTCTGAACAGGTTTGGTGATTGCAGGCTGTGGTTTGGGAGTGGCTCTGGAACATGCCCGTTAGAGGAATGCGGGCAGCAGGGACTGGGGTTACCCCAGCACCCCCCAGTCACTGCTCACTCAGCACCAAACCCTGGCTGCTTTCCCAAAGCTCAGCAGGGAAGGGTGGGTTTGGAATCCTGTCATGGGGCAGCTCTAGACCTGGAGAGAGGTGAGGAGAGCTGTTCCATGCACAGCTGTGCACAGCTGGGCCTGGAAGAGGATTTTTCAAGATGTGGTGGCACCAAGCCTTGAAGCCTCCCAAGCCATCGCTGCTCATTGGCTCTGTGTTTTCCTCCCTCCTTGGAATGCTGCAGCCGTGGGGTGACAGTCCAAAGGCCCTGGGTCTCTCAGTCTTTAATGGCAATTAGGCCTTTCTTAATATGTGCTTTTCTTGCAGAGTGTCCTTGGCTTCCCTTCTGGTGTGAAGGAGAAGCATTATCTAAACACAGGACTGGAAATTGGGAGCTGCTGGCTTCTCACACCAGCTCTCACACCATTCACTTGGGGACTTGGGCAAGTCCATTTAATGTTTTTTGTCTCTCATTTCCTTTTTACAGCTGGGAGGAAATTAATACCAGCTCTGTAAAAGACTCCCAATTGATCTGTTAATTTCTTGTGAGTGCTTCAAGATAAAACCAGGGTACGTGTTCTTGCTGCTCTCAAAGAAAAATGTGTTCACGTGTTTCTGCTAAAGGCCTCTGACCATGGATTGTTCTCGGGGCATGCTGTGGTTGTGTGTGGGCACCTTCTCCTCCCGGGAGGCTGCTGCTCCACGTCTTCCAGTCTTTCCCAGGGTCGGGGCAGGGAGGTTTAACTGGGAGGAATGGCTGGTTTTCTTTGGCTGCAGGCTCAGCAGTGTCTGCTCTGTGGGGAATGCCGGGTGTTGGATCACACAAAAGCTCACCAGGCTTCTCCGGGCTGTCCCACGCTGTTTGGACAGAGAGGGACCCTTGGGATGGGGGAGAAGCAAACCAAGGAGCAGCCCCCCATCCCTGTGCTGGAGGGAAGAGTGGGTGCTGAGCTGGACCGGGCCCGGGGAGGAGATCTCCGTGCTATGGTAAATTCCCTGTGTAAACAGCTCCGTTCTGAGTGTACACAGCTCGGTTCTGGCAGGGGGGCCGCCCATCCTGGCAGGCGGAAATCCAGGGTGCCTGCGGATGATTCAGAGCCGGGATCGCCGCGTCCTCTCCCTCTCTGCTGCACTGCAGCGCTGCCACGGGGCCCCAGCACACCTGCAGCGCTCACACACAGCCTCCCCTGCACCTTCCAGGAGTGCCCTGCCCGAGGGAAATGGGGTTTGCCTTTCCAAGGGGAGTGTGCTGCTCCTGGAGGGTGTCAGGGCAGGTGGGGCTCATCTGCATGCGGCTCCTGGCTCTGGCTGCTGCAGGATGCAGTGATGCCTCTGGTCGTGTTCCCCAGGCTGCTCAGCCTTTTGGGGACCTCCCTGCATCTCCAGCTCTACGTGGGAAGGACAATCTGGGGGTTTCCTGATAGTGCCATCATCATCATCATCCTTGGGAATTTCTCTGCTGGTGCCCATGGCTGGGAGGGGGCTGCATCACCAGGATTTGCAGTTGGGCACTCCCTGCATCCCTCTGGAGCATGGCAGTGCCTGCTGTGGCTGCCGTGGTGTTAGAGGCACGTTCCTGCGTGATGTTGCTGCAGGCACGGAGGTACCAGAAGAGACTTTGTCCTTGCACTCAGTTGCCAGAGGCAGCTTTGCCCTTGCCCTGCTGTTGCTGCCTGTGCTGGGGCTCAGCTGCTTGTCCCCCATTCCCAGCTGTGTCATGCCAGTGGCTGGTGCTGGGTGGGAAGGAGCTGAACCCCCCTCCCCTCCGTGCCCTGCCCCAACAGCTGCTTTGACAGCACACCAGACCCCATGCCATTAGCACCATTAGCAGCTACAATGCATGAAGTGGCTCTGAGTAGCTGCTCTCCAGCAGGCTCCATGCACAGAACAGCCCAGACTTGTCCCCCAGGCCATCTCTGAACTGTCCTTGGCACCTTGACCTTGCAGAGAGCCATACCAGCATTGCTCCTGTGTGCATGGAGCATGGGAAGCTCTCAGCATCCTTCTGAGAAGAAAGGCTCTGGCTGCAGCTTATTCTGTGTTTATCCTGCCCTGGGGTGTGGGCTTTGCTCCCAGAGGTCCCCAGGGAATAGTGAGGTTTGGGAAAGGCAAGTACACTGCTGCTCCCTGCAGCTGCCTCAGATGAGGTGTCTGCACTTGTCTCCCCTTCCATCAGAGGATTTATTCAGGGCCTGCCAGTGGGAATTTCCTGGGAACTGCTGCTGCAGAGGACAGTGAAGCTGTCAGACATCACAGCCCTGCTGCACCTGCCTGCCAGCCCCTCCTCACACAGCGATGCAGGGGAGCATCTGTTGTTTCTCAGGGAGGAAGGGCCCTTCCCTGGTGCTGCTTTGGCTGATGTGGCTGTACCTTGAGGGCTCGACCAAGCCGTTTCTCACAAGTCTTCTTGTGTGGAGCCGGCTCAAGTTATGGCTTGTGGCTGCTTGGCTGGTACCTGGCAGTGTCTGCTTTTTGTCCTGTGGCTTTCAGGGTTTGAGTCACCCGAGGGCTGGCCTGATGCTATCAACCCCGCTCTTTTCTTCTGCAAAGCAGGCAGGGTCCAGCCAGGTCACCTTCCCACACACACCTGCCTTGCCTCAGGCCTTGGGGCTGCATCCAGGGGACTGGGGGAGCTGGGGCTGTACCAGGCAGCCCTCGGGCTCCTATCACAGGATCTCCTTCTGTTTGCCCTGGGTTGTTTGCTTTAGGTGGGAAAGAGGAGTAAAACCAGGGGCAGCTGGGTGGCTGCGGGGTGGGGCTGAGCTGGGTGAGCAAGGTCTGAAGGCACAGGATTGATAATGGCAACGCTGGGAAAATAAAACAGTCCCTTCCTCATCTGGCAATGGGTCCTAATGGCTATTGACAGTGACAATGTGGCTTTTGGGGACATTGTGTGCAATCCAGCTGGTCAGGATCACAGCCAGGCTGTCCTGGGCACCTTGGGCAGGCAGACCCTGGAGGGACCAGCCCAGGGCTTCATCCAATCCCATGTGGATGAAGTTGATCCTGACTCCTGAAAATGCCTGGAGGCTGTGGGGCAGTGCTGGATGCTGATGGTTTTTAACCCAGTCCTGAGCACCAGCCTGGTTGCAGCCCCTGCCCACCCAAATTTGGGGTGCAGGAGTGACCCCCAAATGAGGGCTGGATGTTTTGCTTTTCCCTCTTCCCTGTGCTGGCTTTGCAGGCTGTGCCCACAGCGAGGTTTGGAGGGTGGCTCTGTGGCCCTTGTGTGGGATCCGCAATCACTCAGTGACTCACCAAAAGCAGTATAAATTAATTACCTTCCTGGTTCTTGGCTTTGCTTGGTAATTAGCAACAACAAAATAATGAGGCTTGAATGAAACATTTGGTTTGTTCTGGAGGAAATTGTTTTGCTTAGAAGCACTTTCTGTACCTGTGCCTTAACACGAAAAACAAGAAGTCAACTTCTCACCAGGAAATGGCATTTTGGGGTGGAAAATCAACGCTTTTCCGTTCTGGACATTGAAGCCACTGGGTGCGTAAAAGGTTGCCCCAATCAACCCAAGCTGAAACCAACCCAAAAAGAGCTGCAGGGGGGCACTGGGGTGACCTGGACCTGCATTAAAACCCTGCCTGCTCCCTGGTGATACAGAAAAACCTTCTTGGCAAAGCCCAAACTGCGTCATGGCCCCACATGTGCCCTCCCAGTGGGATGGCTGTGGGAATAAGCCAGGTTGGAGCTCTGTGGAGCTGGAATTTCAGGGCACGTGGTGACGTTGGAGCTTGTGAGGCAATGAATGTAATCTAAGTACAGTCGTTTTACCCCCTCTCCTGGCAGGGTGACACGAGCCGAGCCCGTGGCCTCACTCTATTTATAGGTGTAAATCACCAGCTATTTAATTCCTTTTGAGCAAGTGCAATTTTCGTCCCCTTCCCTCGAGGCTTCCCCGTTACATCTGGTGCAGCTCTCTCCGTTCTCCTTGGTCCCTGTCTTTGCAGGGAGCTGCTGGATCCGGCTCCATTTTCCAAGGGAGAGGCACAGCAGGGCTGAGACATCCCCACATCCCTGATGGCCCTGCTGGAGGCCACCAGCGATCAGCAGAGCCTGGCTGATCCTTGGGCAGCTGCTGCTCAGGCCAGGGAAGAGAGAAGTCCAGTGTGGGTTTTTCTGAGGGCAGATGATAAATAGAAAGAAGCTGCAGCCAAACCCTGGAGGACTGGGATGGATTTCCCCTGGGAGCCAGTTGCAAAATGTTCTGTCACTGCATTGCCATCCTCACAGGGCTTTAACCCTGCTGGGGTCTTACCCCCATCCTCAGCCTTCCACCTGCCCAAAACACAGCATGGGAAAGCCAGATCCCAGGGGCTCAGAGCTCTGCAGACCCCGGAGCCCAGCCCAGCCCTCCTTCCCTTCCCTCCCTGCTGCTTCTTCAACAGGAGGAAAGGGGATGCTGCTGAGTCATGGCATGTGGATCACTTGTCCCCAGGGCTGTGACACATCCATGATTTTGGGGTTCAGCCAGCAAAGTGTCAATGTGTGGGGGCTCTCGGTGATGCCTGTGCCACACGGGAATGTGGGGAGGAATCCACACCTGCCTGCATCCCTCACCCCGGATTGCTGCTGCCCCTCTCCAGGGCCCACCCAGCCCCTGCCAGCCTGGTGTCCTAAAGGGTTAAAGGGGCCTTTGGAGGGGCCCCGGTGCTGTCAGACACGTGTGTCTGCTCCAGCCCTGCTCTCTGCAGTGTCCTTCAGAAGGGCAGCCCTTCTGAGCATGCCTGCTCCCTCTCCTGCCTCCTTCCCAGGCCCTGTGCCTCCTCCCAGGGCATCCCCAGCTCTGCACCCACCCTGCACCCAGACCAGCACCCAGAGCAGCACCCAGGCTCCCCAGGGCTGCAGAGAGCATCACCCGGGGGGCTCCACCTCCCCCCGGCCCAGCCTGACCCTTCATCTACCACCTCCCTCCAGAACAGAATCCCCGGGGCTGGGAGAGCTCCTAGCCCTGCTTAATGATTGATTGATTGATTGATTGATTGATGCTGGAGAGAGGGAGCTGCTCCCATGGCATTTGTTTTCCAAAGGAGGAAGCTCGGGTGGCTGTCTGTGCCCCATGCTGGGGATTTAGGGATCGAGGGTCACATTAGTATTATTTTTTTAATTATTATTTTCATCATCATCATCTTTAAAGCCATTATCAAGGCCTCTTCCCCTTTCTGCTGCCCTTGGATGTGCCCGTGGCTGGGCATCTTCATCTCCCAGCATCCTGCCACAGCCTTCCTCATCCTCCAGGAGGGAAGTTCAGGCAAGGGCTGGGATCAAAGCAGTTCCCCCTTGCCTGGCCTCATCCCCACAGTGCTCCTTTCCCATCCCAAAGTGAGATGCTGGCTCAGCACTCAGAGCAGGATCCCACCAACAGATTGGTACCAATGAGCTCTGCAATGCTCTAAAAATACTGAGTAGAGCAAGCAGGGAGCAAAAAATGGCTGAGAGTCAGTGAAATCAAAGGCATAATTAAAATGCAGCCCGTGTAAGTGTATTTTTAGGGCCTTGCAAAAAGGCTGTAAACCATTGAATTCCCATCAGCACACGAATGTTCCAGTTTAATGGAATCCTGGGGCCTGTGGGGAAGAAGTGAGAGATGCTTAATTGTCAGTGTTTGTGTTTTATTCATGATTGAACATACTTAGCAAGCAAAAACTGATCTGCTGTTGGCTTCTCGCTGCTTGTGTGGCATTAAGCCTTATTCCAGCCAGAAACTGCCCGGTGTGCTGGAAGGGTCGGTGGTTCCTGGTGTTTGCATGAGCTGTGCATGGAAAGGGGATTATCAACTCCCCTCCCACAGGGAGCTCCGTGCCAGGGCTGCCCTGGGGTGCTCAGAGCTTGTGTGGGCTCCAGGGGATCCAAGAAAGAAGAAAAATCCCATGGGGGCAAATCAGGATCCGCATCCGGGCTGGGAAGTCCCTGAGTGCAGGTGCCTGGGGGTTGGGGGCACATGGGAAAGTTTGGATGTTCCCATCTCCTCCAGCCTCCCCTCACGCCTGCAGCCAAAGCCATCGAGCTGTTTGCTCGGGATTGGTGCTGCTGGGGCAAAGCTGAGGTAGGAACCAGGCTCCTTCCAGCATCCCCCCAGCACCAGGGACCCTGTGGAGCAGCTGGAATGGTTCCTGCAGCCTCGGGTGTGATGAATCCTCTGGGTTCGCCCGTGCTGGAGCTTGTGCCTGCAGCTCAGGAGGAATTTGGGGGCTAATCCTCCCCCCAGGGACCTGCCAGTCCTTGGGGAGGGGCTGTGCAAGTGTGGCCTTTCCCCTGGGAGCTGGGCTCCTGCTCTGTGCAGGTGGAGGAGGGATGAGCCTGCCATGGCACAGATGTGGCCCCTGCAGGCTCGGGGGGATCTGGCTCCTTCTGGAGGGGATTGGATCTGTTGTGGGATTGCTGCAGATGGCATGGCCGGAAGGAACGGAGGAACACGGCATGCCAAGGCAGGGTTCCTTATTTTAAACTGCTTCCCTTGCCAGGGAACAAATATGCCTCACTTCAAAATAATAATTATAAAGCCTGGGAGAAGATCCAGAGAACCCAAAACCCTTCTGTGGGTGTTGGTGTGCTGGCAGATGCCTGGCTGGGGGTGTTTGGTGGGAATGTCATCCCAGAGGGTCACGGCTGGCTCAGAGACCTGCATTTGGAGTTGTGCTGGGGCAAATGTATTCCCTGTTACCTGGCACCCCAAGGATGCATCCTGTCCCTGCTGCAACCAGCCGTGTAAAACCTCCAGGAAGGAGAGTTGCATCCTGAAATGCACCAAGCAGCAGCTCGCCTCGCTGTGTCAGGGGTGCCCAGGGATGGGAGGGCTGGGAACTGGTCCCTGACTCTGGCAGGGGTGTCCCTCTGCAGCCAGCATCCTCCATTCCTGTAGCCAACGTGTGTCTTCCTCTCTCCTTCTCTCCAGGCTTCCACGTGATCCCGTCAGTGTCCAGCATCGTTCCTGAGAGCTGCCTGCTCATCGTGGTGGGCCTGCTGGTCGGGGGGCTCATCAAAGGGGTGGGCGAGAAGCCCCCCATCCTCAAATCGGACATCTTCTTCCTCTTCCTGCTCCCCCCCATCATCCTGGACGCCGGCTACTTCCTGCCCCTGCGCCCGTTCACCGAGAACCTGGGCACCATCCTCATCTTCGCCGTGGTGGGCACGCTCTGGAACGCCTTTTTCCTGGGGGGGCTGATGTACGCCGTGTGCCAGCTGGGCGGGCCCGGCCTCAACCACATCGGCCTGCTGGCCAACCTGCTCTTCGGCAGCATCATCTCAGCCGTGGACCCCGTGGCCGTGCTGGCCGTCTTCGAGGAGATCCACATCAACGAGCTGCTGCACATCCTGGTCTTCGGGGAGTCCCTGCTCAACGACGCCGTCACCGTCGTGAGTGCCTCGGCCCTTTGGGGTTTGCTTTGCTTTGCAGGAGCGTCTTGGGGTGGTGGCAGCTGTCAGGGCTGTTCTAGGCTGAGGTCAGGAAGGACAAACAGCTTTGAGGCAGGGCCAAAACACTGCAGAGCTGGGTTCAGGTGAAGTGTTTCGCTCGGTGGGTTGGGAAGGCCGAGGGCACGTGCCTGGTCAGCCTCTCGGTGCCGTGGGCTCTGGGAATGTGCTCTCCTGGCTGGAGTTGCTGCTGTGCCTGTCCTGCTGTGCCTGTCCTGCCAGGAGAAGCATGAGGGGCTGATGCTGGGCCAGGCAGTGCTGCTGTGTAGCTGCTGCTCCTTTCATGTGGTCACCCTTGCTGTTCTCCAGCTCCAGGCGGTGGGAGGGCAGGACATCAGCCTTGGCAGAGGGGAGAACTGAAGGCTGCCATCCCAGCTGGCCCACCCCTCAGCCCCACTCCAAGCAGCAGCTTTGCAGGGACGTTTGGGAGGCCTGCTCCCTTTCCAAAGGACATCACTGGCCAGGTGCTGGCTTGGCAATCAGCATGGCCTTCTCCTCTCTGCAGAGCTGACCTCTAAACTGACTTCTAACCCACTGCTTTTTCCTGGCTCTTTTCCCATATCCCAGCTGTTCATTTCAGAGCTGGCTGCTCAGCCCCTGCTGACGAGGTTCCTGGTGACAAAGAACACTCTATCCCACCACAGGGCTTTTCCCAGGCACTTCTCCATTTTTCAGCAGAGGGGTGTCTGTGTCCCTACTCTCATCCCTGGGGAATGCTTTTGTCTGCCCCTGTTCCACCCAGGGCCTGGCCCTGGCAGGCAGGAGCTGGCACCTTGCCCTCTCCCTGCCTGCAAGTGCTGCTATTCCTGCAGGATGCCCTAAATCCTGTTTCCCATCCTGACATGTGCTTTAACATCTCTGCAGTGTCTGGGGGTGGGAGAAGGCACCACAGCCCAGAGTCTTTCCCTCAGGTTTCCCTCAGCTACAGAAGCTGCCTCATGGGTTTGGGCTCTTGTCTGGGCTGTGCAGGGCAGATGGTGGCTATTCTCTCTGTGCATCTGTCAGGGATCCCCCAGCCTGGATCTGTCCTGACCTGCTTGTTAGGAAAACAGGAACAGCCTCTGGCTGGTGACCAAAGGCCCTCCTGGAACAGCTGGGGAGCAGAGCTGTCCCAGACACATCTTTGGTGGCGCTGTGTCCCTGTGGACACAGAGGACATGGAGATGGTCCCCCTGGCTCTATCTGGCACAGCAAAGCACCAGCACTAGATTTAGTGTAAGCCTTGGCCAAGCTCAGGACCCAGCTCGGGGTCACCAAGCACAGACACAGCTCAGCTCAGGAGTGCCACCCTCCCAAGGGAGGTCCCTGTGCAGGTCCCCTCCAAGGTGAGGCTGTCTCTTACCAGAGGGACACTTTGAGCCCTGCTCTCCTTTCTCCCTGCCAGGTCCTCTACCACCTCTTTGAGGAGTTTGCCAACTTCGAGCAGGTGACCATCCTGGACATCATCCTCGGCTTCCTCAGCTTCTTCGTGGTGTCTCTGGGCGGGGTCTTGGTGGGCGTCATTTACGGGGTGATCGCTGCCTTCACGTCCCGCTTCACCTCCCACATCCGCGTCATCGAGCCCCTCTTCGTGTTCCTCTACAGCTACATGGCCTACCTGTCTGCTGAGCTCTTCCACCTCTCTGGCATCATGGCGTGAGTTGGGAATGGGGGAGGAGGTGCCCTCCTGTCCACAGGACCCTTGGGGGATTTTCTGGGGTGTAACCACAGTCTGCCAGCGTGGTCAGTGAATGCCCAGTGAGGCCCAGTGGTGAGCTTGGGTGGAGATATGCAAGGAGGCACATGAGAAAAGTGGCTCCTGAGAGTTGTCCCACAGATGCCAGGGTGCTGGCAGCCTGTTCCCATTCTCCCGGGCACACAGGAGCAGGCAGGGCCTGCTGAGCACTCAGGACAACGTGGGGTTGTGCTCCAGTGCTCACTCCTGCCCTGCTAGGGGAAGGAGAAACCTCGTGTTGCCTTCTCTGGAGGCCTTGAATATTTGCTGATGGTTCACAAGGGCTGTCCTGCCCTGGAGTTTGGTGTCTGAACACAAAATGCTGCTGCAGGGCCAGGGCTTGGGGCTGTCCCCACGTCTCCATGGCTGCTGAGGGCCCTGACCTCACCCCCAGGCTCATCGCTGCCGGCGTGGTCATGCGGCCCTATGTGGAAGCCAACATCTCCCACAAGTCCCACACCACCATCAAGTATTTCCTCAAGATGTGGAGCAGTGTGAGCGAGACCCTCATCTTCATCTTCCTGGGTGTGTCCACCGTGGCTGGTCACCACTACTGGAACTGGACCTTCGTCATCAGCACGCTGTTCTTCTGCCTCATCGCCAGAGTGTTGGGTGAGGTGTCAAAGTCCTCAGGGTGGGAAAAGAATCATGGCATGGTTTGGGTTGGAAGGGACCTTAAAGCTGCAATGGGCAGGGGCACCTTCCACCATACCAGGTTGCTCCAAGCCCTGTCCAACCTGGCCTTGAATGGCCATCTGGGTCATGGTGAACTCTCAGGACCATGACAGTTTGCCTTGCTGGGGGGGCTGGAGATGACCAGGTGTCACTGCTCCACCATGGGCACCATCCAAACTGTGTTTGCTGTAATTGGTGTTGTGGGGAGATGGGGCTGAGGCAGTGCTTGTGCCAGACATGGGGTGGAAGCTGCTCAGGGATGTTGGGATGAGCAGACAGCTCTCACCTGCACCCAAGGCCCTGAGAGGCTGCAGGGTGGGCTCTTTGGGATTGGAGGGGGTCTCTGACCATTCACACAGGACTGTGCTGCTCCCCTAGGTGTCCTTGTCCTCACCTGGTTCATCAACAAGTTCCGAATCGTGAAGCTGACGCCGAAGGACCAGTTCATCATCGCCTACGGGGGCCTGCGGGGAGCCATCGCCTTCTCCCTGGGGTACCTGCTGGACTACGAGCACTTCAGCATGAGGGACATGTTCCTCACAGCCATCATCACCGTCATCTTCTTCACCGTTTTCGTGCAGGTTGGTGGCTTTCAGAGGGAAAGGGGCTCTTCATGGCCGTGTGGAGAGTGGGGAGCCCATCCCCAGCCTCCGTCCCCAACCCTGTCACTGTCCCACGTCCCCAAAACACTGCACAGTGACACCGACAGCGGTTTGGCTTTGCTGAGCCCGTCCCACTCCCACCACTGTGCCTTGAGCAGAGGTGTAACCCCCCTCTCCTCCCCAGGGCATGACCATCCGGCCCCTGGTGGATCTGCTGGCTGTGAAGAAGAAGCAGGAGACGAAGCGCTCCATCAACGAGGAGATCCACACGCAGGTAACGCGCTGCTCCGGCCGCCCGCGCGCCGCCTTAGCCCTCTGCTCTCTCTGCTTCTGCCACTCCACCACTGTCACTGGGACCTGCCCCTAAATCAGTGCCCAAGGTAAGGGGGCAGAGCGAGGGCTCTCCCCTATCTGTGTCGTCCAGTGCCCGCTCTGACCCAGACCCCCCAGTGCCTGTAGAGCCAAGCCCGGTTGTGTGGGTCCATCCTGCCCTCCCAAAGCCCATCCTGGAGCCGCAGCCCTGATTTGACACACCCTGAGTGCCCTCCCCATGTGTCAGTGTGGGTGTCGGGAGGGAGAGGGTGGGCAAGAGCCCTCAGAGCTGCTCACGCCTTGGACCTCTCTTCCAGTTCTTGGATCACCTTCTGACAGGGATCGAGGATATCTGTGGTCACTATGGGCATCACCACTGGAAGGACAAGTGAGTGGGGGGGTTTGGTGGCTGGGGAGGGGTTTTAGTCACCACCCTGAAGGTTTCACAGCTCTGTGCCAGGTTTTTCCCGGGCTTTAATATCCAGCAGACTCGCTGTGGGGAGTTATGGCCCTGGATTAGGAGCAAGTGGGGCTGCAGCGCTGCACCCCTTGGCCACACCACCCACAGCAGGTCCATGGCAGGGTGGGGGCTGCCAGTGACCAGTCCCTGCAGGAGCTCAGGACCATCCCTCGTGGGTACCAGCAGATGCTGGGTGTTGTGGAGACACCCTGGCTTGGGAGGGATCTGGGGAAGCCTGGCCTGAGCCGTGCTGGTTGAACTGGACCCAGCAGTGACCCCAGCAGTGCAGTCCTGGGGTCTGGGGACTGGGGACAGGGCAGGGCAGGGCAGGGCTGATCTGTGGCTCCTCCTCCTCCCCCACATTCCCGGGAAGGCTGAACCGCTTCAACAAGAAGTACGTGAAGAAGTGCCTGATCGCGGGGGAGCGCTCCAAGGAGCCGCAGCTCATCGCCTTCTACCACAAGATGGAGATGAAGCAGGCGATCGAGCTGGTGGAGAGCGGGGGCATCGGCAAGATCCCCTCCGCCGTCTCCACCGTCTCCATTCAGTGAGTTCCCTGCCCTGGGCACCCTCCCGTGGCACCCTGAGTGCTCCCTGCTGGTGGCCACAGGGCAAGCAGCCCTTGGGTGGCCATCGTGGTGTGGTTCTGAATGCTCTCTGTCAATGCAGGAACATCAACCCCCAGACCCTGCCTTTGGAGCGTGTCCTTCCAGCCCTGTCCAAGGACAAGGAGGAGGAGATCCGCAAAATCCTCCGCACTAACCTGCAGAAAACCAGGCAGAGGGTGAGCTGTCCCCTGGCACCGTGTGTGTCCCTTTTGCCTCGCTGAGAGTGGCAGGGACACTGCCCTGCAGACACCTTCAGCTGGGCCCTTCACCCCTGCTGTGCCTTGTGCTCCTGGCCTGAGTCTTCTTCCCCAGGAGCCTTTTCCTGCTGGGATGGTGCTGGGATAGTCTGAGGGGGAGGCTGATTTGGTCAGTGGCTGAGCCCAGCCTTTAAACCCTTGTTGGGCCGGGGTGGGTCAGGATGAGGCATCCCGTGGTGGCACACGAGGGATGAGCCAGGAGCCTGCCTGGACCTGCTCTGCCCACTGGTGGCTGTTTCATCCATCTCCAGGAGGAATGCGGCTGTGACCCTTCTTTCCCTTTCCGTGTGGGATTTTAACCCGTCTCCTTTTCTTGGGATCTCTTCCCAGCTGCGATCCTACAACCGGCACACGCTGGTGGCCGACCCGTACGAGGAAGCCTGGAACCAGATGCTGCTGCGGAGGCAGAAGGCTCGGCAGCTGGAACAGAAGGTGCTGGGGGAACACTGGGGCAGGGATGTGCCAGGGCTGAGCAGGACAGGGGCCAGGGGGGCTGGGAGGGCACAGGAGGGGGCTGAGGTTCAGATGACAGAGGGTCACCCCAAGCCTTGGGGGTGCTCTGATTGCCCCAGGCTCCAAGGAAGTCCCTGGAGCATGGCTGGGAGGATCTGTGCCCGTGTCCTCTGCGTCCCACTGCTGCTCCCTGCTCATGCCTGTGGCCAGTTCCCTGCCTGCCCTCCCCAGCTGCTCTGGCCAGGCTGCTGACGAGGCCCTGCTCCCGTTGCAGATGAACAATTACCTGACGGTGCCGGCACACAGGGTGGACTCGCCCACCATGTCCCGGGCTCGCATCGGCTCAGGTAGGTGGGAGGAGCCGGCACCCGGAGTGCTCGGAGCTCCTGCTGTCCTGCACCTCCTCATTTCCCCCTGGCTCTCCAGCCCCGACCAGCCCCGTCCCACACCCATCCAGACAAGCCCCAGAGGGTTTCTGTTCCCAGCAGAAGCACCCAGCTCGCTTCCCAGCACAATTCCCACTGGGAAGTCAGGTTGGGCGGTGTCTCCGGAGCTCAGCTCGCTCCATCCACGCAGCCACGCCTCTGTCCGTGCCCTTCCCAGCCCTCCTCAGGGGAGGGCATCAGGGGCGTTTAGCCCCAAGATCTGTTGCCACTGGATTCCCAGTTTGTCCATCACACATTTGCTTTGAGACCCTCGGTTCCTCGTGTCCCTGTGTCCCCTCCTGCTCCGGGGACAGGGTGTCGGGTGTCGGGGTGTGGCGCGGCTGCGGAGCCGGCGGTTCATCAGCAGAGGGCAGCTTCGCCCTTCCCAATGGAGCCGGGCTGTCGGCAGCTCCAGCGGGGATGTGGGAATCGGGAAAAGGAATTACACGGCTGAATCGGAAATCAGCGAGACAGCCCGGGCACCCCAGCCCCTAAAACATCTGGGGTGCATCACCGGGGGTCTCTGAGACCCCCCCTTCCCTGCCTGACCCCTCTGTGCCTCCCAGACCCGCTGGCCTACGAGCCTAAGGAGGACTCGGAGAACCTGCCCATCATCACCATTGACCCGGCCTCGCCGCAGTCTCCCGAGTCCGTGGACCTGATGAGCGAGGAGCCCAAGGGCTGCAGTGGCCTCCCACCCTCGCCCGAGGAGGATGAGGAGGGGCTGGTGATGCGGGTGAAGGAGCCTTCCTCCCCGGGGACTGATGACGTTTTCACCCCGGGGACCGGCGACAGCCCCAGCAACCAGCGGATGCTGCGGTGCCTGAGCGACCCCGGCCCGCGGCCGGAGCCTGAGGAGGGGGAGCCCTTCATCCCCAAGGGGCAGTAGCTGCTGGCACAAAAGCCCCCAAATCGTTTCTCTCTCTCTTCATTCGTTCATTCTTTGCTCTTCTTTTTGGTTTCTTGTCACTACACACTGGGTTCAGGAAGGGGAGACTGTCCTGGATGGACTGGGGTTGCCAGGACAGCTCTGCCCAGCGAGCCCTGGGCTGGCCCCAATGAGCAGGGAAGGAGCCCTGGGATGCCCCGGGCTCCTTGGGCAGCGTGGCCCGGGGGTGACGGACAGTTTTCCGCCCGGGATTGGGATCTGCAGGTGCCTCACAGCCCCCGAGGGGCTCTCCCAGAGGTGCCCACCCACTCAGGACCTGCGGCCGGCTCTGACCAGGGTGTCCACAGTCACTCGCCCATGGCACAGCTTCCCCTCTCCCCTCTGTGCTTTCCTGCCCCCTGGCCTTGCTCCGGAGCGGAGAGATGGGGCAGCAGGAGCTGTCACCGGGGCTGGCACACACACACACTCCCCCTGCACCCTCCCAGGCACCTCGGGCTCCTGCCGCTGCTCCCTCGCCTTGGCAGCTTCCCCACGGGACCGGCTGTGCCTGGGATCCTCCCTCCTGGCCTCACATTTCATGCCAGGTCTTTTCAAATAAATATTCTAGAGCCATGTAGGGGGGAGCTGGGGCCCCCCTCGCTTTGAGCAGCCTCTCCATCCCTCCTGGAACTGCTGTCCCCTGTCCCCTCCGCCAGCCTCGGCCCCTCGCCCTGTGCCAGCGCGGCAACGGCTGCTCCTTAACCAAAGACGGGGCCCGGGGTGTGCCAGGGGGGATTATTTGTCCCCCTGCAACCAAGAGGAGCTGGGGGAGAGCCAAGTGCCAGCTCCCCCAGCTTGGGGACACATTGGATCCAGAAGGTTGGCAGCAAGGGGACCACTGGGGATGCTGGGGGTCCTTCCAGGACCCATCTTTCCGCAAGGCTTGGGAGGGATCACTGAGTGTTTTGGTGACTTGCAGCCCTCCCCGGGCTCAGGGGTGCCCTGTGTGTGTCACCTTGTCCCCCACGTGCCAACCAGCTCCCGCCATGTGCCACCTTCACCATGGGTACCACGGGGTGCTCACCCCTCGCAGGGACCCCGGCCGCTGTCCCCTCCCTGTGCCGTGCCTTGCCACGCTCTGCCCCGCTGCCTTGGTGGGCACCTGTCCCACATCCCCCCGCTCCACATCCCGCTGGGACCCCCAGCGTCCGCGGGGCTCTGTCACCGGGGCGAGCGCCCACGTCGCTGCCTGCGCCTGCCTGCTGCCCTGCTCTGTTTCCAGGAGGAAAAAAAAAAAAAGCAATGGAAATTCTCTTGTATAAAAAGGAAAAAAAAACCAAACAAACCCACATGTAAAGAGATTCTTGGTTTTTATCATAAATATTCTAATAAATTAATGTTAATTTTTAGTGGGGGTTTTTCCAGCTGCTCGGACTCCTACTGCTGCCACACAGTCCCGGCTGTCCCAGAAAAGCAAGGTGGCTGTGACACTTTGTGCCCATCACTGGGATGGAGAGTTTGCCCCTCCCCTCGTGCCGTGGCTCAGGGACAGCTGGAGCCCCATCCCAGGGGGACATTTTAAGCCATTCTCGGCTTTGGCAAAGACAGAGGCTCAACCCGGGCTCCCAAATCCCTCTCTGGAGCTGCACCACAACCCGAGAATCCCCCAGGATCCACCTTCCAGCCTCAGCAGGACTCCCCCCTGCAGGGCTGGAGGGTCCTGGGGCAGCAGGAGCCCCTCTCTTTGGAGAATTGCAATGGGAATGTGTTCAGTGGGTGCAAATTACAGCCCTGAGCCGGGACAGCCCCCGGGCATCGGCAGCGCGTCAGCGCTCGTTGCTCACCTGCCCAAAATACCTGAGCCCCGGGGCCCCCTGGCCTGGGGCAGGACTCGGCTGGGTCACCCCACTGCAGGGGTGACCCCAGGGCTCCCAGGGCAGGATGAGGTGGCCAAGGATGTGGGGCAGGCGGTGCCGTGGGGCCCATGGTGGTGCCAGTTTGGTGGGTGCCACCCTTGCATCCCCCCTTTGCAGGGTCTGGGGCAGTTTGTCCCCAGGGCAGGGGGACACCAGAACAGGAGGGTTTGGCAGGAACAGGCAAAGCCAGGCCATGGCTCCATCCTCGCTGGGGAGAGCAGCAGCTTTGCCATCCCAGTTGCAGGGCTGGGAGCACGGGAGGGGCCGGGCTCTGCCCACCCCGGTGACGGAGGGAGCAGCAGGAGCGTGGCAGCCCCGGGCAGTGCCCGGGTAACTCACCTGCCCACGTGCTGGGGAGCATCACCTGCAGCCTGATTTCAGTCATGCCTTTAGAGCGAGAACTCCCCAAACCGAGGCATTTCCAGGATATTCTTGTTTCTGTCTCAAAGGGTGAGTAACTTTTAATGAGGGAGGACTAATGATCCCTCCAGGCCTGGGCTGTCACCGCTGAGCCACTGCCAAAGCACACAAAGTGCTGAGGCCCAGGGGTGAATTGGCCCCAGCGTGTCCCCCATGGTCCTGGCTGTGTTGTCTGTTCCTGGTGTGTGCCCCCCGTGCCCCACATCCCCCTCTCTGTCCCAAAGCATGTTTGGAGCTTGCTGGTGGCACCAAGGACGGGGAGAAAAGGGGCTCTGAGCAGGTGTCATGGTGTTTGTGCCCCTTCCACAGCCCCCATCCATGAGGCTTAAAGATCTGCAGCAGCAGGAAACTACCCCAGCCAGGAGATGGGCTTTCCTGTGCCTCAGTTTCCCTCTATGGTCCAGCACAAAGCCTGGGGTGCAGCGAGTGGCAGGAGGGGAGTAACTGTCCCCATGGCTCCAGCAAGGACTGAGAGCCCTGAAAAAGCCCATGAAATCCTCCCCAAGTCACCGACTCCAGGCTCAGCAGCCTCCACGGCACAGCTCCCGGCTTTCCCAAGAGGTGCAGCCAGACCAGTGATGGGACAGGGTGTCCTGGAGCTGCCACCACCCACAGCTGTGCTCAGTGTCACCCGGGGCCCAAAAACCCAAAGCAAAGGAGCGGCTGTGCTCCCTGCCAGCCCCAAATTAGTGGCACTGAGATGGGTGATCCCCTGCCACAGCTGTAAAGGCACAAGTCATGCCAAGAAAAACTGCACTTGGTGTCACCAGGAAGCCGCCAAGCCTGAGGACACACAGGTCACCCTACCAGGGGACAGGGATGTCCCCAGTCAGTGACACCCTAGGGATGGGGAGATTCAAGGGGGGCCACATCCAGACTGGGGCCAGGTTGTTGCTGTGTCCCTGTCCCCACGGCCTGGCGGTGCTGTGTCCCCCCCACTCCCCGGGCAGCATTTTGCAGCAGCCGGGGGAGGTGACAGGTGCCATTCCCCAGCTCTGTGTCACCTGCAGTAATGACACCCTGCGCTCCCTTTCATCTCAGGGCCTCCCGGGTGGCTCCTCTCCTGTGACATTGCTCATCATCCCTTCCAGGATGGGATGTGGCCGAGCCTGGGGGTCCAGGGTGGTGACACAGGAGGCCCCAGAGAGTGGCAGCAGGGTGACACCCCTCATGCCATGCAGTGGGTGCTCACAATGCCCCTCATGCCAAATCCGACCTTGCTGTGGTCAGCACAGGGAAAAAACCTCCTTGGACAACTGCAGCCAGCACAGCAGCCGGTGGCACTGCCCCAGGGACAGCGAGCAGTGGTGGCACCCCTGGGCTGGGCTGTGAGCGGGGCTGGACAGTGAACTCGAGTGACTGGGAGGTGTCCAGGAGCTGTGTTTGCTGAGGGAGGATTTGGACACGGCCATGGAGACGGACTCCACCTCCTAAACCCACAGTGGGCACGTGGACAGGGGCATGTGCGTGGGGACGGTGACGAGTGTGCGGGGACAGCAGCAGTTGTGCATGGGACAGTGAGTGTTTGCCCGGCCACGGTGGCTTTGTGCACGGGGGCGCCTGGAATCTGCCTGGGGACAGTTTGTGTCTGCGTGGGGACAGCTCCGAGGAGCGTGGGGCGGCCACACACAGCTGTGCATGGCACAGGCAGTACCCGCACGGTGACAGCTGCTGCGGCGACAGGGACAGCCCGGGACACGGCTGACGTGAGCACAGTGGCGGTGCCAGGGCGCTGCCGTGGGAGCGGGAGCCGGGGTGCCCCCACCCCGACAGCAGCGCTGCTGCTCCCCCGGGGCGACGCTGCGTGACGTTGGTGGCTCCGGGAGCAGGGCTTGGTCCCTGCTGCTTGCTCAGGGAGTTGGCACACGCCCTGCTTAATGCCGAGTGGGACGGGGCCGGTCCCACGCGGGTCACGGAGTCCCCGAGGTGTCTTCACCTCTCGACTGAAGGGACTTTCACCCACTGCCCCACTCCCGCGGCTCTTCCAGCTCTTCTGCCCCAGTTCCCTCCCTGACCGGCCCGCCACGGGCACGAGGGGCTGCCGAAGGTCCCCAGCGCCCCGAGGGGCTCAGCTCGGGTGGGGGGTTCCATCTCTGCCCCCGCTCCTTCCCACGCCCCCGGCTGGGGGTGTCCCCGCTCCTCCCCGCACACGCGTTCCGGCCCCACCCGGGCTGAGTTCCCAGGGGACGTGGCGGTGTCCACCGGGCAGCCCCGGGATGCTGCCAGCCCCAGATCCGGGGGGCAAGCGGGGTCACGGCATCCCGAGCCGCCGTCCCCCCGCCCAGCCCCTGTCCCAGCCCCATACCTCCAAAGGGGCTGTGCCACCCTCGTGCCACCCCCGGGAGGCAGGAGCCGCCCGCGTTTCACCCCGAGACGATGATTGTTCCTTAATTGCCAACAAAACAAACGAATAAAGCCCGGGCTGGCCCTTGCTGAGCTGGAAGGAAGCGGCCCGGGTGCCATTGCCAGCGCCGGGTTCGCTGCCCGCGGCTCTTTGGGATAATCGTTTGGTGATGGATGTTAACGAGCGGCTCAGCCAGTCCGGCAGGAGCGCGTCAGCTCCTTCCAGTGGGCCGAGGTTTTCTCCGGAGCCAGCAGCACCCCTGTCCCCTTCGGCCCGGGCAGCAGCAGAGTCCATCGCAGCTCATCCCAGGAGGATCTGCAGCGCCTTGTCCATGCGATCTCCGCGTCTGGATCCTGCCCCACTGCCTGGGCTGCCGCAGCTGGGGTTCCCCAGGCCCCGCGGCCATGGGGTGCTCAGCCCCCGATCCTCCTGCTGAATCCCCCTGGATAGATGGATGGATCCTGACCCCTAAAGCCATTTGGCCCCTCTCAGACTCTTGGGAAACCCTTCCCGATCCAGCTTTTTTGCCAGCAACATCAAAGCAGTTTTGCAATGAGGCAGCTGCCTGATCTTTTAATCAAGTTCTTTGGAAAATCACTTGCCAGCAGAGCTGCCCTTGTCCTGTGCCCCAGTTCAGAGCCTCATGGAGGGTACCCAGGAGCAGCTTTCACCCCGATGGAGAAGCCTGGTGGAGGCACGCAGTGACACGGGTGGGAGCCAGGGAGAGAAACATGGGGACCCCAGCAGAGGGGACTGCAGCCCCCCAGGAGCCCCTCTGGCTGTCAGGGAATGGGGAGGGTCTCAGAGGGATCAGGGCTTGGGACACCCCTTCCCTTTTCTCCCCTCCAACCCCAGCTGTGGATGCTCCTGAACACCCCAACGCCCCCAGCTCCTCTTTCTGCAGCCAGCTCCAGCTTCCAGCAGCAAATGCTTGGGATGTGACAGAGGCCTTGGCTTCCAAGACAGACTTTGCATCTTGGAACAGCTCTGCAGTGCCTTCCCTGAGGTGGAAAGTCCCAAGGTGGATGTTGGGGAGTTTTCAGGGGAGTTCTTGCAATAAACCCCTGCGAGGGTGTAAAGATAAATCAGCACTGGCTCATCTCCCAGCGGGGCTCATGGCTTCTGAGGATGGATCCCAGCTCCAAGCAGGAACAGGGGAAATGGGAGTGGCCACTGCAGGTGTGGAGCTGGAGTTTTTGTGTCCATCCCTGGGGCACCGGCTCAGCAGGGAGGGCCCTGCTGGAAATGTCTGCAGGGTGAAACGCTGCGGAGAAATGAGCACTGCAAAGGGACAAAAGGACAAAAGGACAGGAATTGTTGGGATGAAAGGAAGTGGGTGGCCAGAGGCAGGGACACATCTGGCCTCAGGAGGAGGTGGTGGCTCAGCTGAGAGCTGGGCCACGCACTGGGATTTAAGGGCTGGGTCTGAGCTCCTGGAGCTCCATCACCCCAGGGTGTGACCCTGTGTTCAAAACTGGCACATGAGGACCCTGGGGACTCTGTTGGCCAGGGATTGGGGCCTGGGAGGTGTCAGGATGGGGACACTGAGCTGTGGAATGACAGGCCATAGAGGGTATCTATGGGGTGTCAGACAGTTGGGCATCACTCTGGGGAGAATCAATGGGGTGCCAGCCTGTAGAGCCTCAAAGGGCATCAATGGAGCATCAGATCACAGGGCATCTGTGGGGCACCAGGGTATAAATCGCTGGGGCATCAGATCATGGGCCATCAGGGGGCATCAAAGGAAACCAACAGGACACGCAGGGGCACTGGTGTGGCATGAGTGTGACTCAGCGGGACACCAAGGACACCCCTGGGGCAGGG
>VWYP01031389.1:134963-158946 GCA_013400435.1 Pycnonotus jocosus
TCCCCCCGCCTGCCCGGGGCACAGCGGCCGGTGCGGGGCCCCGGGGAGCGCGGAGCCATTGAATGGCTCGGGTTGGGAGGGACCTTCGAGCTCGGGGAATGCCCTCGGTCAGCCGTGTCCGGCCATGGCTCTGCACAGGACACCCCCAGAAATCCCACTGAGCGTCTCAAAGCGCTGTCTAAATGCTGCCGGGCTCCTGGCAGGCTTGGAATTCGGGCAAAGCATCTCGTTCCAGCCCGCTGCCATGGGCAGGGACACCTTCCTCTAGAACAGGTTGCTCCGAGTCCTGTCCAGCCTGGCCTGGTTGGTCCAGGGGGTGTTAAAAGTTTTGGGGGGACTGGCCCCCATCATCCTGCGGGTGCTGTGTGCTCACCCGGCCCCGCTTCCCACTCCTGGGGGTCCCGGTGGGGCTGGCCCCTGCCCACAGCCACAGCAGCAACACCCAAAACTGGAAGGACCCTCCTGAAAAGCTCACCCCATCCCTGGAGCTGCTGCAGCTTGTGCCATAGATCCTGCTTAGCTTCCTCCACTCTTAGGTGTTTACTCCTCTTTTGGAGTTAATTTGTTGCCCTAAAAAGCAGTGAGATGTGTGTGGCCAGGGCAAAAGCAGCTTTTTTTGGAGCTGCTTCCACGAAATGGCTTCGTGCTGGTGGACATGTTGGGCTCGTGTTGGAAGAGCAGAGTTATTAATTCAAAGGCCGGATCAAATGTCCGTGTCCTTTGATTTCTGGGCAGCCCTGGCTGAATCCTCCAGAGCCTGCTCGAGACTTCTGCTTGTTCACGAGCTCCTCTTAGTTTAACCATCAAGTAATAACTGTGATTAATGTTAAACTAACAATGTAGCTCGAATGAGCTGATGCATATTCATATTTGGGAGGCGACTTCATTCCTCAGTAATGACTCATCAAATGTAAAATCGGGCATGCTGGCTTCTAATTAAAAAGCCTATTCACGGTGCTAAGACCCAACCGGCTTTCACAATAACCGGGATTTTGGAGCCTTAGCTGCTTGAGAAATAGTTAGAGTTAAGCCCGGGAGATGGGAAGGTGACATTTGAAAGGCCGGTTTGTGATTCCTCGAGTTCCTGCCGCATCTGTCGGGGGCAGAAGCGCTGGATTTTGGCTGCTCGAGCTTTGAGCTGAATGAGAGATGAGAGCTGCAGGCAGCACGCTGCCCTGGGCTGGGGCAGCACCACGGCCCTGAGCTGCATCAAATATTGCAGCAGCTCCTCCTGCCCGGCCCCGGTGTCAGGGCTGCCCAAAAGGATGCAGCCAGCAGCAGCTTCAAACACGGCGCAGCTGAGGGCTGTAATTGTGCCCTGTGCTGGCAGACCCTGTGTTTAGGGCTGACTAAGCTGGAACAAGTAACCCAAAAGGCAGTTATTTATCCTGTTGTTGTTGTTGTGGGAGGTGGGAAGCGGCAGGTCAGGACGCAGCAGGATTTGCTCCTGCCTGGCTGTCACAGTCAATTATCCCAACCACACGGAAGGTGAGCTGCTGTTTTGGGAAGCAGGTCAGCAGCTGCCTAACCCTGGAAATATCCAACCCTCTGGGGGAAAAATGCAGCCCTGAACCCACTGCCTGCAGCCACTGGGGATGAGCTCCAGGTGAAGGTTGGTGGGTGGAAGCTCCCAGGGAATGGCAAAGTGCTCTGCTCTCTGCTGCTCTGCAGGTTGGAGATTTCTGGGGTGATTTGGGACCACCTTGACTCAAGCAATTGGAGTTTTTCTCTGTTTTCTGAATATATCTCACACAGACAAACCTGTGGAACTCAAGTGAGCTTGGAGCTTATGGGTCTGGAATGCTGCAGGTCCTGAAAGGGGTTAAGCAGGTGTTCTTTGGGGTTAGGAAATTAATCTGGAACAAGATCTTCTCCAAGCACTGGGCCCGGCTCTGCATCTATCACTTAGTGACCTATATCTTGTCTGTCTAAGCCTGAGAGCACAGAGCTCTTTGACTCCACGAGCAGAGCTGGAGCTGTGCCCTGGGTGAGTGACTCCAGCTGGCAGCAGGCACAGGCCAGGAGCTCCCAGGGTCGCCTGTGTGATGTTTGTTCAGTTTGGGGGAATAACCCTGGGTGCCTTGTAGGAGCACATTCATTTTTTCAAACTCTCTGCCTTGGCAAACAGCTTCTGGTGCTGGTGGAACCTGGGGCTCCAGTGGTGAATAGTTCTCTGGTTAACTGTGGCCTGACATGTGACTGTCACCACTGGCCTGGCGAGGAGCCCGGCTGCAGGGATGGCTCATGGCAGGGACAGAGGGGAAGCACCTCCAGGGAAGCTGCCTTGTGAGCCTTGACAACCTCCCAGGTGTGAGAACATCACTGGGTTTGCTCTGAGATGCTTTTATAAAGGCAGCAGAACTTGCTGGTGGCCCTTGGCACAGTCCCTGAGGGTCTGGGATGTGAGGAGGGTTTCATGCTGCAGTCCCTGAGCTTTTGTGAGTTCTTCCTTCCAAACAAAACCCATAGAAGGCACTTCTACTGCTGCTGAGACCACAACTGCAACACTTCTGACCTGCCCCAGAACTGCTCAGGCCCACAGCAGCTGAGAGGGTTTGGCCCTTGTGAAATTCACATTCTGGGCAGCCAAACTGCAGAGTTTTTGGGGCCTCTCAAACCAGGGCAGGCTCACAGGGCTGAAGGGCCCGGTCAGACTGGCTCCTGGTGATCCAATTTGTCCATTTGTGTCCCAAGCTTTGGCTCTTTTGAGCTGTGGCCTTGCTCTAGGCTGGCTCGTTGGGGCTCCCAGGGAAATGGTAAATGGCTGGAGGGGAATATGAAAGCAGGATGAGAGGTGAGAAGAGCTTCTGCTGGAAGGTGCAAACCTAATCTTCCTGAGATCTGAGCCGAGTTAAACTCGAATTATAAGCTGGTGTCCAGATAGTTTATTTTATGGTCTTGAGGGTTATTTTAGCCTCCTGCTTGTTAAGTAATCAGGCAGGTGATTCAGCTTCCCCGTAAATGAACAAAGCTTTGGAGGGGCTGCTGGGTGTGCCAGGACTGAGCAGGCAGCATTAAAATCACCGGAGTAACACCCGTAAGATGAAAGCTGCCTCTTGTGCTTGATAGCACGCCAAGCTCAGCACGAAGCTCTGACACACTGGAAATTGTTAGGATACACTTACTAGTTGGGACATGAACTTGCATACGCCTGGCTGGGGCTTTTGAGCTGCTCTGGCATCTTGATTTGCCTTTAATGAATCTTGACAGGCCGAAGGGATGGCTAAAAGGAGTGAGCCACCCTGTTTAAATCCATGGGGACTGCTGCAGACTGTGCTGTCACCTCCTGTTTGGGGTCACTTTGGGGTCGGCTGGTCTTGGCTTGGTCACTGAAACTGGGAGGGGATGAAGGGGGCAGAGACCACCCCAAAAAATGGGGCCAGGAAGCCTCTCCAGGTCAGTGTGGGGAAGGCAGGGAGAGCAGACCCTGCACTGGTAGCAGAACAGCTGATCCTGTGCAGTCAGATCTCTAATGCCAGGGAATAAGTAAAGGAGAGCCACCCCCAGCTGCTGGCAGGACTTGGGATCCTTTCCAAAGTGACCTATTTCCAGTGGATTAGCTTTTTATTTTACTGTCTTGCACTGGAGTGACCCATATAAGCACAGGAGTGAATCCTGCTGTCCCCAGGCTGCTCCAAGGGTCCCCTCCTGCCTCTCACTGGCTCTGTCTCTGTCTCAGGTTGTCCGTAGCCGCCTGGAGAAGAAAGGAATCACGGTGCACAACGTGAGGCTGAACGGCTCAGCAGCCAGCCACGTCCTGCACCAGGACAGCGGCTTGGGCTACAAGGACCTGGACCTCATCTTCGGGGTGGACCTGAAGACCGAAGACGTTTTCCAGCTGGTCAAGGACGTGGTGATGGATTGCCTGCTGGATTTCCTCCCCGAAGGTGTCAACAAGGACAAGATCACGCCCATGACGCTGAAGGAGGCCTACGTGCAGAAGCTGGTGAAGGTGTGCAACGAGACCGACCGCTGGAGCCTCATCTCGCTCTCCAACAACAGCGGCAAGAACGTGGAGCTCAAGTTCGTGGACTCTCTGCGGCGCCAGTTCGAGTTCAGCGTGGACTCCTTCCAGATCATCCTGGACTCGCTGCTGCTCTTCGGGGAGTGCTCCGAGAACCCCATGGCCGAGAACTTCCACCCCACGGTGACCGGGGAGAGCATGTACGGGGACTTCGAGGAGGCCATGGAGCACCTGCGCAGCCGCGTCATCGCCACCAGGAACCCCGAGGAGATCCGCGGCGGGGGCCTCCTCAAGTACTGCAACCTCCTGGTCAGGGGCTTCAAGCCCAAGTCCGAGGTGGACATGAAGGCCCTGCAGAGGTACATGTGCTCCAGGTTTTTCATAGACTTCTCCGACATCGGCGAGCAGCTGAGGAAGCTGGAGTGTTACCTGCAGAGCCACTTTGTGGGCATGGAGAGCAACAGATATGACTATTTGATGACCCTGCACAGGGTGGTCAACGAGAGCACGGTCTGCCTCATGGGACACGAGAGGAGGCAGACCCTGAACCTCATTGCCATGCTGGCCGTGAGGGTCCTGGCTGAGCAGAACATCATCCCCACCGTCACAAACGTTACCTGCTACTACCAGCCAGCCCCCTATGTCAGTGAAATAAACTTCAACTACTACGTGACCCACGTGCAGCCCTTCCTGCCTTGCAATCAGTCTTACCCCACGTGGCTTCCCTGTAACTGAGCCAGGACAAACCCCAGGGTCTGTCCTCCAAGGTATTTCCTTGCCTTGGGGGAGGTTGGGAGGGTGGGGAGGGGGAGCAGAATAAAACCTACCGACCTTCCCAGAGCTGCAACAAAAGGAAACTTCCTGGACTCTTGCTTGAGTGTCTCGTTCCTGGGGTTGTTGGAATGAGACTTTTGTCTGCTGTACACTGTGATGGGAAGTGCAGTGTTATGGGAACGACTCCTGCTGGAATTGTGGAGGCAATGGGGTGGGTGGGGGTGTGTGAGGGGAGACTGTAGAATTACGCTAAGGTAGAGCTGCACTGCCCTGAAATGGATCTGAATTGTGATTTTTTTTTTGTTTTTTTTTAGTGCAGGAGGTGTTATGGGTGTGCAAACTTGTGGTTTCTGCTGAGAGAAGCCAGAGTGGCTAATTCCTTTGAAGGACCAAAGAATCCTGTTTAAGTGCCTGTAACAATACAAACACAACTGTACTGTAAACCTTTATTATTTTTTGCGGGGGCTGACGGCCCAGAGCTTGAGTGGGGAATGTCTGAAGAGGAAAATGTTTCTGTCGTGGGCGGGGAGGGTCGCAAGATCATTTCTTATCCTGGCTGAGGCCAGAGCAGGTTCTGTGTCTGAGGGGTTTGGGCATGGCTTGCTGCCTGTGAAGGACCAGCTGGAGCAAAGAGCTGCCCAAGTGGGGCTGCAAAGAGGGATTGGAATCCTGAAACTGGGAACACTGGGCAGGGGGGAGAGCATGGTGGAAAGTGCTGTGCAGAGCTTGCTGGAGAAAAGGCAGCAGGGACACACACATGGATTTCTTCAAGCTCCCGAGTCTGCAGTGCCAAAATATAGTTGAGTTCCTAAATGATGAGGCAGATGATTTGTCCAGGAGCCTGCCCCAGGCTGCTGTACCTAATCCTGTATTTTCTAGGGGAATTTGAAATGCTGCTCTTCCGATTTTTTTTTTTTTGACATGCAGTGTGATTTTAATGCACAAAGGCAGAGGCCAGCTGGGCCATTGGGGAAGGTGAGGCTTGTCCTTTGAAGCACAAACCATCCAGGTCACTGGTCAGTCATTTCCAGCTGTGGCTGTGTCCTCCAGGGAGGTGGGCAGACCTCTTCCATGCTGGAGATCATCCCTTGGGCAGGTCCTTTCTCCAAAGCAGCCTATTCCCAACTCTGTGAGTCCCTGTGTGAGCCACTGAGAGCATTTGAAATTCATTCTCTAGCTAGAAATGGAGCCTGGGGGAGGAAGGGGAGGTGAAGTTAGTTGGCCTTAGGTAAAAAATGTCTTCTAAGCAGACCCTCTCGTGTTTTGGGGGTTTGGCTCTCTCAGTCCGACGTGGCTTTGAAGCTGTTGGGTGTCCGGAGCACAAAAGTTTTTCACGGAGGTGCCTGGATTGCCGTGCCCGCAGGATTCTCAGATTTCACAGTGCAGGGAGGGAGAGGCCGGCAGGCTGCAGGCATTCCCTAGGGATGCTGCTCCGGGAGCACCGTGGCTTCCTGGTGCTTCTTCCGAGGCTGACGTACTCGAGTATCTTTACTAACTTGTGTTTTTTGGGGTTTTTTTTTGTTTTGTTTTGTTTTTGTGACGAAACTGTAATAGCCGGGCAGATTGAAATAAAGATTAGATCCTTGGAATGTGCATAGCCAGATTTGGTACCTTTTTTGGGGTAGGGGATGGGGAGCAGGGGGTGGGGGTGGCTCTGGCCCTTGATGTGAACTAACCCAGCTGGAAGTGGCCGTGCCGGGGCTGGGGGAGTGGCGCTGGCCCCGTGGCTATTGCAGGGTCCAGCTCCCTCCCTGCAGCACAGCTTTGCCTTCACGGCCCAGTCCCCGATCTCCCCAGAGCCCCATCCCTGTGGTGGGAGCTTGGGATTTCCCAGTGCAAGGTAAAACTGCTTTCAGGGCTGCTCCTGGGAGCCTGAGTGTGCCACTGCCGTGGCTTGGAGGAAGGTGAGATTTTTTTTTCCTTGCATTTTAAACTGAGCATAGATGCCATGTAGCATGTTTTTTACAGGCTGCTCCTACCCACAGACACACTAAACTGAGATTCCCTCCTTCCCTTTGGGATGTCCAGAAAGATCCCCTACAGCCAACAGCTCGATAGGGCGACCCACCATTGAGATTGCACTTTTCATTTCTGAGTGTGTGTGGGGGGACTCTTGTGACTGGGTTGAACCTGAATTTTTCTAGACCTTGCAGTGATACCGTGCTGCCTCTTGTGAGGGGGCACTCGGAAGATTCCAGTAGCTTGAATGGCACTTGATTTCTTCTTTTTTTTTCATTGTTTTGTTTGTTTTAAATGTCTTTTTTTTTTCCTACACCTGTATCACTTGTCATGCGATGGGCTTGACATAGATTCACTAGATTCTTTAGAATCTGTTACGAATAAATACAGTGTATTCAAATATTGTTGGATTATTTTTATTTGCTTGTCCAGCTGGGTGGTGTGATGAGGAGATGACCTGACCCTGTTCCCACCAAAAACCAGGCTCAGATCCAACTGGGCACCTCTGAAGGGGTGAGCTGAGATCCTGGATCTGCTTCTGGATCTGGCCAGGTGCTCCCTCAGCCCAGAGCAGCCCTGCAGCTGTTGTCAGGTCACTCCTGCAGCTGAGGGAGGATTGTTTTCACACTGTTCTCTGGTGTTGTGCATTGTCCCTTTCCCTGGTGCTGGAGGGGGAGGGTGGCTGGATGTCCCAGCCTGGTCCCTGTGGTGGGGGTGGCACTGGGACATCCTCCCTGCTGCTTCTCCAGGGCTTCATTCCGTGCTGCTGTGAGCACAGAAGGAGGCTTGGTTCTGCTGTGTGGCTGCCCCAGCTGCAGATGGTTCCTCCTGGAGGAGGAGAGGCTGTGGTGGGTTCATCTCCCAGGACAAGCTCTGTGCTGCTGTGCCCAGGCCGGATTCCCGTGGGATGCCTGGCACCGGGTGCAGCTCCTCCAGCCCTGGCTGCCCTCCAGCCCAAGATGAAGTTTCACTTCCCCCTGTCAAGCTCCAGGCAGTTCTGGTTCCACTGCAACAATGGAGCTGACCCTGTGCCAGTCCCTCTTTGGGACAAACTCACTGGCTCTGCATCTCCAAATTTTTACGGTCCTGGGCCAAAGCTTCCCTGTGACAGCAGGGCTGGGCTGTTCTTGCTGGGCTGGCACTGTCAGAGTCCTGTCCCCCTCGAGCAGGCTCTGCCTTTTGCAGGGCTCATTTCTCTCCCAACCTGCTGGGTTTAGAGATGTTTCCCTTTCTGGCACAAACCCAGCGTGAGCTCCTGCCTTTTCCAAGTGAGTCTCACGTATGGAAGCAGCCCTGAAGTATCTCAGCTGTCTTGTGTGTGGGTGGCTGGTGCTGCTGTTGATGAGTGGGTGAATAAGCTGCCTCTGGATTTGTGACCCTGAGCAGAGCAACAAAAGCCCTGACAGAGTTGGCTGGGCATTGTTGGAGTGGATCAGACCATACAAAGGGACGTTGGTGGAAAGTGCTCGTTGTGATCAGAAAGGAGCTATCAATGTTTACAGCCCAGATTCCAATCCCTCTTTTGTTAATTGTCAAATAATAATTAAAAAAACCCCTATATATTTTCTCACAGCCTGTGGTCTGTCGTTATTTTCCTCTTTGAGCAGAGGGGGTGATGGATAAGTCAGGCCCTGCCTGGGGCTCTGGTGGGTGCAATCCAGGCTCTGATACTGCTGCAGTGCTTCCCTCAGCCTTGGCTCTGTGTGTGGGGTGGCTGCTCCCTTACAGCAGCTGCCCATAAATACAGTCCCTATCTTTAGCCCCGTGCTCTGGGCAATGCCCAGCTCAGCTGGGAGAGGGTGGCACGGTGCCCTCAGCACCTCTGCACGGGGCTGCTGCCTGCCCCACGCCTGCAGAGGCATCCAGAACCTCAGCCTTGCGGCAGCAGCAACGCTCCTGGGGCTGCCGATGCGGCTTTTACAGCTGCAGCTTTTTTCTCCTGGCAGGACACCTGGCCGTGCTCCAGGCTCACTGAAACGGCAGGAATTTGTCTTGACTCCAGCATGCAAGAAGCATCTTGCTCCAGCCCTGCTGCTTCCAGCCGTCCCTGATCCGCTGGCCCCGTGCCCAGGGTGGCACCAGCTCCGTGCAGGCGGCTTGCTAGACCCAGCACGGCATTTAAATTTTATTTTAATCTCTCTATTTAGCTTTTTCCTTGCAACGTGCCAGTGTTTCTCCCTGTCTGCCCTCCTCCTCCTCCTCGTGGTGCCGGGAGCCGTGGGGCAGCAGCAGTGAGGGCTCCTGGAGCTGCTGCAGAGCCCAGCCCAGCCCGTCTGTGTGCCTGTTCTTGCCATTTATAGCCGCGTTCGTTCGGGGCTGCAGCCCCGGCTGCTGCTGCTGCGGCCCCGCTGCCAAGCCCGGCACAAACGCTCCATTGATTGTCCCTGCCCCGAGGGCTCCTCGCTCGCTCCCGGGATGGGGCTGAGCTGCCCGGGGATGGCACAGCTCCCCCCGCCTGCTCTGAGCCCCGGGGGAGGCTGAGGGTGAGAAATGTGTGAGGGCTCTGCTCTGCCATTGACCCTGCCCCTGATCTGGCCCTGCTGCCGGACCTGGCTCGGGCTTTTCTGTTCCAAACAGGGTTTGTGCTCCTGTTGGAATTGTGGAATACCCTGGCTTGGAATGGAACCACACAGATCATCAAGGACAGCCCCAAGGGTGCTTCTGAGAGTTCTCCAAACTCTTCCTGAGCTCTGGCAGACTCGGTGCCATCACCACTTCCCTGGGCCTGTTCCAGTGCCCAGCCTCACTTTGGATGCAGAACTTTTAAAAGCATTTTCTTTTTTCCTCTGTACATGGAGCATTTGCTCTGTTCAGCTCCAAATACAGGTTGCCACAGACTTTTTTTGGCAATGATGATTTCCCTGACAACCACCTTCTCTCTCCTCTGACTTCTTGGATCCAGCCTGAATGAGCAGCTCAGGCATTCCCATCCCTCCTGAGCCATCACAAGGAGAGATCAGCTCCTGCAGAGCCTCTTGCCTGCTCCACAGCATTCCAGCTTCCCCCAGGCTCCCAACGTGCCGGGAGCCTGCTCATCCCTGCTGCTTTTCCTGGGAGGAATGAGCCACACGTGGCCGAGCTGCTGCTGGGCTGGAAGCTGCTCCCTCACCTGGGTGGATCCCCGAGCCCGGACACACATTCCAGCTTGTAGAAACACGACGGCTCTGACAAATTTGATTGAAATCCTCTGCTGGCATCCCGAGGTGTGCAGGGGAATGATTGACAGCCACGGCAGAGGCGTTTCCTGAGCAAAGGAGGAAAAGGAACCAATTGCGCTGTCAGCGCAGCCTCGAGGTGTTGCACAACGGGGCCGAGAGGGGCCAAGGACGGGCTGTCCTTGCACTCCTGTGGGCCCTGCTGGTGCCACCAGCCATGCCAGGGGGAATCGGTGACATTCCCGGAGGGACCAGGGCTGGGCTGGGCTGGGCCGGTGGCTCTGGAGCCGGGCTGGAGCAGAGCCCGGGGAGGAGCAGGGCGGTGTGAGATGTGTTATCTCTCTCCCCGTGCAGGTGAGAACTCGCATTTTCGCTGCCAGCACAGAGCTCCCGTTTTCAGTGCCAGCTGCTCGGTTCTTTCCCAGCGCCGCCGCCGTTCCCAGCCTGTGCTGGAGATGGGCACAGGGATGGGGATGGGGACGCTCGGGGTGGTTGATCCTTGCCCTCTCCACCACCACGCTGTGTTTACTCTCCTTATCTCGCCACTATCAAAGCCCGGGCTCAGCTGGAGCAGTGTCACCCTGCCTTCAAAGGGAAGGCCGCGCTCCCCGGGCTGTTTGTGTGCCCTATATTCTTGCCTTGTAATCCAAGGAGGGGTTGGAGGCACGGACACCCCTGCAGCCCTCCTCCCTTCCCCCCTAGCCGGCGTGGCTGGAACAGCTGATTACTTGAAGCATCCCTGCACTAATGTGCAATTACAGGAGGCTTGGGCTGAAATCCCGGCTAAATCCGCGTGTCCGTGGCGTGACTCACCTAACTACTGCTCCCCGATGGATCCTGGAAGCATTCCTCAGAGACCGGGCAGGATGGTTAACACGCCACTCAGCAGCCAGCCTTTCCAAATGCCACCAGCGGAACGAGTTCAGCCAGCTCCTGCCCGTGCTCCTCCTTCCCCGCAGCCCGGGATGGTGCTGGGTGGCCGGGCTGAGCACCCAGACTGGGATCTCCCTTCACCGAGGGGTTTTCCAGCAGGGCTCGGGAGGAATCTGCCCCTCAAAATGCTGCTCTGCCCGGGGGTGTTTCAGTGATTAAAAACCCCAAACTGTGCGTGGTGGGGAGACAGGACAGACACAGACACAGCCCTTGGCTGCGGGGACACAGAGAGGGCTGGCAGAGTGTGTCCCTTCCCCGCAGCCGGGCTGGGATTTGGGAATGTGCCCTTGCAGAGCAGAAGGGACCCTTTGGAGCCAGGCTGCTCATTTGGGGCAGGCTGCTGCCGTTCCTGCCCGTGCGGTGACAGTGACGGAGGGCACGGGCTGAGTAAGAGCATCCCCAGCACCGCCCCACGTCACAGCTGAGCTCAGCCCGGGAGGGGCCGGGCCCTCCGCCCCACTAATGCCCCGGGAATTGGTCGGCATTGCTAATGGCGCTAATTGCCCGCTGCTCATTGAGCTGATGATTTGCTTTATCCAGGTAGGCTGAATTACCCCATCGGCCCCGAGGCCATCCCGGGAGTGCGGAGAGCCAGGAGAGAGCAGAGGATGGCAGGGACACAGGCTAGGGGATGGCAGGGAGGGACACAGGCTGGGCGATGGAGGGACAGCAGCCCCGGGGCAAGACTGGGCGCTGTTGGTGCATGAGAAGCTCAGCAAGGCCTGGAAATGTGCAGTTTGCAGCCCAGAAATCCAGCAGAGCCCTGGGCTCATCCCACAGCCTGGGCAGCAGGGGAGGGCAGGGGGGGATTCTGCCCCTGTGCCCCGCTCAGGTGAGAGCCCACCTGCAGAGCCCACCCAGCCCCCAACATCAGGAGGATGTGGAGCTGCTGGAACGAGCCCAGAGGAGGGAATGGGAATGCTCCAAGGTCTGGAGCCCCTCTGCTCTGGAGCCAGGTACTCAGGACAAGGGCCTGGAGTGCCAGGACAAGGGGGAATGGCTTCAAACTGATAGAGGGCAGGGTTAGGTTGGATATGAGGGATAAATTCTTCCCTGTGAGGGTCCTTTGGCAGCTCCAGCAGCTCCCTGCAGCCCCAGGTAAGCACAAAACCACTGGCAGCTGGGAGGAGCCGGCTCCTGCCCCCAGGCCAGGGGATGCCAGGGCTGGTGAGGTTTAGGGGAGGCTGCTCAGGGGTTTGGGTGCCAGGGCTCGTGTCTGTGGGCAGGCAGGGAGCTGCTCTGCTCCTCACTCACCATCACGTGGGTGGGAGGAAGGCTCAGCCGCGGCCGGCACTCCCTAAACCTTGGAAAGCCGGGATTAGCGGCATTATCCCGTAATTGAGGAAATCCCCCCTCTCATTAGCCCCGCCAGTGCCCGTTCCCTCCTTCCTGCTCGGGGCGGGGTCCCCTCTGCTCCCCCATGGCCAGGACCTCTCCAAAGGCACCACCAGGCTCCAAAGGATCCAAAATCTCGGGGGTGACCCCGGGGCTGCTCCCAGCTCAGGGCACCAAGAGCTGTGGGATCAGAGGGGTTGGGGTGGTTTTGTTCCCTCTCTGCTCTCGGGGAGGAGCTGCTGTGGGTGAAGCTGCATTTCCTGCAGGGTTCTCTGCCTGGTGGAGCTGCCAGCAGGAGCTGTGGTCGCTGTCCTGGAGCTGTGTGGGGTCGGTGTGTGCCATCCCCCGCACAGAGCCTGACACGTGTCCCCGGCGTGATAAGGACAGCCCAGATAAGGACACCGATGTCCCTGTGCTCTGCTCCTGCTGGGCACGGGGGTCTAATCCAGCCTTTCCCCTCTTCCAGCTGTGCCAGGGCTCAGCAGAGCCCACAGAGTCCCCACAGCCCCTGTGTCCCTCCTGTGCTGGCATCTCCTGGTGCCTGGGATCACAGAGAGCTCAAATCCTGGCTCACACCACCCCTGCTGTGTGTCCCCTGCTGCATGGTGGGGTGAGGTGAGCCCCAAAATTCCCCTTCCCACCCCTCTGAGCCCCAGCCCAGCAAGGCAGCACCCCCTGCACCACCAGCAGCCCCAAAGCAGGAACGGGATATTTGCCCTCAGAGGCTCTGCTGGAATTTCTCCCAGTGATTCCATGGCTTGGACAGCCCCAGCTGGAGCAGGTAATAAATCCCCCTTGCCGTGCCCTGTTCTTCAGGTATTTCAGGATTACATCAACCTTTGCGTGCTGTGCTTTCTCCCAGGCAGGCTCTGTGTGCAGGGCAGGAGGCTGCAGCCCTTTGGGGTTATTTGTGTTCGTGGCTTTGGGGTTATCAGGGCAACAGGAGGGGACAGAGCAACGTGGAAATGGCTTCAGGTTAAAATGCAGTTACAGCCTGGGGAAATTGGGGGTTCCTAAAGCACAGGAGCCACTGTCAGTGTGAATATTGTGCTCAGCTTCACTCAGGATGGGCTTTAGGCAGGTTGGCCCCAGCCAAGCCTGCAGTTGTGCAAAGCCCAGTGAGGGGCTTTTTACCTTTTAAATTGATTTTGGGGGCATTTTGCTGACTGCTTTGGAAAGCCAGGCCAGTAGGAGGAAAATAAAGTGGCTGTTTTCCCCCCTAGATGTATCCCTGCATGTCCAGGCTGGGCTGATTTCACAGGATCATGGAATGGTTTGGGGTGGAAGAGACCTTAAAGACCTTTTCATTCCAGCCCCTGCCATGGGTAACCTGTGCTGGGGCCTCACCACCCTCACAGGGAGGAATCCCTTCTAAAATCCAATCTGAACCTACTCACTCTAAAGCTGTTCCCCCTTCTCCCACTTGTCCTTGTCTTCTTTTGCTGCAAAGCCCTCAGCAGCTCCTCTTGTGTGGAAATACAGCTTCATCTTGGCTGAAATTCTGGCAGAAAGTGAGGATTTGGGTTAAAATCCTGGGCTGAAAGCAGAGCAGGTGATGGGAGCTCAGAGGGTTGAGATTTTGGGAGCTCATGGTGCAGCTGAGGTTTAAATTTCGGATGTTCCCAGGCTGCTGAGCAGATCTGTGGCTCAGACTTTGACTCCCAGGCACGGGAAGGGTTTAACAGCCTTCAGGGAGAAGGGAGTGGGGAGAGCAGATCCCTGTGATCCCCTTTGGAGGGATGAGCAGAGCTCTTTGGGGCTCACCACGGCACAGAGCATCCCAGCAGCAAAAAGAAACCCCAGGACCCGATCCAAAATCCTCACCGGGAATTTTTCCATCTGCGGCACCGGGCTGTAGATCAAACCTCGGGTGACCTGCGGGGCTGACAAAGGGAGAATGGACTTTAGGGGTTTGTTTAATGTCCCTGGGGCTGGCAAAGGACGTTCCCAGCCTCGCTCCTGTCCTGCCTTTGTTCCTGGGCTGGGCACTGTGGCACGGAGCCCCAGCAGGGGCTGTGCTGCCCTGGCCTTTCAGCCTTTTCCTCAGGCAGCCGCAGGATTTTGGGGCTCACGAGGATTTTCAGGGGGGTCAGGACGGTGCACATGGCAGGGGGGGCTGGGGTTCTCTGGGGTTTTGCAGAGGAGGGGCTGAGGTTACGATGCCAGCAGCTCCCTGGGGGGACAGGGGGCAGAGGGGAGAGGACCTTCCCCAAAAAGGATGAAGGAGGATCCACTGCCGGCTCTCTCCAGGCTCCGTGTGAGCCCAGCTGGGAGCACGGGAGGGACACGGGCTGGCTGCAGGAGCAGGGCGCTGCTGTGTGGGATTCGGGCACGGCTTCCCCCCTGCAGCGGGGTTATCAGAGCAGCGATAGCACAAGGACACGCCAGGCTCCGGGGACACGGGGACCTCGGGGACAGCCTGCCGGCTTTGCTATCGCCGGGCAAAGAGCTGAAAACAGGCAGGGAAGATAAACCCGCGGCTCCATGTGGGAGCTCCGCTTGCATCGGCAAAACTTTCCATGGAAATCGGCAGCACTCGGGGGCAAAGCTTCACCTGCGGGACACAGGGAGGGGACACACCTTGTCCCCGCACCCTCTGGTGCTGTTTGGTCACCCAAGGGACCGGAGCTGTGTTGATGGATGGGATGCTGGTGTTCCCCATGGGAATGCATTTCTATGGGATGTAGAAGAGGCGTGTGATGCCCATCCCGGGAAGCCGCGGTCCCACAGCCGTCCCTGCCTGTCCCCATCCCTGCTACCACGTCCCTGCCTGTCCCCGTCCCTGCCACCAGGGCGCTGCCTGTCCCGGTCCCCGCGTGTCCCTCCGGTTCGTGTTTTTCTTGGCAGTCCCCGGGCAGGAATGTTTCCCGCTGCCGAGCGAAAGTGGAGGCAGGAATTGCTGGAATAGCGACAGGCTGAGTAACAGCGCTAACTTTATTCTCCAAACAAAGGGCAGTGTCCCGGCTCCTGCGGGGGCCAGGGCTGGGGGGCGCCGCGGGGTCCCTGCCCCAAATTCCTGTCCTGGAGACCCCCCCGGGCCCAGCTCCCACCACGAGCCCCTCTGCTGCTCCCGCCGGCCAAAAGGGCATTTCCAGAGGGGCAGAGAGGCTGGAAAATAGCCCGGAAAGGCCGGGATTCCCCTCCCAGACTTTCAAGCAGCTTGCCTGGGCTCTTCCCCCTGCAGGTGTATCCCAGCCTATCCCCAAGGATTCTGGGGGGCTGCGAGCCTGGGGTGGATAAAATCAAATAACCCTGAGCAGGATGGCCTGCCCCCCACCCCCGGGGTGCTGTAATGGGGTCCTGACCCCCTCTGCCCCTGCCCGGGGTCGTTTCTCACCGTGGGGGTGGCCGAGGAGGGGATCCCCTCACCAGACCCCACCGATGCTGTGGCTCCCCCCGCTCTGAGGAAGGTGAGGATGGGCAGGGATCCCCCCCTGGGCAGGGATCACACCCTGGGATGCTCCCCGGGCTGTTTTGTCCCTGCCATCAGGAGCAGGGCTCTGCTGAGGGCAGGATCCGTCCCTGCGGGCAGCCTTGGTGCCAGGGCCGGCCTTGGCTGAGGGCTCGGGCCACGGCAGCGCTCTCCAAAACAAATATTTGTCCAGCGCAACAACACGTGGGAAAGAGCAGGAGGATTTGCTCCCCTGGCCCAGGGGGAGGTTCCAGGGAGTTGGGCTCGGCCCTGGGGGTTCAGCTGTGCCCTGACCTGTCACTGAGCTTGGCTGCTCAGCTTTTGAACCTCTTTATGCTCCGTGGGTTTGCACAAAACGGGTTTTCCTTTGCAGCCCAGAAGGGGAATCACTCTTGGATGGACTCAGAAAATCCACCCGGACATGAGGGAGGGATGGGACTGGACCCTGCTACAGAATCTCAGAGATCCCAAACCCACCCCAAACCCTCCTGGGTGTGAAGCTGAGCAGGGTTGTGCTCTGGCAGCCCCGAGGTGTCACAATTGGGTTTTTGGATGCTGGATGTCGTTCCTCAATGGGGCCATTGTCCCCCAGCCCCTCACCCCCCTGGTGACAATGCTGTGTTTGGGGGGATCCCATCGACCATTTAATTTCCCCAGGATTCACATCCTGAGGCTTTCCCTTGTGTCCCTGGCACCACAAAGCCCCCCTTTTTGAGCACTTTTAAAGCGAGACCATCCTGCACTGGAAATCCCTCTGCCCCCCAGGGCAGTGAGACCCCTGCTCCAGCCCCTCCCAGCTCCGAGGGTTCCCCACCCGCCCGGGTTTGCTTGGAAATGCTGTAGGAAACAGGGAGGGACCCCGTGCAAAGCTGAGGCAGCAGCACTGAGCCCCAGGGACCCCCAGGGACCCCCCATCCCCCACAGCAGCTCCTGAACTCCACAGCTCCTTCTGCTCCTGCCTTGGCAGCCCGGAGCACCGAGGGCCAGCGCTAATTGGGAATTAAGGCACGGAAAGGCCCGGGGTGAGGGCCTGGCTGCTCCCACCAAGGCTCCAGTGCCTGGGGTGAGCTCTTCCTCCTCCTCCTCTCCAGGACACATCAGCTGTGAGGTGAGAGTGCGGCCGTGCTGTGATCCCGCTGGGATTTGAATCCCCGTGTGCTTCATTGCAGCGCATCCCTCTGCCCCTGCAGGGGGCTCAGGGGGCTCTGACAGAACCTGCAGGGGCCCCTGGTGCCCCTTTGGGGACCCCCTCTGCCCCGGGAGGGCAGGACCCGCTCTCAGCACGGCCGGGATCCGTGTCTCACGGCTGTCCCCGTGGGTGCTGGCGTGTCCCCAGCACTTTGTCCCCCTCCGTGTCCTGCCGGGGGTGAGCCAGGGTTTCCCCAGGGCTTCTCCATAACGGGAGCTGCTCCCGGCCCCTCTTCCCTCCTGCTCCTCTCCATAAGAGGCGAGACGGGCAGAGCCGAGAGGAGCCCGTGCCTGGCTCTGCTCCGTGGATTCCTTTCCTGCCCGTCACCGACAGATTTAGTCCCCAGCGTCAGCCCGGCCGGGGCGGGAGGGAACGGGGCTGGCACAGCCCGGGGACAGCGCTGGCACCCCATGGTGGCACCCCGGGGTGGCACTGGTGACACCCGGGAGTCCCCGGGGCTGTTTCTGTCCCGTCCCTGGGGATGGGGCTGGGGGTGCTCGGAGAAAGAGGGGATGTGATGGTGATTCCTTCTCCTTCCCTCCTTCCTTCCTCGCAGTGTGATCCTTGCTCTGGGGTTGCTCAAACCCCTCAAAACTCCCCATTTTTGGCTCTTCCAAATGAACTTCGCTGGTTGAACAAAACCCACCCTCAAACAAAAGAGGGCTGGAAAAAATTCGGTGCTTTTTTGGCCTGGAATCCTCTCCCCTGGCAGTGGCAGCAGAGGGCAGCTGGGGCTGGGGACGCCGAGGGCTCGGTGCCACCCACAGGAAGGACGAGCACCACACCAAGGAACTGGGACAGGAGGAAACCTCTGGAAGGGAAACCCCCAAAACCCCCAGATTTGTCTGTTTTGAGGATTGTGGTGCTGCAGTTTTTAGGAAATCCTCGCCTACACCCCAGCACAGAGCCCAGGGATCCCTGGATCCTCCCGAGGGAAGGGCTGTGAGCAATAACTGGTGCTTTTGGCAATTAATCTCCTTAAACCTCTTAATGAACCGTGATCAGGTTACAGGGCTCGTCATCTCAGATTGCTGGGGATTAGCAGGGACAGGGAATGAAGCAGGCAGGGGAGGGGGCATCCCTGCTGCAGGGTTGGGCTTAATATCTACCTCTTCCATTTCATATATTCAATTTTATTAATTATTATAAATTACAAATATCAGGTTTGCAGGGGGAATCTGTCCCAGCAGGAGATGGGAGCAAGGCAAAACCTCTCACCAGCCCCTTGCCCTTTGCTGTTCACATCATGGAGCTATTTTGGGGACCATTCCTCACTGCTCTGCCCTTCCCAGGATTTGCCAATCCACAGATTTGGCTGCTGTGGGAGTAGGGAAACCCTGGGGCTGTAGGGAAGGGGCAGGTGCAGGTGCTGGGGATCCACTCTGGGCAGGAGCAGGAGGATAATTCCCCTCTGCTGGGGACACAGTCCTTGGAGGAGGCTCGGGATCCTGCCCAGGCTGGGAGCAGGGAGCACCTGTGGCTTTGGGAAGGAGCAGCTGTGGCATGGGCAGAGTGATCGGATTAGGGCAGGCAGGACTGAAAATAGAGACTCTGCTCTGGGAGGGGACACTCGGGGTGATCCAGGCAGCCCTGGAGGTGACAGGCACGGATACCTGAGCCCCCGAAAATCGTGGCTGGGACAGTCCTGGCTGTGCCCAACTCTGCAGGGAGAAAGGCCTTAGAGCCCCTGTCTCCAAGCCCACGTGTGGCAGCATTAAATACCTCATTTCCCTTAAAGGATTCATTTTAAAAGGGGCTCAAATGGCTGGACAAACCTGTTCTGAACACCCAAATGCTTGGGAAAAGGGCTGTGAGGAGGGGGGTGAGGCTGACCAAGGTGTTTTCTGCTGTTCATCACCCAGAGGCAGAGGGTCTGTGTGGGGACACCAGGGTGCAGCTGTGCCAGGGAGGATGGGCACCTCAGCCAAGCCTCCTCCCAGCTCTGCCGGGCCATGGAGGGCACAGGGAGGAGCCCAGGAGAGGTGACAGATCAGCCTGGAGCTGGGGCACCCTCCAGGCTCACACAGAGCCCACGGCACAGCTTTGGATCCTGGTGCAGCCCTGCCCAGCTCTGCAGCATCCCTGCCCCATCCCTGCCTCGATCCTGCTGCCAGACAGGGACACAGCACTGTCCCCACCCTGCCACCCCTCCCTCGGGGGTCTCCCTGGGATCCCACCCCTCCTGGGGCTCCCGTGGTCAGAGCCAGGCAGGGCAGGGGCAGGGGGAGCCCTGGGCTGGGCTGGCACAGCCCAGTGTGGGCACAGGGGCTGGGCAGGAATTAGGCACATTACCCTGCGGGGCAAAACAACCTGATTGCCGAGGTTTAACGAGATCAGTGACTTAAAGAGCTTTAGGGTGGAAGAGAGAAGTGGACCAAGAGGAGCTTAACACAGTAAGGCGAGCACAGAGCATCCAGGTGCCACGGGAAAGGGCTTCTGGGGCCTGGGAGCTCCCCAGAGCCACAGCAAGGCCCCTGTGCTCTGGGGCAGGGCCTGATGAGGTGGTGAGGACAAGGTGCCCACCTTCAGCATCCCCCACCTGGCAGGCACGAGGGGACAGGACAGAAATTTGGGGATTTATGGGCATTTCTCAGCATGTCTGAACTGGGATAAAGCACAAGGCTGCTCGTCCCAGGGGTGAGGGGTGGGAAGATGGAACAGCCACGGCTCGAAAGGAGCCAGAAACACGGGCAGGTGTGTCCCCAGGTCCGGGTCACAGCCCCAGCACCTGCAGATCCCTCTGGACACCGACTGCCCTGGTCAAGGAACAGAGGCAGATCAAAATCCCTGCGCGGGACTTCAGGCCCCACAAAAAGCTGGTGGGGAGCCGGGCTGAGCTGCTGGGAGGGAGAAACCAGAGGCCGAGAGGGCAATTCCCTGCTCTGGGACTGCCGGGGCTGCGATCAACCCCTGGCAGGAGGAGGAGGAGGCGGCGGGGCTGTCCCGGGACCCGGTCCCGCCGTGCCGGACAGCGCCCTCTCGTGGCCGCAGCGGGACTTGCCCTGAACCCTGGCCCCTGTTCCCTGTTTCTGTCCCCTGTCCCTTGTCCCCTGTCCCCTGTTCCCTGTTCCTGTCCCCTGTTTCGTTCCCCTGTCCCGTGTTCCTGTTCCCTGTCCCCTGTCCCATGTCCCTTGTTCCATTCCCCTGTCCTGTGTCCCCTGTTCCTGCCCTCTCTTCCCTGTCCCCTGTTCCGGTCCCCTGCCCCCTGTCCTGTGTCCCCTGTTCCTGTCCCCTGCCCCTGTTCCTGTCCCCATCCCCCTCACCCCGTCCCTTTACCACCCTTCATCCCTTTTGCCCCAACCCTGTCTCCTCTCCATCCCTCTCGTAGCACCCCTGTCCCCCTTCTGTCACCTTCCCACTGTCCCTGTCCCCTCCCCATCACTCTGCACTCCCTGTGCCCTCCCCTCCATCGCTGTCTCCCCCTCCCTGTCCCCTCTCCCACATTCCCTGCCTTTCCCCCTCTCTCCCATCCACCTCAGAGTCCTTTCAGCCCTGGGCAGTTTCTGTCCCTGCCCTGGGTGTCTGTGTCCTGCCTCCCCCTCACACCAGCTCCCTCCAGCAGGCCCAGCCCGGAGGAATTAACAGCGGAAAGGGGAGAAGCCAGGCTTAGGTATTAACGTGGCACTTTAATTTTATTTTTTCCCAGAAAGTCTGTAACAGAATAATCCCCTAAACCCACCGAGTGTGGGTGCTGTTTATGTAACGGTGCTGGCAGGAGGGCAGGGAGGCAGCGGGGTTATGTAAAACCCTCCCGAGCCTGGGGGCTGTCCCAGAGCCTCCCGGGGAGCTGCTCCTGCCCTGCCCTGCTGCTGGAGCTGCTCTGTGTTTGCTCTCCCCTCATCTGTGCCCCAAACGGGCCCAGGACCCCCTGGCAATGATGGTGTCAGCTGGAACATCCTTCTGGTGGAGATGCAGGATGTGCTGGCTGCTCCCACCGTGGGATGGAACTCCGGGCCAGCTTCTGTTTCCTTTGAATTCCTGTTCTGAGCCGGTGATCGCTTCTCACTCCAGCATCAGCCTGGGGAGCTGCTGTCACCCCTCCAGTCCCAAATCCCGGTGTGCCCCCAGCTGCCCTCCCCACCCTCCCTTGCTGCCCCTCCTGCCGGGCAGGGGGACACCCCAGTGCCATGGGGATGGAGATGGACGTGCCTCTGCCTTTCCCCATCCTTTGGAATCCTGAGCGTGGCATTCCCTGAGTGCCTGGGGTGGACAGAGATCCTCATTTCAGCTCTTTGCAGCGTGCTGAGGAGCCTTGGGCTCTCCTTGCCCTTCCACCAACCCTGCTGTCCTCACTGACTGCATCAGCCTCCCCCATCCCAGAGGAAAATGGGAATAAGTGTGTGAATTGTGATGGATGTCATGTTCCAGGTGAAGATACTGCAGGAATACAAAGTAAGATGAGATTCTATCCTTACTGAGACTGAGGGGTGGGGAGGAACCACCACACAGAGGGATTTTGAATGATTTTGGTCTTTCTGGTTTAATGGAGTTGATTTATTATAAATTTAAGGTCTTTCCCAGCATTTCCTCTAAGTCGGTTCTGCTCTAATCAGGTCAAAAGCTGATTTGCAAATAATCACCAGAGAAAGGGGGAAAATCGAGGGATTTAGGCTCAAGCTGTGCATTCCATACTATTAATTGAAAGCCAGGAGAGATAATGTGTCTCCTCTCCTGGCTGAGACCCCTAAGCTGCTCTTAGCAGCAAACTCCTCTCTCAGCTCTGGGAATCACCTTCCGGCTGGGATTACACACGGGAAAACCTCCCCTGGGCCTGAGCAGGGAAAGGGCAGGGACTGGGGAGCACCCAGAGGTGTCAGAGCACTCCCAGCTCTGCACAGGGCAGCACAAAACTGAATGTCCAATCAATTGTTTGAAATCTGGGGAAAAGGCAGAGCTCTTGAGTGCGGGGCTGCAAAGGCAGCATGGGAGCTTAAATATTTCTCTACCACCTATTTTCTGTGCAAAAGAAAATTTTCAGATATATATGTGCAAGCTGTGCCTTGTTTGTCACCTTATGTGAGTTTTTCAGGACAGACCATGTCTGTAAGTATATCTTTTATATATATACGTGTTTGTGTGTGTATACACTGTGACATCCTGCTGCAGGAATTATGAACATATTTTTCCACATCTCCCCACACACTCACAGGAGGGAAGAGGTCGATAATCAGAGAAATCCACTCTGGTATTAATTACACGCCATTACCGGGGCTTATTTGCTAATCCCCATCCTAATCACCCTCCCGGTTATATTTCAGCCAGCACCTCAGCACTCTCTGCACGTAATGAATAAAATATATATCAAAGTTTATTCCAGAGCACGGCAGCACGGTGCGGGCAGCGCAGCCAGGGTTACACAACAGACCTGCTGTCACACCAGGGAGGCGCGGCACATTCGGACGTCAGTGAGATCCCCCCCACCCACCCAGCCCAAACCCAGCGTTTGGGGGGGTTTAAATTGAAATTTAAATAAATAAATTAATTAATAGCGGGAGGACTTAGTGGCTTTCCAGGGGGATTCATGCAGCTGCTGGGGAGCGGCGCTGCGGGAGCTCGGCACTGCGGAGCGGGAGCTGCAGGCTCAGGTGAGGGACGGCGGGGGCCGAGGAGGAGCGGGATCCGCCAGCTGAACCTCTGCAATTCCCGGCTGCTTCCATCTGCTCCGAGCCCTCCGTCCTGAGGCCGGCTCAGGGCTGGGGACAGCGATGGGGACAGCGGCACCAGGGCCCTGCACAGGCTGTCAGTCCGGAGAGAGATCCTTCATCCCGGAGAGGATCCTTCATCCCGAGCCCATCTCCGCCTGCTCGTGCCTTCCTGCCAGCCCGCAGGGACCGGCTCTGCCGCCAGGTGACATTGGGTGTCCCCAAGGACGCTCGCTGGAAGCACCGGGAGCCTTCAGGTGTCCCTGCTCGGCCATCGGATGGGTCACCAGTCCCAAACTCCGCCTGGGTGGGTGGTGAGCGGTGCCAGCGGATCACCAGCCCCGCTCCCCTCTCGCTGTCCCCGCTGGCCCGGGATGGTGCAGGTGCGGTGGCCCCGAGCCCGCTCGATTCCCGCCGAGGTTTGCAGTGGTGTCACAGTCACAGCGTCAGTCACGGTGCCACCAGTGTCCCCAGGGCTGGGGTTCCGTCCTGGGGGCCGTGGGGCTCGGACGGGGAAGGGGCCCTGCCCCAGAGCGGCAGCCCCGACCCTGCTGCCTTCAGGAGGGAGGCGACCCCAGAGCGGGCTGGGGGTGCTGGCAGCAGATTCCTCTATAAACACCCCCCAGCCTGGCAAGATCCTCCAGAAATCCCAGACTCTGAAGGGTCTCCCAACCCCAGGGAGGTTCCCAGAACCTGCTGGGTTCCCCAAAATCATTGTGTCCCCCCAGTCTGCTGGTTCACTGCACCCCCTGGACCCTGACCCTGCAGGGTCCTTCACGCACCACAACCCTCAGGGATGCTCTCCCCACCAAATTCCTCAGGGCACCCCAAGGTCCCCAGACCCTGCTGGGTCCCCTGGAGCACCCTAATACCACAAATACCCCAAAGTCTCCCCCCATCAGAGCCCTCTGGGGTCCCCAGACCCTGCTGGGTACCCCCACCCCAGAGAGTCACCGAGACCCTGCAGGATCTCCCTCAAGGCACCTTCAAGGATGTTTAAGCCCTTTCAACCCACTGGGTCCCATCCCACTGGACCCCTCAGACCACCTCCAAGGTCCCCAGACCCAGCCATGTTCCCCAGACCTCCCCCACCCTGCAGGATCCCTCTGGGACCCCCAAATCCATTGGGTTCCAGCCCATTGGATTCCCCAGGCCCTGCTGGGTCCCCCCATCCCACAGAGTCCCCTTCACATTCTGCAGAATTCAACTGTAACCCTCAAACCCACCAGTTCCAGACCCAGCAGACTCCTCTAAAGAACCCCAGACCCCGCTGGGTTACCCCACACCAGGTGGTCCCCAGATCCTGCAGGGTCCCCAAGGCCCCTCACACTCACCAAGGTGTCCCCAACCCCAAGACTCCCAAACCCACCAGGACCCATCCCATCAGACTCCCCAGGACCCCCTGAATGACCCCGGGCCCTACTGGATCTCCCCATAGCACAGGGTCCCACAGTTCCTTCAGTGAGCCCCACAAGGTGTCCCTCCACTTTCAGAGCCCCCAAACTCCCCGGCTCCCCACGGATCAAATCCCCTCAAGCACCCCAGACCCCTCCAGCTCCCCAAACCTCCCGTGTCCCCACCATCTAGACTTCCCAAGACCCTCGGAAGGACTGGATCCCC
>VWYP01031389.1:162118-180846 GCA_013400435.1 Pycnonotus jocosus
CCGGGCCCTTCCCCGCCCTGGCCCTGCGGAGGGCTGGTGGCGGTCGGAGCTTTCCCGGGGGCTTCGGGTCTCCGTGGTCCCTGCTGGGCTCGGCTCTGGTTCCCAGGGCTGGAAAACGCAGTGGGGTGCGCGGGGGGAGCCTGTGCACGACAAGACAGGCTGGGGTGGGTCTGTTCCCTGCTGTTCCTGCTGCCAGCTTCTCCTCTCCCCAAAAATCCCCCGCCTGGAGGCCGTGGTGGGGGCCCAAGGTAGGCAGAGGGGGCTCTGTTGGGTGCCCAGGTGGGTGTCCCCTTTTCCCTTCATTTGGGGTTGTTTGCCTGCCTCGTTTGTTTGCCTTGTTTGGGTGCAGCCCTGGTTGTCAGCTGGAATGGGGTGGGTGTTTTGGGCCGGGGGCACAGTGGAGTGTTTGGGAGAAGCAGTTCCTTGGCCAGGTTGTTTATATCCCAAATAGCTGAGAGAGAGAGAGGATCAGGGATGCCCAGGGAGGATCCTGGATCCACATTTACTCTGGGTCAGGGTCTCCATCCCTGCCTGGTGCCAGCAGAGCAGCTGGGATCAGGAGCTTAACAGGTGAATTCCAGCTCCAGGCAAGGCTCCTTAGGACACTTCACAGCTGTGGATGCTTCCACAGAGTTCAGAGAAGCTGTGTCAGCGTGTAAATCCTGTCTCCTGAATTTAGGAGACGTTCCCTTGCTGCCAGCAGCACTGGCACTCTGGTTATAGGCAGAAGGATGAGACGTTGTTCAGGAGATTTACAACTTAACTGAGCTTTTAAAAAACTTTCCAGGGAAATCCCACCCTCTGAACAATGAAGATCTTAGACCCTGGCTAACTCTGAGTCCTGCAAACCCTTTGTGGGTCCTTCCTGGCTGCCCTGGAGCTGATGCTAAGGCTCTCCAGAGGGATCTTCTCCAGTCAGTCACAGTGCCTGTGTGAGAGCAGAGGAAGCTCCCAACCATCGTGTGAGTAACCCTTGGCTGTGGATTTTGGTCTGAGCATTTATCTCTGGCTCAGGGGTTTGGTCCAGTCTGTTCTGTGCTGGGGAAGCTGCTGGATCGAGGAGCTGTGTCCTGTCTCTGCTCCTGAGGAACTTTTCCATGTGGTGCAGAGGTCCCAGAAATGTGAGCTGTGGTGGGAATGGGTGAGCCCAGAGGTGTCTCTGACCCCTGTGCCTGCAGGTCCTTTCCTCAGAGCTGAGACAATGCTCCTCTCTCTGTCCAAGATGCTCTGAAATTCCAGAATGTTGTCTGTTGTTATATAAAGGAGTGTTGCTGTGCAATGCAGATGTTGGGTCTCTCAGTGAGGCCTTGGAATGAAAGGAAACATCCCAGTCAGCAGTTCCCAGTTCAGCTCAAATGTTTTCATTTCATTTCATGGTTATTTCAGTCTGTTTTTAAATTTTGAACTGCATTACAAAAATGAGGACGTTGAGGGGAAAAAACCCCAACTTGTTCTGAAGGGAAAGAAATCAAAACTCTCCAGTGATGCTGAGGTGAGGGAGCTCTGCCTGCTCAGCACTGAAACTGGAACATCTGGGGCTTTTTATTTTGGATGTGCAAAGGGAACTCTCGGGATGAATTTCCATAAGGTAACAGAGCCAAAATATTCCTGGAAAGCAGTGGTGCACTGTAACTGCCTGGCTTTCAGTCTGGGCCTGAAACTGTGGGGAAACTGTGACTATTGGTTTAAAAACCAGGAAAAAAGAGGCAATGCTCTAACGAGGTCTGACAGATTTGTTTATTCATGCTTGAGGTGCCCTATAGAAAGTCTATAGTAAGGCAACAAGGACAGCCCTAAAACACTTAAGCTATGGCTGGGCTCTCACTGCTTATTAATTACCCTAATTAGTATTTAAAAGGATCTCTTGGAGGTGAAAGCAGTGTTAGCCAAGAAGCCTGGAAACCATGGAGAATTTTGGGACCCACCACAGCCTGGGATAAAGGCAGAGCAGCACAAGTGGAGAGTGACAGCCCTGACCTGACTTTCCTCACATGGCCCCGTGCTGAGCTTTAATAATAAAAAGATTAAAAATGGGGAGAATGAAGGTGCTGAAGTGTGAACGTTGGCTCTGTGCAGACAGAACGTGACAGTGCTCACTGGAACAACAGTTCCCTCCTGCTGCAGAGCTGCAGGAGCTGTGTTGGCACAGCTGAGCAGGGGCTGCTCTGGGATTTCTGTAGCTGGGTTTGTAAAGGTTTTGTTCCCATGGGCAGGGATTTGAGACTGACTTGTTGACAAGATCTTTTCCTTAATCCAGATGAAGACATTGGGTTTTCATAGGGAAGTCTTTGACATCACCCGACCTTAGCATGACTGGCAAAAATCATTAGTGTTGGTAATGCTGTCATTGCTAAATCCTCTAAATTGAAATAGCAGCAAATAACGTGGAGTTGGAATTGGCAGCTTGCATAATGATGGATTGCTTGTCATCTCCTGGGCACGATGTGTTTTGAAATGGATAAGTGCTGTCAGGGCCCAGCCTAATCCTAAGGAATGCAAGACAAAGGGAAGTTGTTTAAAAAAAGATACTTTCCCTTTGGAGCCTGCCGGTGGCTCCACCTCCAGCTGTCCTGCTCCTTTATTGCTCTGAGGCTGACTCCTCTTCCAGCTGCGTGGAGGAAACTCTTCTGAAGGTTACAGGGATTTTGATGTCTGAAAATAGCCCTTTTAAAGCTATTTAAGCATCCTCTATTTGAGCATCTACCCAAAGGAAGCAGCAGAGCTTGGGCAGTGGGAGAAGCCCGGAATGGGGCCCTGAGCGAGAACAGCGTGAGTCCTGGTGCCAAACATTCCCATAAACCATGGAAAAGTTTCCTTTGGGAATCTCTGGCTGTCAGATCCCCCTGTGCTGGGGGACAGCTCGCTGAGGTGGGGCTGGGATGGGTGGGTTGCTGTGCTCTGAGCCCCGTGTGTCCCGCAGGTGCCCGAGAGCCGAGCCATGCTGGGCCGCAGCAGCCGCGGGCAGCGGGAGCCGCCGTGCCGGGAGGCCGTGCCCCTGCGGGCCCGGGCAGCCAGGGACACGGATGTCAGCCTGGAGGTGCTCAGTGGCTCCACGCCCGAGGTCAAGGCCAGCCGCAGCAGAGCCCAGCAGATGAGGGACAGGAAAGGGCGCAAGGCCGAGCTCAAGGACTCCAACGGCCGGGAGGCAGAGACCATCACCTTCATCTCTGGGACGGCAGAGGCTCCCCCTAACCAGGGCTTTTGCTGCTCCTCCCTGGCTCAGGCCTGGAACACGTACAAGGCCGTTTTCTGTTGCATAGTGACGTGTGGGGGCTGCTTCCAGGACTGCAGTGTCTGCATTCCCTATCCAGGGCCTGCCGAGACCTCCACGGATGATGGGAAGAACGGAGACTACAACGGGCGGCTGCCAAACAGCCCCACCAACACCTCTCCTGCTGAGAAGAACGGGAACCAGATCAAAAAGTCCAGCATGGGCAGCAGTTTCAGTTACCCAGACGTGAAGCTGAAGGGCATCCCCGTCTACCCAAACAGGAACCCCAACCACCACCTGGAGCCTGATTCCTGCTGCAAGGAGCTGCTGGAGAAGCCCTTCAGGAACAGCATAGAGAAGCCTCCGCTCCCCAGCAGCCACCGGAGCTCGGAGGAGTATTACTCCTTCCACGAGTCCGACGTGGACATCAGCGAGCTGAACGGCTCCATGTCCAGCCGCCAGATCGACGTGCTCATCTTCAAGAAGCTCACGGAGCTCTTCAGCGTCCACCAGATCGACGAGCTGGCCAAGTGCACCTCGGACACCGTCTTCCTGGAGAAGACCAACAAGATCTCGGACCTCATCAACAGCATAACTCAGGACTACAACCTGGACGAGCAGGACGCCGAGTGCAGGCTGGTGCGGGGCATCATCCGCATCAGCACCCGCAAGAGCCGCGTCCGGCCCCACATCCCCGTCCCGGGCAGCCACAGCCACGAGGAGAAGCCCAGCCGGGGCAACGCGCCTGACAGCGGCAACGAGACCATGCTGGAGTCCATGGTCATCAGCCAGGACGGTACGTGGGGCTCCCTGGGGCTCCCTGAGTGTCCCTGGGGCTCCCTGGGTGTCCCCGGGTGCTGTGGGGGTTGTGTCACCAAAGCCACAGAGATGTGGCACTGCAGTGGGGCTGGCAGCTCCTGTCCTCAGTGGGCTTGTTCTCCTGGGATATGTGACTTGAGGTCCTTATGGAGAGCTCTCCCTCTCACCCTCCCTGTGCTGTGGCTTTCTTGAGCCTGTCTTTCCTTGCCCATGAGGTTTGTGCTGAGCAATAGATGGGTTTGTGCTGCTGCTGCTGCCTGTGTTCATCTAAGGGAGGCAGAAAAACGGTGAGTCAAACTGAACTGGTAGGACCAGACGAGCTGCTTGTGCCAGAGGATGTCCAGTTACTCAGCTGGCTCTCTCCCATGTGCTGCCTGCCTAATGCCACCCTTAGACTCCAGTGACAGTGTGTTCTCAGAGCCCAGACCTCCTCCACACAGTGAATATCCCTGCAAAAAGGAGGGAAGGGCTGTTCCACAGCATCAGAGCCTCCTGCTTCTTCCTCCTTGTGGGAGCAGCCTCAAGTGTCTGAGCTCCAGAGCAAGTTATAACAGAGTTTGTTGTAGAAAAACCTTGAAAAGCTGAGTGTGGGGGCCAAGGAGATATCCAGAAGTAGCAGAGGAAACCGTGTGGGTGTTGTGCTTCCCAGATTAGCAGAGAGGCTGCTCCTGGGATTTGAGGACACACAGCACAGACTACCCAGGCAATGGTGGAAGCAATGGCAAGAATCAGACTCTGCCTCTCCTGTTCCCTGAGGGTGCTTCCTGACAAGGATCCTCCATGCTGAGTCATCCTTCACACCATCCTGTGCTGTCTCTGCCGTCTCAGACCCTCTTGGTTCTCATTCCAGAGCTGGCCGTGCAGATTTCGGAGGAGACGCCGGCGGATGTGATGGCCAGGAACATGAGGCGGCACAGCAGCGCAGGTACCGCCCCTGCCCGGGCCACAGGGCTGCCCTGAACCTCCCCTGCTTCGTGTCCTCACCCTCCACAAAGGCTGAGCTGACCCTGCTGCTCAGGGTCCCCTCAGTTCTCCTGGGTTTTGGGAGTGATGGGGCTCAGACACTCCCTGGGGTGGTGGATCTTTTTGAAAAGGGGTGAAATCCAAGAGTGGCACATTCCCTGTCCTTGCACAGGGCCTGGCCTCAGAGCTTTCAGTCTCTCTGTGCCTCAACAAGGTTTGGGGCTGTGTTTGGGGTGTGACTGCCAGAGGTCACAGCTGGGTGAGACTGGGAACAAAAGGAACTGTGCAAAAGGGAAGCAGGCAAGAGCAATGGGCTGCCCCGAGCTCTGATCCTCCCAAAGAGCAGCCCAGGGCTAACAGACAAGTTTCCTCCTGCACAAAGCTCTGTCCTGGGAGATGGCTGCAGTGCAGGCAGGGCTGTTCCTGCCATGGCTTTGTGTGGCTTTCTCCTCCCTCATGGTACACAAAGCCTCTCCTTCCCCACTGCCAGGCTGCTGTGCTCCCCCTGTGCTAATGGCTCTTCTCTTTCCTCCCCAAGGCTCTCCAACCAGCAGAGATTCCTCTTTCCAGGACACAGAGACTGACTCATCTGGGGCACCTCTGCTGCAGGTGTACTGTTAAAGGACCCAAGCAGCAGCAGGGAGGCATTCCAGGGCTCTGCTGCAGCCACAATCCTCCTCTTCCCATGTGGAGTGTGCTGTGCCACGTTTGATTTTTTTTTTTCCCAGTCTACCCTGATCCTTATTGAAGCCAGATTCCTCCTGCTGCCTGAATTTCACTGGATATTTTGGTTTCTTTGGACATTCAAGGAAGCAAACTGCAGAGCTAATGAACTTGGGAGGTGGAATGTGTGCCCAGGGAGGAGAAGATGGACAAGGAAGTAGCAGATAACTTGCGCCTCTGTGATTTCTGTAAATCACATTTAGCTCCAGCAGCCTCAGTGGCTCAGCCCTTTCCCTGCTTTGAGGATCTGTTGTACAGTTCCTGCTTCCTGGAGTTGCCTAAGTGAGCTTGGATAGGGAATAACTGTGTGGTGTCTCTGTGCTGGTGCTGATGGTGAGGTGCAGGCTGAGATCCTGCTCTGTAGGGACCCAAATCTCTCTGTAGGGACCCAAATCTCTCTGTAGGGACCCAAATCTCTATTCAAAGTGCCTGTGTTGGTCCCACAAACCCAAAGTCTTCTACCCATGGTGTTTTCAGTAGCCAGTTCTGCCTTTCCCTGCTGACCCTTGATGTCATCTGCTGCCTTGTGAGGAGAAGGTTCAGGTTTATGGGGTTTGTTTCATTTTTGGCCTCTTGGCTCCACTCCTGAGACAGTGCCAGTGCTGGGATGGCAGCTGGGCCATGGGGATCAGCTCTGCTGTGAATCCTGGGGCTGAGGCATTGCCAGCAGCACACTCTGTGTCCTGCCTGCCTGCAGCTCTCCCTCACTCCTCTGCCAAGCCCTCCACGGTTCCCCTGGGGGATCCTGGAGCAGGATTGTGGCAGGTGAGGAGAACACTTGATTCACTCCTAACTTTCTGCAGTTCAGACCTGGGCTGTTGGACTGTTCCACTAGAAAATCCCTTAAAAGTGGTTTGCTTTGAAAGCAAAGGCTGCTGAGAGTGTCTGCAGAGGGTTTGTGAGGCACTGCTGGTCCCTTCCTTCCCCTGGGGGCACTCAGCACCTTGTCCTTGCCTTTGCTCCCCTGGGGCAGGCAGTGAGCCAGCAGATGGGCACTGCTGTGCCCAGGGCACAGTGCCAGGTGACCTTGAGGGCTGCAGCAGGAGGAAGCTGCAGCTGTGGTGTTGCCACTTGGTTTATCACAGAGTAAACACAACCAGCCATGGGACTTGCTTGGAGATTTGGGTGCCCTTGGACATGAACGGAAAAAGCTTCAGTGAATTTACCAGCCACAGAATAACCACACCTCCTGGATTTTGGGGAGTGGGAAGGCCCAAATAGGCCCTGGGCTTTGGTGTGGACCATGGTTTTGTGCCTTAACTGAGCTGAAATGTGCCTTAATTGAAATGAAATGTGCCTCAGTTGAAATGAAATGTGCCTCTGTTTTATAGCCTGTGATTGCTCCTCAGAGGTTTGGGCAGGGAGGAAGGATTTAATTCCTCTCATGAGCTCTCAGGCTTCTCTAAAAGGCCAAAACCTTTTGAAATGAACAGTTCCAGTCCCTGTTAGAGCCTGGTTTTGTAAACCACTGGCTTTTTTCAGAGTGTGCTTCCAGAAATCAGGGGCATTCCTGAGAGCACACCTGGAGACACTGACAGAGAGAGATTTTGAAGATAAAGGGAAGAGACTGAGCCTTGGATTTGGCTTCCCCTCTCTGCTTTGTGTTTAAAGCTGTTGGTTTATGAGAAATAGAGTTTATACAAGGAAAAGACTTGAAGCAAGGCCAGGCTGGGACTCCCAGGGGAGCTGTGTGAGGCCACCTCCTTCCCAATGCTGCCCATCCTGAGGGACCTGCTTGGCTTCTGCTTCTCATGGCTTTGTACATTGTTACTTGGACGAGTTTCCTCAAAGCTGAGCACTGAGGTGTCACATGGGTCACACTGACACAGCTCTGGGCTGTGCTTTGGAGACCAGGGCCGAGCTGGACTTGCTGCAGTCACTGGTACTGAGCAAATTCACCTTTTTAGTGTCTAGTCTGGGTATGAAGAGTGAGTGTGTGTGGATTAAACTAGCAAAAAAAAACCCCAAACCCCACAAAAACTCACTAAGAGGAAGACTGTCAACTCGATGGTCCCTGAAGCTGGTTCACCTGTGGTGTCTTATGGGATTCTTTTGCACTCATTTGCCTTAAATGTTCTGGTTTGGTCTTTTTTATAAAATAAAAGTTGTGCTCTTTACCTGTGCTGTGACTTTTACATTCCTGTTTCCATCTGCTTGGGGATCCTGTGCTGGGGGTTGCACAGAGAGTGGCTGATTCCTGCTGTCCCAGATGGACAAAGGTATTTTCATCCATTTCCATCCCTGCAGGGGGATCCTGAACGCCAGGCTGGTGTCTGGATGCAAATGAAGGAGCCTCTGGGAAGTGTTTGTTGACAGCAGGGACACCTGGACCTTCCCTGAGTGGTGATGCTGGAACTGAGCTCTGGGAAAGCTGAGCCTGGGGGGGAGAATTCCCGTGTTGTCCCTGTGATGTCAGCAGCTCCTGGTAGCAAATGTGGGGTTTGCTTTGCAGGATCAGCTCAGGGATGGAGCCTCTGACCCTGAGACTTGAAGGACCAGTTCTGCACTTTCCAATTTCAGTACAAATCCCAGGATAACCTGCAGGGCTCCATTCCTGGCCACTGACCTTCCCTCACCCTCCTGGGCAGGTGCCTGGGGGTTTCCCTCTGGTGCACAGGACCAGGATGTGTTTCCTGGGAGGATTTCTGAGCCATGAACAGGTAAATGCTGCCTTCTCTCGGCTGGGAAGGGTCTCTGGGGATGTTTTTGTGTCTGGAGCCCTCAGACCAGCTGGGTGGGGCCTGTCAGCCCAGTTGTGTTCAGCAGCTTCCCTTTGGAGTTTGCTGCATGGGCCGTGGGTTTCCTTGCTCACATCCACACATGGAATGAATCCCTGGGGGGTTTTGTCTGCAGGAAGTTGTTTGCTGTGGATGAAGCTGTCTTGGCTCTTGCTGGAGTGGTTTTTGCCAGCTCTGAGCATCAGTGTTGAGTGTTTGCTGAATGATCTGCCCAGGCTGCCCAAGTGGGGATCTCACAAACACCAGAGCCTTTACCTGGCCACAGAGCTGTGGAGGTGTTCACTCTCACAGGTGCTTCCTTCTGGGAGCCTGACTCAGCACCTGCCTTTTCCTGAGGACATTCTTTGGTTTTATTTGGCTTGGTTTTGCCAGGAGAGTCTCCAGAGACTCCCACTGTGGGTCTTTGCTGTGCTGTGACCTCAGAGGGATCCTGAGCTGTCCCACTGCCCAGGGACCCTGGGGTTGAGTTGAGGAAGCTCAGGAGCTCTGCAGGGAATGGCTGCAGGAGTGTTAAAGAAATTCCTCTCCACATCCCTACCCTGAGCTGCTGAATGATTTATTTCAGTGTGGCTCAGACATTCAGAAGCTGATGGATGGACCCTAATTCCTCACAGCCTGACCCTTGCAGTGACAGAGCAGCTGAGGCTCCTCCTAAAGCTACACAGTAACATCCAATACTCCCTGTTCCTGTTCCCTTCCTTGGGTTTTTGCTGTTCCATTGCCCTTCCCAAAGCACTCCTGGAGTCTGGGATATTCATTAATAAAAGCCAAGCCAGGAGCTGTGTTAAGGAAAAAACCCCAAATGTCTGCAGAAAATTGTACCCTCTGGAAAGCTCTCTGCAGAGCCTGCTGTGCCTGCCAAGGCCTTGCTTTTAAAGGAGGTGGGGAGAGGCCCTGGGCAGGTGAGGAGCTCTGGGCCCTGCCCTCCGGCTGGTGGCAGCACCAGAACGGCTTCTCCAGGTGCCCTGACCCAGGTACGGAGAGACAAAAGGACCTTTGTGCCCTGTCCCTGTCCAGCACTGCCCCTCCCGGTGTGCTGGGGCTCGGGCACCACCACCACCCTGTGTTTGCAGGGTTTGGATCCTGGTGGTGCTCAGCCTGGCCCTGCCGTGGGCACAAGGACAAGGCCACCCTCCATGGTCTGCAGGGACTCAGACTGAGCTGGGGCTTTGCTTTCCTTAAGCCTTGAGCAGCTGCTGGGACCCGGCGGGGTTTCTCCCAGGGGAAGCTGCCTTAGGAAGCACAAGGGTGCTCCCAGTTCTCTTTGGCCTGGGGACAGTGGAGCCCGGGGGTGTTTGCAGAGGACAAGGCTGCCAGTGAAACACCTTCTGTTCCGCTGGCCCAGGGGGTGAAGTCCAGGGGCAGCTCTGGGATCAGGTTCACAAACACAGCCCGGGCATTCACCCCCTCCACGGGGTCAGGGCAGCAGGGATGGCCCCATTCTCCCAGTGACACTCCTTCCTCCCAAAAACTCTCCCCCAGCTGTCCTGGGGTTCCTTTTCTGTCTTCTCTCAGCTGCCACTGGAACCAGCAAATTTGGGATTTCCCAGTTATTGCCCCAAACACTGCCATGGCTCACAGGAGAGCCCCAGGATCCTGGGAACAGAGGGAGCTCTGCCCTTCCAAAGGGGAGGGACTGCTGCTCCCACCCTGCTGCCAGGCCAGGCTCGGGTTCTGGTGTGGGATACAGAGCTGAGGAGGAAATGGGAAAAGAACAAAGCCACAGGCTGGCCCTGGACTCTGCTGGTTTGTGGCTGGCCTGGTGCCTGCCCGTGCTTGTTCCTGAGGAGGGGCTGGTGGTGGGATGTGGATTCTGCTGCAGGTGCAAGGTGAAGGCAGCTGTGTGCAGGTGATCTGTAGGACAAACAGCCAGGAAGATCCAGAGGCAGCAGCCCCAGTCTGAGTCCTGCTCACCCTCAAGGTCACTGTTCTGCTGGGTGGGGGCTGCTTTTTAACCCCAAGAGCCTGTAAAACTGAGACACTTCATGCAAACAGGGCTCTGCTGCTCCAAAAACAACCCCACCAGGCCAGGTGCTGTGCCAGGCCGGACTTTGCCCAGACAGGATTTTCAGCCGTTTGTGCCCATCCCTTGGGGAGGAGGTGGAAATGTTTGGGGGAGGCAGAGGGAAGAGCCACAGCAACAGGGATCTGGGATAGAGCCCAGCATTTCCTGACACTCTCCTTGTTGGCTTGGCATAAAGGAGACCTGGGGCAAGGGTGGCTTCCTGGAGTGGTCACGTGTGCTCCGTGGAGAGCAGAGCCTGGAGCAGCCACCCTGGGCAGTGCTGGGGGTTGGAGCTGGGAATGGGGCTCAGCAGCGCTCCTGAGCGAGACACAGCTCCCACTGCCTCATCCTGATGGAGGGAGAGACCCTCAGGCCAGAGCTGGGAGCAAGGGAGGCATTCACAGGCAGCTGCAGAGAGCACAGCACCCCCCTGGCAGCCCCCCCTTCTCCCCCCAGCCTGGACCCAGATCCCCTCTGCCACAGAAACCACACACTCTGCCCAGGGTGTTCCACTTGTTCTCCTTTATGTTGCACTGCAGTTTAACAAGGTATGAACATGCAGAGTGATGCCACTCGTCAGCAGGAGCTCCACACAACGCCAGCAGGGAGAGAGGCTCTGGAAAGGAGGCAGGAGACACTCCCAGCAACAACAGCATCCCCAAAGCCCCCCACATCCTCTCCCACCCACAGCCACAGACTCTCCAGCCTCTCCTTGCTCTAGGACTGACCTTTCCAGCTGTGCTGGGAGCCCTGCAGTGCTGCAGCTGTCCCACTTCTGGCACAAACAGGAGCAGCAGCAAGGAGAAGCAGGGTCTGTCCCCACTGCAAGAGCTGTGCTTTTAAACTGCTGTTTTCCCTTCCCAGGAAGGCAGAAAAAAATTTCCTTCACAAAATAAACTGACCCTTGTTTTCACAGGAGAGCAGGAGGGAGTAGAACTCAGGAGTTCCTGTGCCAGTGGCAGAGAGCAGGCAAGGAGCTCCCAGCAGCCCAGAGAAGCAAAGCAATACCTTAAGGATTTATCTCAAAACCTCTCAGGTCTGGCTCTCAGCCCTAACAGCCCTTTTTGCTCTAAGCCCTCCTTCTCCCCTCACTGCCTTTGGGAGCTGTGGCAGATGGCTCTGTCTGGAGCTGCTCTGGGGCCGTGGCTCTGCACAGGACACTGAGGGTGGCTCTGCACAGCTGCCTCCACAGCTAGCTCGGGTGGGGGATGCTGAAGTTTTACTTGCCCAAGGTGAGGAATATCCAACCATACAAATCCTGCCCCATTCAAGGGGCTGACTGGAAGAGGGGGAGGAAGGGAGAGAGCTCAGTTGAATTTAGCCTTTGAAAAGTCCATTTCTGGATGCTGTTCCATGAACCTGCAAGGAAAACAAAGACAAGAGTTTGGGTGAGTCAGCAGGAGCCAAACAGCTCTGTTTGGGGAGGGTTCTGCTCCTTGGGACACATTCCCTGGACTTTCCCTACAAACACCTTTTCCTGGGCTCAGTGGGAGCAGCATTCCTGCCAGCCCAGCAGCTCAGCAAATCCAGGCACACGGGAGTTGTTAATTATCAAACACAGCCGTCACTGTTACCCCTGGGCTGGACACGTAGCAGACATTGATTCTGGGGCAGAGGGGAGATGGTGAAGGCAGATTAGGGCTGAAGCTCCAGCCTGACAGCCTTCCCGGGAATATGGGGAATATCCCCAGTGCTCTGACAGTCAAATCTCAGGGAGGACATGACCAGAAGAATCTGGTTCCAAACCAGGTGCAACCTGATTTCAAATGTACTGCAGTCTCAGCAGAGGGAATCACAGACCTTAAAGATCACCTTGTTCCCGCCCCCTGCCACGCACAGGGACAACTTCCAGGGACTGTGTGGACTCAGGTTGCCACATCGGGAAGTTCTGAGGGCAGTGCCCTGTGCCCAGGGGCACCCAGAGCTCTGCTCTGCTCCCCACAGGACACAACACATCCCAGCCCTGTGGAGGACTCACACAAGGTGCAAGTAAGGGCAGCCTGGTCTCCTTTGTGTTCCCACCTCAGGGTTTCCCCTGGAACGCCCCCACAGCATTCCCACTTTCCGCTTCCAGGGCCCTCTGTGCTGTGAGGATCACGGCCTTGTCTGGCAGCCAGGAGAGCTCCACTAGCAGACACCAGCACCCACATGGCTGTCACTGAGTCTCCTTTGCCCTGGACTTCCTAGGGCAAAGTCTAAACTTCCTCTCCATCCTCTGCCAGCCAAACTTCCAGGGCACCAAACAAGTGACCCTGCCAGCGAGGTGTCCTGCATGTGGCTCCCCCGGAGCAGAGGGCACTGCCCAGCCCACTGAGCACCAGGGAAATCTGCTCCCTGCTCTGCTCCAACCCCACTCAGCCTCACAGGGAAGCTCCTGGCACTGCAGATAAAGCCAAGGGAGCGAGGAGCCAGGTCAGCCCCAGCAATCCCTCACCCAGAGATAAGGTGTGAGGTGCACTTGCTGAAGAAGCTGTGTGACCCAGAATTGCCTCCACACCTTCCCAAACGGCCTTGGAGCTCCAGGAGTCACTTCCCTGCCACACTGCCTTTATGCCAAACAGGGCAATAAAGCCATAAAAGTGGCTTGGGGACAACTGTCTGGGGGCAAGTGGAGGGAGGGAGGGGTGATTAGCTGGCTACTGAGGAGATTAGACACCAATCAAGACCATGTTAAAAGTTCAGCAGAGATGGCACCTCCAGTCCTAAATGTGATTTCTGGACTTGAGATCAGCAGATTAAGACAATTCCAGAGCTAGGCTATTCCCAGATTTTCCTTCTACCCCCACAAGCCTTTACAGACACTGGTGGTGCCAGCAATGCAGTGACTGTGCAGATGTGAGCATGGCTAGGACTGAAGGCCAAGCTGCTCTCTGTTCCCTTATTTGTGCCAGAGAGGAGGAGGAAGAGGTGCTTGGGAAGGCAAAGCCGTGCAAAGGAATGAGCTGTACCCACTTTTTCAAGATATCCTGCTTCTTCTGCTCATCAGAGGTGGGCAGGCCCATGGATTTCTGCCGTTGGTCATACATCATCTTCTCCACCATGCTGCGAGTTTCGCTGTCCAGGTCTGACAACTGAAAGCAAGATCCAAATTGGAACAACTCTGGGCACAGCTCAGGTAACATCTGAGCAGGCTCCATCCCATAAAACAGAAGAATTCTTACCTTTGAATTCTCTGGGTTAATTTTCTTGGTGTTGATTTCTGGGTCTGTGGAGACCAGTTTGTTCCACCATTCCATTTTGTTGATCTAGAGGACAAGGAAGCAAAAACAGTTTATCTTTCTTGGACTTGTTTTGGGTTAAGTCTCAGTCACAGGGAAAAAAAATTATAGAATCAAACTTTATTTAGTTTTCTAAATATCAGTAAAATCTGAACCTAGATAAACCTAACCCTAACACAAACCCTAACCCCTAACCCCTTAACTCCAACCCCAATCCTAGCCCCTAACCCCCCTAACCCTCCTTGAGGTAGTGAGAGAGTGTTTCAAGCTACTTTAGGCAGCCTAAATTTTCACAGCTGGGAGATCTGAGAGAATGTCAGCTGTCCTTTTGGCATGACATAAATGGATTACAACAAAGCACCTGGAGAGGCCCAGAGGGGACACAAGAAGGGACACAAGGAGGTCTGTCCCTGGATTTTCATGTCACTAACAGATGTCAAAACACACTAAAGGACAACATTAAAATTACTGATTTCCTTCCAGCTTTTCCTAAACTGCTGAGAAATACACTGAATATCCTGGAACAGAAATAGGCTGAGGAAGGGAGAACTTCAACACCCCACTAGCAGTGGCACCACTGACCCTGCACCCAGGACAAGCACGGTGGTCCTGATCCAGCTGAGAGCCCAGAAGAGGCAGCCAAGCCTGAAGCCTGCCCAGCCCATCCTGCCTTACCTTCTCCAGGTGCACAGTGACTGTTTTACCATCCTCAATCAGCCAGGAGCTCTCCTCCACCTTGACCTCGTTGAAGAGCTCCCCATCAATGACTGGAGGGTGGCCCTTGAGGCCCACCCTGAGGCGCCGTCTCTGGATATCCACCACCACGTCCCTGCCCTTCAGCCTGAAGCTCACCTTGAAGGGCACAGCCAGCTGCAGCAAGAAGGAGCAGATCTGAGGAGCTGGGCAGGGAAATTCCTCCCTACCCTCCCATGCTGCTGTCCCAAGCCTTTCTGCCTGGGTTTCACCAGAGCCAGACAGAGCAGGGACTCTTTTTCCTTGAGGTAGTGAGAGAGCAGGAGGTGAAAGGAAAGGACCATAAAAAGGGAAGCAGATTTTAATGCCTGGTTAAAACACAACCAAAATTTGGCAAACTACAGCTCCTGGGAATGTTACCCAGTTACCAAGCTCTTTCCCAGCTATTGAAACATTGCTGTTTCCAACAAACTTCCAGAGGCAACTGAGACATAGGGAATTGGCTTCATCTCTTACCAGCACCTGCTCTTATTCCCTGTCTCAGATTCCTCAGATCCTGGTCATAGAGCACTACTTACATCCAATTCTGAAAGAGTCTGTGTCCATCTGTAATTTGGAAGGTCAGCTCCATTGCCAGAGTTGGGTTTAAGTTTTCCTTTATCCTTCTCATCCTCCTCTTCATCATCTGTCCCCTAAGCAATTCAAGTGTAAAGAAAGAAGCTTTTCCAGTTTCCATTGTAACAACAGTTCTTAGGCTTTATAAGGATTGCAGGTCAGTTGTTTGTGTTTTATATCCACCTAAATTTAACTTCATAATTGTTAGCTGCTTCTAATAAAACATGACTACAAGAAAAAAACCCAAATGCCCTCTGTTTTGGCACATTTAGGAATTGTGTATTTTTAAAGCCAGATTTTTTAATTTGTATTTTCAAAATGGGTATTTTGGACAGGGCTTGGAGCAGCCTGGTGTAGTGGAAGGTTGCCATGGCAGAGGGTGGAATGGGGTGAGCTTTGAGGTCCCTTCCAACCCAAACCATTTTATGATTCTGAAGTATCTCCAGACGAGTTTTACCTGTTTGTTGGAATCTGAAGATTCACCTTCCTCCTCCGAGGGTTTTGCTGGGACACTGTTACCCTGCTCCTGTGCCTCCTTCTTCTGTTTGGAAAGAGAAGAGCAGGACACTCAGCCAAGGGCTGGCACTTTGTGTCACTTCCTGAGCTGGCACTAGATGGCCTCAGCCTTTCAGCTCCAGCTGAAGAGCACCACTCACTGCATCCCACTTTGGAAACAGGCGATTTTCAGCCTTTGGAAAGCGACAGGACAGAGGTACTGAGGGGGAAGATTCCCTTTGTCCCCCCACAAAGAACAAGCCGAGCCCTTTGAACCCCTCACAGCCCCAGGGAGGACAAAGCCGTGCCCTGCAGATCCCTGACAGGGCTCTCACCTGGTTGATCTCCAGCTGCAGCCTTTCTGCCTCCTCATCTGTGAGCTCCTTGATGCGTGGCTCGCTGGCCTCCTGCCTGTCCCTGTCCCTGTCCCTGTCCCTGTCCCTGGCCAGGCGGGCAGCACGCTCGGCCCTCTCGCGCCGCTCGGCCTCCATCCGCGCCTTCTTCTCCTTGCGCTCCTTCTGTGCCAGCTTGTTGTGGTGGCTGAAGGCCTCTGTGATCAGCTGAGGGACAGGAGCACAAGGGGTTAAAAACACCATCCATTTCAAACCTACACCAAGCCAGCTCCATCTCCTGAGGAGCACAAGAGCATCACACGGATGTCGGGAATTCTCCCTTCATCTTCACTCCGTTTTTTTGAGTGAAAACCCAGAGATTTTTCAATTCAAAAGACAGAGGAGGAAGTGAAAAGGGTGGAAAAATGAGAAAAATTGAAATATTTAAATACAGTCCTTCCTAGTTACACAGAGAGTATGTTTCCAGGAGAGAACAGCGAAATAAAAATCCCTCACTTATTTTGTCCTTTGTGCAATTCCAGCAGGATGAGCTGATGCCCAACCCAGCCCTCTGAAGCTACTCAATACCTCCAGGACAGCTGGACACACCAGATCCAACTCTTCTGCTTACTTCTGACCTTTCCCACACCTGGGCCTTTTCTCCGGATGGAGCCTCAGATTTACAGGAGAAAAGCTTGAAACACCCCCGTGTTTTTACACTGAGGGGTGAGTTCCTCCACAAATGTTTTGTTTCAGCCTCACTCCCAATTCTCCAAAGGTTGTTGTGACTCTGGGAGGCAAAATCTCAAGGTCTCTGATGCCAAGGGCTGCGTGCTCAGCGGGAAAACTGAGTACACAGGCAGGGAGCCAGAGAATTGCCCCAGGGTCGATAAGGCCAGGGGTGCTGTGCAGAGCAGCACGTAGGTGAGCTGAGGTCTGCCCCAGAAAATAACAGAGACAGATCCTCAGAAAGGAGTTAGAGGGGGAAAATTTATTTCTATATATCCCAGGAGGTTTGGGGTGGGAGGGAAATCCAGAACCTTTCCAAGCAAACTGTATTTTGTAAGCAAGCACCGAGTATTTCTGCTCTGCTTTACAAGCAAGGTTTGTTTACACTCTCGACTCCAGTGTCTCCTGGAGTACAGAACACAACATGAGCATTTCCCAGGATGTCCCAGCCTGTTCCCAACCTGATGATCCACAGTGAGGAAATTATCTTCAGTGCCTGACCTTGTCCATGTCACTGCCCACATCTCCCTCACCACACCACAAGCCTGCTGAAATGGCACCCAAAAAATGCAGTGACTTTCCCACCCTCTCCCTTCCCTTTCATGCCAAAGGCTCAGCAGGACTGGGGAAGCAGCTCCTTCTCCATTTGTTGTGGTTCCCATGGTGTCAGAGCACTTTTCCAGGAGGCCATAAAGCATTCTGGCAGATGCCACCACCCAAGGGCACAAAGGCTTTCCTGTCACAGGCACAGATCTGCCAAGGACAGCAGCCAGGCACCTCTGAATTGCCACTCAGGTGGGATCACACAGCCTCCAGGAACAGGGCAGATTTGCTCTCTATTCAGACAAAAATGACAGTAGGGTTTGCCTTTCTTACTTTTAGGGAATCACAGGATGTTTTGGGCTGAAAGGACCTCAAAGCCCCTCCAGTGTCAGCAAGGGCTCCCTGCAGGAGAGGGGATGCTCCCTCCAGGCAGCCCAGCCAAGGGGCAGCTGCATGTGCAGAGCTTTGTGGACTTTGTGCTTTTCCTGAGCTGAACAAACAAGGTAACAGGGGGTTATCACCTGCTGTGTCACCAGTAAGTCACTGTGTCTGGCAGGTTTGCTTTCCAAACTAGCCTTTGGCCAGAGCCTGGCAAAAAATCTGCACTGTGCAGCCATCTGAGCAGGGAACTGTGTGCTCCTCACCTCTGACAGGGGCAGCTCTGCCTCTCCTTCCCTCGGGAGCTGCAGGTGCCCACGTGCTCCCAGGTGCTGGGAGCTGCTCTAGCGTATATCCCTTGGCAAGGCACAGACACAGGTGGGATGAAGGGACAAGGGTTAAAGGCCTGGAGGATTTTTACTTTTTACCTTCTCTGCTACTCCGTCCTCTCCCCCGGTGAAGAAATCCGTCTTCCTCCTCAGGAAGCTGAAGAAGGTGTTCACGAGCTGGGGAGCAGGGAGAGGGAGGAGAGAAAGGGAGCAGTGAGCCCAGGTCACTCCAAGTCACCTGGTGTCTCTGGAGCAGCCTTTATCCTTTGTCCTCCCTATCTGTGGCTGTGCCAGCATCGCCCTGGGATCAGCCCCGTGACCGCTGCCCACAGAACCCTGGGCTGGGGAGATCCAACCCTGGATTCCCAGCCTGCAGGAGGAGTTTGTGTGGTTTGCTTGAAGAAAGGCAGCAGTTCATCCTCAGCTCCTGCTGCCATCCCCCAAGCTGTTATCTGAGGCAGGAATGGATTTATGCATGCATGCATACCTATATCCCATATATATATATGGCATGTGTGTGTGTGTATATATATACACATACACATGCCATATTTCACTTCTTTGTACACCTAAAAGCATGCAAACCCCCTATTTTTACAGCTGCCAGGGATCACCAATGAATGAACCAGCACCTCCAAACCCCCTCTGGAAACCCATATTCCCCTTGAACCTGGATGATCTTTATTTCCCAGGAATCCCGACCTGTGGGGGTTCCAGCCAGAGGTTTTGCCACAACACGAGGGGCTGTTACAGGACCGTTTTTTAAAAATTATCTGTGAGTGGGATGTTTCCACACTCTCCAGCCCTGCTGCCGGTCAGCACGTGGATCCCGGAGCCCGCAGACAGAGGGACTGGGTGGGGGGGTGTCAGGGTGGGATCAGGATGGGATATGGGGGGCCAGGATGGGTGAGCAGATCCCCGAGCCTCTCGGGGTTGT
>VWYP01031389.1:190896-214217 GCA_013400435.1 Pycnonotus jocosus
GATGGGTGGATGGATGCATGGATGATGGATGGGTGGATGGATGGATGGATGGATGGGTGGATGGATGGGTGGATGGATGGATGGATGGGTGGATGGATGGATGCATGGATGGACGGGCCCCAGCAGCTGCCGTCCCTGTAAAGGCGGATCAGGCGGTGATGGGGCTGTGGTCCCCTCTCAGCCCGTGCAGGAGCAGCAGCAGATGAGCCAGCATGTCTGAGGGCAGCAGGGGCGGCTCGCTGGCCTTTGGCCAGGTGGTCATCGGGCCCCCGGGCTCGGGGAAGACGACTTACTGCCACGCCATGCACACCTTCCTGAGGCAGCTGGGCCGCAGCGTGGCCGTGGTCAACCTGGACCCCGCCAACGAGGCGCTGCCCTGCCCCTGTGCCCTGGACATCGCCGAGCTGGTCACCCTGCCCGACGTGATGGACAGCCTGGGGCTGGGCCCCAACGGGGGCCTCATCTACTGCATGGAGTACCTGGAGGCCAACGCCGACTGGCTGCGGGACAGGCTGCAGGCGCTGCGGGGACACTACATCCTCTTTGACTGCCCCGGGCAGGTGGAGCTCTACACCCACCACAGTGCCCTGAAGAACGTCTTTGCCCAGCTGGCCAAGTGGAATTTCAGGGTAGGGGCGGGCTGGGGCAGCCCCTGGCAGCCCAGGAGCTCCAGGCTCCACACGCCCAGGGCACAGGGTGGGATTGAGGGTACCCGTGGCTGTTGTCTTCTGGAAGTTTTTGGCCTTTCGTGTGAAGTGGCTTTATCAGGGAAGGAGGAGAATTTTGCCCTATTTTGTGCTGGGAGAAGAATGGCCTGCCAGGCCTTTTAGTGGGATTGGGAGCAGGAACACAGATTCCTTCCTCACGCTTTACAGAAAATCCCAGAATGGTTTGGGTTGGAAAGGACCTCAAAGCCCATCTCATTCCAGTCCATTCCATGGGTAGGGACACTTTCCACTAGAGCAGGTACCTCCAGCCTGTCCCTGAGCACTGTCAGGGCTGGAACAGGAGTACATCCTGCTGTGCTCCAGGATCCTGCCCACAGCCCTGCTGTGTTTGATCCAGAGCAGGGTTCAGTGTGTGCTGGGAGCCTGGCACTGCCCTGAGGAATGCAGGGGACGTGCCAGCCCCTCCTGCAGCCCAGCAGGGCCCCCTGCAGCCCGTGGGACGGGCTCTGGGCTCTTGCACAACGGGAGCTGCAGGTGAGGGCAGCCCCAGAGCTGCTGACGCTGCGCTTGCTCTGTGGCCACACCATGAATGTGCAAACCCTGGGTGCTCTGAGCAAGAAGGGCAGCTTCATTTGCTTGAGAATGTCACTGGGAATCTGCACATTAGAGCTTATTTTCATTGGAATGGATGGACAGGGAATTGGAGTTGCTAAAATAAGACATTTCCAGGGCTGGTTTCTGCTCTCCCAGGTGCTCACGCCTGCCTGGGAGCCCCAGACTGGCTGGGTTCTGCTGCTGTGACTCAGCCTCAGAGCCCTGGCTTGGAGTGACTTCCCCAGCTCTGGGACCACATTGTAACAGCCACACAAAACCCAGGGAATCAAACTGCTCGTTAGTGTAATTATTAATTATTAGTGCGAACCACAGTTGACTCTCCCAGCAGAAGGTGCTGCAGTTACTGCTCCTCAGTGGGCATTGCTGTGGGGAAGGGGGGATCTGGAGACAGCTGGGCTGTTCAGGAGGGGAATTGTCCCAGCTCCCACCCCAAAAACCCTGCAGAGTTTTTGGAGCACCCTGGATGGTGGAAGGTGTCCCTGCCCTGGCAGGGGTGGGGCCAGGTGACCCAAACCATTCCAGGATTCTCTGATCTGTGTTTTGTGGGCAGGAGGTGGTACAGTCAGGTGTGCACAGATCGTCCTGTGGCTGTTCCCACCCTGTCCCACGAGCAGGGGCTGGGCTGGGCACAGCTCTGACCCTGTGTGTCCCTTTGTGCCCTCGCTGCCCAGCTGGCTGCCGTGCACCTGGTGGATTCCCACTACTGCACAGATCCTGGGAAGTTCATCTCCGTGCTCTGCACCTCCCTGTCCACCATGCTGCACGTGGAGCTGCCCCACGTCAACATCCTCTCCAAGATGGACCTGATCGAGCAGTATGGGAAGCTGGGTAAGGGAATTCCCTGGAGCCACAGCGTGCTCTGGGGGGAAAAGGGACCTTAACCCCATCTCTTCTGCCTCCCTGCTGTGGGCAGGGACACCTTCCACTATCCAGGGTGGCTCAGAGCCCCATTCTGCCCTTGGACACCAGGAGGAATTTGAGGGGCAGGGATGTGGAATTGGGCTGTGTCAGCTGTGTGACAGTGGGGATGGGTGGGAGGCTGCTGTAGATCTCACTGTGCCCTTCAGCCTCCAGCTTGCCTTCAGAGCTCCCTGTTTCCCTGCAGCTTTCAACCTGGATTATTACACCGAGGTCCTGGACCTCTCTTACCTCGTTGACCATTTGGCCTCCGATCCCTTCTTCAGGAATTTCCGCCGCCTCAACGAGAAGCTGGTGGAGGTGATCGAGGACTACAGCCTGGTGTCCTTCGTGCCACTCAACGTGCAGGTGACCCAGCAGCAGGGAACAGCCAGCCCTGCATCTGCTTTTTGTCTGCTCAGGGCTGCAAACCCCAGCTGTGAAGAGACTCAGGGCTGGAAAACAGGGAAACACACCCAGACTTGTAAATGATCTGTGGCAGCCAAAGGAAAAAAAAAGGCTGATGAGCTTGGGGCTACCTGGGCCTTGTGTCCTGGGGTAGGGAATCCAGGCTCCCCCTTTCTTCAGCTCTGCTGGCCTGCATTTCAAACCTGGGCTGAGGATCACCTAAAACCTTGTTAAATTAGGGAGCAGCGAATAATGAGAAGATTGGGAGGAATACACTGGGGAGGGAAGGCTGGAAATGTCCTTGATCAGGCAGTTGGCAAAAGTGCCAGCAGGCAAATGGGCTGGGAGAAGGTGATGAAAGGGAAGGAGAGGGTGGAGGGTGTCACCTGGCCAGTGCCAGTGTCCCTGCTTGTCCCTGCTTGTCCCTGTCTGTCCCTGTCTGTGTCCCCGGGGCCTCGGGCGCTGTCGGGGTGACCCAGAGCCCCAGAGAGCATCCAGGGCCCAGCCCAGTGTGAGCTGCTGCCCGTGGGGATGGAGCAGGTTCCCAGGGAGCTGTGCCCCTCCCAGGACAAGCAGAGCATGCGGCAGGTGATGCAGGCTGTGGACAAGGCCAATGGATATTCCTTCGGGGACCAGGAGCACCGGAGCCTGGAGGCGCTGATGTCGGCAGCTGTGGGGGCTGATTTCCACTTCTCTTCGTATCCTCTGTGGTGCTGAGTTCAGTTTCTCCCTCCCTGGGGGATAAAGGCTGGAATTTGCAGGCCCAGGTTGTTCCTGACATCATCTGGTGGGTGATACACGTGTGGGGTGTGGGGTGTGCCCAGCCCACCTGGGGCACGTTTGTCCTCACCAAACTCACCAAAGTTGCTAATGGATACCCTGAATGTGTCAGGAATCTTTTAACAACTTTCCTCTCTCTCACCCTCCTTTGGATATGGTTCTTTCCTTCTCCTTCAAACCATCCATTTGAATCTCCTGGATTTGTCAGGTCTGGGATCTGGCAGAGCCTGAAGTAGCTCAGGTGATGCTGCCTCTTCCTGAGGGCCTTCGGGCTAAAATGAGGCTGGGCTGGTTCCTCGCTGGGAACGTTCAGAGCTCCTGCAGAAGGGAGTGTTTGAGCCCAGCCCCTCGTTTTCCTTAATTACTGCGTTATCAGCACCCTGGCAGTGCAGGAGAAGTATGTGCAATCTCAGGACAAAGCCGTGGAAGAGGAGGTGATGGATCTGTGACACGCCCTTCCCCAGCTCCTCTGTTTTGACACCTCTCCTTTTCCTACCACAGCTTCAGCTGTGACTCAGAGCCACTGAAAACCTTTCCAGACTGAGTCTGGACTCCCTGTCTGGGTGGGTTTGACCCCCTGAGCTTCAGCCCTGCTGCCCAGAGCAGGGATTTGGCAGAAGGGAGGGGGCTGAGGGTCTTCCCTTAGGAACAGAGACATTGAGCAAGGAAAAGAAGCTGGATAAAGTCTCCTCCATCATGACCAAGACAGATCCAGAGAAAGAAAACCCAGCTGGAGCAGCCTGGTGTGCAGTGAGGGTTGAGGCAGCAGCGCTGGGTTGGCTGCAGGAGCAGCGTGCTCGGGCCCCACGCTCCAGGAGAATCCAGGCCGAGACGCCTCCGTGCCGTCCCAAGGACAGAAAGATGTTTGTTTTTCTTTTTCTTAGAAATAATGACGGACTCTTTCTTAATAAAACACTCCTCGGTCTCACTTTCATCTTCGGAGTTTGCTGAACCTGAATAAATAAACCCAAGAGAGCTGCAGAGCCCGAGGCCAGAGCGCCTCCGGTGGGAGCGTCGGCAGCGCCGGGCCTGCCCCTCTCTGATGAGCTGGGAGAGGCAGGCAGGGCTGTGGGACAGCAAAGGAGGTCACTGCTGCTGGTCCAGGGGCTGGAGCAGCACAACACACGAAATGCCAGCTGGGCTTTGGGAGGCTGTTGAAGAAAGCCCCTGTGTGACTCAGCTCATGGTTTGCATCTCGGGCCTTTCCCAGGAGCAGCCTTGTGTGTCCTCATCCACCTTCCTTCCTCTGGCCTCGCTTTCTCCTTGTCTCTCCTGCCCGTGGAATTCCCTCTCTCTGTCCTGCTGCAGCTCCCAGTGCAGCTGTGAGCCTGCTGTGCCCCTGCTCTGCTCCTGCTGCAGGCACAGCTGGGGGGTGACAGGAGGGCTGGGGGGTGACAGGAGGGCTGGGGGGTGACAGGAGGGGTGGGCACATCAGGGAGCCTCCGAGTGCCTCCCGGCAGCTCCACGGGGATGGGAGCGGGCACAACTCCCAATCCCAGCTCTCTGCAGAGTCAGCATCGCCTCTTGCCCAAGATCTTGCATAAAACACAACAGGATTTTCTCACAGGATGGTTTAGCCCTTGGCAGAGGGGATGGAGACTGGATCCCTGATGGATCTAAATGTGAACAGGGTCTTGGGCAGCTGGGCAAGGAATTAAAATTAATTTTTCCCACATCTCCCAGACCCCTTCCCAATGAAACAGATTTCAGATATCAGTCAAATCCCAGTGTGCTGCCAGTGCCTCAGCTCTTCCCAAGTGCTCAGGCTCTTCCCTGGGTATTCCTGGCTGGATCCCAGCAGCTGCATTTCAGAGCTGAAGCTCTGGGAGCCAATCTGACCCCACCTGAGCTGCAATTCCATCCTCACCCTGTGGCTCGTGGCCTTGTCCTGGTCGTTTCACAGCTCTGTAGTTTCTGTGAAGGGGTGGGAGTCGGGATCATAAAAATATTAATTTTGTAGTGGCTTTTTCATGGCTTTGAGAGATTTGGTAGCTTAAAAGGGTATGGTCAGGTCAGGCTGAGCTACGCAAGAGCCATCAAAGCTTTTGTGGTTTTTTGGCTTTTTTTATTTGAATGCCCTGGATATCTGCAGCCTCAGCCTTGGGATGGAAACCACTCAGCTCAGGTCACGGATCCTCTGCTGTGCTCAAGCCAAGAAATGCTGAGGTCTCAGAGAGCTTCAGCCCCAAAACTGCAGCGGTTTTGCACCAAAACTTCTTACAGCTGGATCAGGGGCTGAACTGGGACCCAGAGCCCAGAGGGGACAATTGTGCTGCTGCTCAGGGGGAGCAGGAGGTGGGGAAGGCTGGACCCCCGGTGTGAAATGCAGGGTGAGAGCTCCTGCCTCACATCCCCGGGCTGGGAGGGGACAGGAGGCTCCCTGAGGGAGGTGACACTTTGGCTGCTGTCGCTGCCTTGAGCAATCGGCGGGGCCGAGGGCCAGGATGAATCAGCCCAAAGCCGGGCACATCCCTGGGAGGGGGCCCGGCTCTGTGCCCGGCTGGTCCTGCCTGCCGAGCCCCCTGACCGTGAGGCTGAACCCGCCAGGGCGGCACTTGGGGCACGGAGGGATTTGAGCATCAATCAAAGCCCTGGGGCTCTCCCGGGTCCCCTCCCGGCCTCCAGCCCTGAATTCCGGCTCCATCACGGAACTCCTGCTCAAGAGCTGAGTGTCCCCAGCCAGCTCTGCTTTCTAATGGGGACAAAAACCCTTCCCAAAAATGCCAAAGCCCCCAGAGCAGGCGCTGGTGCCAGCCTGGCAGGAGGCTGCCCGGGGCCAGGGGGGAAGGACTGCCCATGTCTGGGTGCCCAGACTGGGGGTGCCCCAGCCAGGAGCCAGCCAGCCCCAGCCCTGGGCACAGAGCCCTGGGGCGAGGCTGGGAGGGCTGGTGACGAGCACAGGCCGGGCTGTGGGTCCTGCAGCTCCCACTGGGGATGGGCTGAGCCTTTTGCAGGCAGCAGAAGGTCCCTGCTCACCCTCAGAGCCCTGTTGGGGTGGCCTTGTCCCCATGGCTGCCAGCCCAGTGCCAGGACCCCGCTGGGGCAGTGACTGCGAGCTGGGGGACACTCCCTGGCCCTGGGGCACCCAGCCCCTCTGCTCTGGTGGTGTTTAAGACACCAAATCTATTTGAGAGCTTTTCTGGATGCCCCTTCAGGGGTGCTGAGACCATTCCACAGCCACTGGACAAGGACCAGGATGGGGAGCGAGGTCCCAATGTCTCCCTGGCCTTTCCACCATCCTGTGCACAGCAGGGGGACAGGGGGACCCCAGAGAACTCCCCAGCAGCACAACCCTCTCCCAGGAGCGTCCTGGGGATCCAGGGCCTCCCCTCCTTGCCAGCCTGGAAAAGCTGCAGGACCGGCTGGGAGCCGGGGAGCACCGTCCTCCTACACGGCCCAGCCACGCTGCAATTTTGGGAGCTGTTGAAATCAGTTAACTCCTGGGCAGCCAGGCAGAGCCCAGAGCCCCAGGGAAGGACAGACACCCCCAGTTACCCATCCTGGGCAGCTCCAGCCCTGCCACTCCCCAGTTTAACCAGTCCAGGTGTCCCCGGGTCGGGGCTCTGGGCTCGTTTCTCCTGTTGGCTGCCCCGGTTTGGGTAATTACAGGTCTGGGGCTGTTCCCAGGCTGGCAGGGCTTAGGGCCAGGTGGAGGCCAAGCTTTGGGGTCCCTCAGTGGGCTCCCCAGGACCAGCCCTGACACCTCTGGCAGCCCCCAGGGAGCTGCTGGCCCAGCCTGGGGGGCCAAGGCAGCACCAGGGGATGTTGTGATGGGGCTGGGGAGGGACTGGAGGGTGGGTGAGGGCCAGGGGTTCATCCCCTCTGCTGGGATCTGCTCCACGTGTCCCAGCCAGGGTGAGCAGGTTCTGCTTTGTGCAAACCAAGTTCCCTCAGCAGAGCCCTGGGAAACCTCGTTACATCCTGGACCAGCCCCTGGCTCCTGGGTACCCCCAATTCCTGCACCAAGGGGGTCACAGCCCTGCTCCTGCCTCATTTCCCCCAAAGCTCAGGGGTTCCTGGCACTCCATGGGATGGATTTGTGCTCAGGCTCAGGTTTCTGTCCCCCCTGTCCCCCCTGAAGAGAGCTGGCCCGTCCTGAGTCAGGAGCGTTTCCTGCTGGCACCCAGAGCTCCCATCAAAGGCCGGCTCCTGCCCGGCCCTGCTGGCTCTGCTGAGCTCATAGCCCAGGGTGCCGTGACTGTATTTTATTGTAATTATTTTTCATGTTGAAACGCGCTGGTGGGGGGAGGGGGGGAGAGCTGCGCCCTTGGCCCGGTGCCAGGGCCAGAAGTGCTGAGCTTTCACCTGTCCCAGCGCGTCGGGACCGGGAGAGGGCTGTCCCCACCCCAGTGGCACCCCAGGGCTGTCCCCGTATCGCTGCCCCTGCAGCTTTTGTGGATTTTCCTCCTTGCACCTAGAGGAGCCATGGGGGAGGACCCGGGCACGCACACAGGGTTTGGGGAACTCGGGGTTTGTACCCAGGGTGGGCTCGGGGGGCACCTTGGAGCCCCTCATGGAGCAGCCAGCCCTGCGTGGGGCTGCCCAAACCCTCGCCCCATGGATGCACAGACCCTCGAGCCCTCCCACGGGCTGTGGGTCACCCCAGGACCCTGCCGGGGGCTGGGGGGCACCGAGAGCAGGCGGTGCTGGGGGAGCCGGCTGGGGAGGAGCCCGGAGCTGCCCGGAGCTGCCCGGACATGTGCGCGGGGAGAGACGAGGCAGACAGAGCAGAGGTGCAGGAGAAGGTTTATTGGAGACACAGCACTGAGGCTTCGGCAAAACGCGGCCCCTCCCAAAATGGGGGGGCTGCACGGACCCCCCCTCACCCCGGCCCAGCCCCTCACCTCCTCCTTTTGCTGCTCCAGCCCTCTGGGACGGGGGGTTTGGAGCTGGCACAAGCCAGACCGGACACCCCCCACAAAAATGAGTTAAATAGTTGGGGTCTGGCAGCTCTGTGGGACAGAGGCACCCCCTCTCCCTCTTTTCCCCCTCCCCAGAGCAGAGGATGGGGGAGAAGGAGGGAGGGACCCTGCCAAAACCACCCCAACCCCAGTATCCAGGCTGGGGGGGAGCTGAGACTTGTCCCCCCCAAAACCAACCAAAAAAAAAAAGAAAAAAAAAAGAAAAAAATAAAAACAACCAAAAAAACCCCACGAGGAGCTGCGGAAGGGTCTGGAGGGAGGCAGGGGGGCCGGTCCCCGGCTCGGCAGGGCACGCTCAGTTCTTGGGCTCTTCGCCAGCCTCGCCGCCGTCTTCACCGGCGCACTCAGCTGTCCATAGCGTCAGGTTGTCCCTGAGCAGCTGCATGATGAGGGTGCTGTCCTTGTAGGAGTCTTCGCTGAGCGTGTGCAGGTCGCCCATGGCCTCGTCGAAGGTGGTCTTGGCCAGGGAGATGGCCTGCTCGGGGGCGTTGGCGATCTCGTAGTGGAACACGGAGAAGTTGAGGGCCAGCCCCAGGCGGATGGGGTTCGTGGGCTGCATCTCCTTTTTGCTGATGTCCATGGCCTCTTGGTAGGCCTCCTGCGCCTTCTCTATTGTCGACAGGCGGTCGTCCCCGCTGGCCACCTCGGCCAGGTATCGGAAGTAGTCACCCTTCATCTTCAGGTAGAAGACCTTGCTCTCGGTGTCGCTGTCCTTCTTGATGAGATACTTGTCCAGCAAGCCCAGGACGTTGTTGCAGACGGCGTTCAGCTCCTGCTCCACCTTCTCCCGGTACTCGTTCACCACCTGTGCCTTGTCGTCGCCCTCCTCGGTCTTGTGCTCGATGCTGGAGATGACCCTCCACGCCGAGCGCTGGCAGCCCACCACGTTCTTGTAGGCCACCGAGAGCAGGTTGCGCTCCTCGTTGGACAGCTCGTCCCCGTGCTCCACCACCGCCTTCATGAAGTCTGCCATGTCCTCGTAGCGCTCGGCCTGCTCGGCCAGCTTGGCCTTCTGCACTTGCTGGTTTCTTGCCATGGCTGGGGCGCGGGGCGGACGCTTGGGCGAGCAGCGGGAGCCGTCGGAGCCTCTGCCGAGCGCGGCCGCCGGGATTCGCTTTTGGCTGCGCGTCGGAGCCTCGAGCGAGAGCAGGAGGAGCCAGCCAGGTCCAAGGAGTGTCCTCCTCCTCCTCCTCCTCTGCTTCCTCCCCGCCGAGCGCGGCCTTAAAAGGAAACTGGCGGTGAATCATCGCCCGCGGGCGGCGGGGCTGGGGAGGGGGCCAGGGGGGCGGCCAACGCCCTGCCCTCCCCGTGGGTGCGGCACCCCTGGGTGCCCCGAGGCTCTCCCCAGAGCCAACGCCCACCCGGCACCCAGGAAACGCCCATCCCGCTGCTGAGAGGGCTCGGAGAGGCGACAGGCGCTGTCCTGTCCTTTGGGGGGGACGGGGACACGCGGCAGCGCTCCACTCTTCCCCCCTGGAGAAATGGGCCACGGGGTGTGGCCGCTCGTAAAAAATGGGTCCCTCCCCCCCGAAAAAGTCATATCACTGTCGTTTTTAGTATGGTGATTAACTCGGCGGTAATTGCGAAGCCTTGACGGGCAGGTATTTATTCCCACAGGTGGGGAAACCGAGGCAGAGGCTCCGCACCGCTCCCAGGCGCCGCGGGAGGGACCGTCCCAAAAAGCGGGGCACAGCCAGCCCTGGCCTTTGAACGGACCGCCTGGACCCCCCCAAACACCCCGCGGTGGGAGCAGCGAGGGGAGACCCCATCCCCACCACCGCCGTGCCGGGGCTGCCTGTCCCCATCCCACCGGGGACGTTTGGCTGTAAATGAGGAGTTTTAGCGCTCGCTCTTTGTAGGTTTGGGGTTGTTCCGGGCTGGCGGCGGTGGCAGCGGATCCCCGATAGGGATCTGAGCTGCGCCTTGCGCTGAGTTTCACTCCGAGCCTGTTGCCACACGCCGGGCGCTGCCGCAGCCCCGGCCCCGCTCCCGGCCCGGCCTTATCTCGGTGCGGGAGCGTGCGGGAAGGGCAGGGCGGGGCGGGCGGCGCCGGGCCAAGGAGAAAGGGGCGTTGTGATTCTTTCAAAGAGCCGCAGTCGCTGCTCTGTTCCTCTGTTCCTCGCTGCCAACACCCGGCCGGGATCCCCCCGCAGCTCCCCCACCATCCCCTGCTGGGATGGAGGACGCAGGAAAGACGTGAGGAGGCTTTTCCCGACCACTCCAAGCCCAGGAAAACACCCCCAGCCTTCACATCCCCCCCTCTGCACCCTGGAAAGGGATTCGGGGCCGTTCAGCCCTTCCCGGCCAGCGCTGGGGTTTGGGGTGCCCAGGTGCCACCGAGGGGCTCCTGTGGCAGCAGCCTGAGGGTCCAGCCCCAAAAACCTCCCCAAAGCCCCCCGAAGGCCTCGGGCAGCAATTGGAGCTCGTTCCCCAGGTGAGCCGATCCCGTGGGAGCAGGTCCCGCCCCGCGGAGCCGGGAAAAGGCGATCCCAAAGGAACAGCGGAGCGGGAGAACACGGCCCGTCCTTCCCCCTGTGCCCGGCACACGTGGCAGACCCACAGCCACCCTCCGAGAGCTCCCATCGGGCACAAAACCGCCCCTCCAGAGAGGGACTGGGGCCAAAGGGTCTCCCCAAGGTGCCCAGCCTGCCCAAATACATCCCCTCCCCTTGGAAAACCGCGGGCAGGGATCCCTGGGTGGGTTAATCTGAGCTCAGAGCTGCTTCGGGCAGCAAAACCATGATTTGGGTCTGGGGTCTGCAGTGCCAGGCCTGGTGAAGGACTCACAGCCTGGCAGGAGGATCCTGCCCCACGCTCATTTGGGCTCTTTAACCGTGGGGAGACCCGGTGGGATCCCCCTTCCCCAGCAAGGACCCGTGTGGGGTGGGGATGGCTCAGTGCCTGCCGAAGGGGCGGAGCTGCTGCCAAATTTTGGCTGCGAGGAGGCTGCAGGGACGCTCTGCCCCGCGTTCTGTGGAACTGCAGCTGTGGGTGAAGGGCAGAGCCCCAGATCCCAGCGAGGGCTGTGGGGGAGCTCGGCTGCACCATCACCCCACAGAGCACCCGTGGGTGCCCCAAATGCCAAAGGGCAGCTCCTGAAGGTGCCTCCCAAACCATTCTGAGGTTCTGTGACCACCCCGGGGAGAGGGGCCCCCAGGTAACCCCCAGGTAACCCAGAGAGGGACAGGCCCGTGCAGGTCTCCAGCCCCATGGGCCGAGGGCAGGCGTGGGGCTGGCAGAGGATGCCCGTGGCTGTTCCCAGCGGCACTGAAGGATGCTCAGAGCCCGTCTGCCCACCCTGCCCAGCCCCTGGCTGCGGGGACGCTGCCAGCTCCCAAAACATCAGCGGACAACGCGTTTTTCGGAGGGGGCGCTCACGGCGCCCCGGCTCCTGCGGGCAGCGGCTCCTCCCCAGCCCGGCTGGGCCCTTCCCGTGCCCAGGAGGGTGCGGAGATGGCCGAGGATGGCCCCGGATCCCACCCCCACGGCTGATGGCAAAGCCGTGCCAGCCCTCGGTGCCTTCCCTCGGCTCCCTGCTCGGGCCTGCCCAGGCAGGAGCCCTTCCCCTCCACCAGAGCAGAGCCAGACACCGGAGTACAGGAAATAGGAGAAACTTTCATTTTGTTACAAAAGTAAAAGGCATCGACAGACGGTGAATCCTACAGGGCTGGGGCAGGCCCGGCTGCTCCGCTCAGCTCAGCTCAGCCCAGGGGAGACTGCTCAAGGGCTGGAACCCCTTCCCCAAAACCAGAGCCCTGCTGGGATGAGGCTGGCAGGGGGCAGCTGGCCCGGGGGGCTGCAGGGATGAACTGACAGGGCGAGAATTCCCATCGGGAAAGTCCTCTGGGCACACGGACACGGCTTGGAGGGGCTGGGGGGGCTTGGTGCCCCTGGCTTGGCTGTAAATGCGTGATCCTGCTCCTTCCAAAAGCCCGCACGACATTCCAGCATCTGCGGCGGGGTGACACCGTCACTGAGCGTCCCGCTGGTGCCTCGGGGTCCGTCCGGCGGGAGGGGAGAGCAGGATCCGCGGTTATTGCAGTTTCTCACTCCTTCCCGGGGCGGCTGTATGGCTTTGAGCTCCCGGAGCGCGGCTGGAAAGGCTCCCCGGGCACGGAGGGAGGCGCGGCCCCGAGCGGAGGCACTCGAGGTGGTCATGGCTGGGCTCGGCTCCCGGGGGATGCCCACGGGCTGCTGGGGCTCACGGCGCTGGATCCGCCCGGAGCGAGGAGGAGGAGGAGAGGGAGGAAGAGAAAGAGAGCGTTAGTGGCAGGAATGGAGCGGCTGAGGAGCGGCGGGAGCAGGGAGGAGCACCCGGGCACAGCGGGGCCAGGCGGGGGCACGGGGAGGAAGCGGCTCCGTCCCTGCCCGAGGCTCGGGGAGCTCCTGGGGGCTGCAGGGAGGGGGCAGAGGGGCAGCTCAGGGCCCACAGGTGACACGGGTCATCCCAACGTGCCCTGGAGGAACTTACCTCGGTCACAGGAGGAGGAACCGGGTGTTGCAGAGAGGAAAACGGGCAGAGGGGCCAGAGGGATCACCTAAGCCACAGAAGGGGTCAGGGCTGGGGGCACAGACCTGCCCCGGGGGCCACAGCTCCCTCCAAACACAGAACCTCTCCTGGGCTGGGGTTTCCTCACACAACCACTGCAGGCCAGCCCCAGGCTGCAGAGCCCTCTGCCACCCCTGGCCACGTGTGTCCCACGGTGTCCCACGGTGTCCCACAATGTCCCACAGTGTCCCACAGTGTCCCACAGTGTCCCACAGGTGTCCCCCATGCAGACAGCCCGGCTCCAGCCCACACTGAGCCCCAGCACAGAGCCAGGGGGAACCAAACCCATCCTCTTCTGGCAAAGCCTTCAGGTGACCCCTGACCGCCACTGCCCCCATGCTGGTGGGGTTCTGGTGGGGTTCTGGTGGGATGGATGGGGCATGTGGATGTCACACAGCCAGAGGGTGATGGGCTCCGAGGGCAGAGCTGCCATGCAGTGCAGACAGATGGGTGGCCTGAGTGGGTGAGAGGGAGAAGGAAGCACTTTCTTACCAGCCAACCCTCAGAAATCAGAGCAAACGTCCGAGGAGGGGCAAATCCCGTCAGGCTGTGCAGGAAATGGCAAAGTCCTGGCAGGCATCCTCCTGGGGAAGACACCAGAGGTTATGCACCTCACACCTGCCACGGGGCCAGGGGGGCTGGCACAGATGGGGAGCTCGGGAAAGGACACTGAGGTGACAACAGTGGGGAGGGGATGAGCCCCTGTCCAGCCTGGAAATGTGGGACAGCAAATTCCCTTCACTCCAGCAAGTCACAGCAGGAGTTTCCAGGTGAGGCCTGAGCCTAAGAGAGTCCAACTGGCACCTGAGAGATGCCAAACACTGGGACACACCTGCCCTCTTCTGTCTTCAAGGAGGAAAATAATCATCCAAGCAGTTAACTCTTTAAAAATAGACTTTTATTGAGTAACAAAGGAAACTGGTTTAAATAAAAATAGAAAGAGTCTGGCCCCTGGTAACCCCCCTCCTCACTGCTCCTCTGCCATCCCCCTGGCACAGGCACTTGCAGAGTACAAAGCACGATGCTGGTGAACTCAGGGGGGCTGGGCTGCCCCCCAAAATGTGCTGCCCTTGCTGGAGGTCGGCACTGGTCTGTCTGATCCAAGGAAACCTGACAGGCAGCTCGGCACTGTGAGCCTCTGCCCCGGTGCCAGCGTGCACAGCAGGACAGGAAACGTTCTACATAGAAAAAAGTCCTACAAAATGTGCAAAAAATATCCAGCAGCTTTTAGTAACACGATTCAAGTATTGCTACAAGGTTTGTGACTCTCCCTTCACTCCAGGGACACAGAGCTGGCTGCCTGGTGCAGAGTGGTGCCGTGGATGAGCAGCTCCCAGGGCACTGGGGACAGCCCTGGGGACCCCAAACCAGGAGCACACCATGAGCTTATCAGAGACCAGCACCCCTCACTGCTTCCTCTGGGAAACTCCACAGGGAAGGCTCCCTCAGGAATTATTCACACACTTTTCTGCTGCCTTTTGGGCTCCCACAGACAAGACACAATCCTGGGAAGCTCCAGTTCCCGAAGCTGACCCCTTTAGCCTTGTGACCTGCATCCCATGACAGTCACAGGGTTTCCTCTTACCCAACACAGGAGGGTCCCCTGACTCATGTCTGTGCTGCAAAATGTGTCTGACCAACTGGCAGGGCTAAAACACAGCCCCAGCCAGGAAAGAGGATCAGCAGGGATCACCCAGGACATCCTCACCTGCCTCCAGGTCTGCTGGAGCCAGAGCCCTCCCAGCTGAACAGCCCAGCTCACCAAGGCACAGCAGCACCTCTGGAAAGGGGAAGCTGCTCCAGCCTGAGATAGAAGAGCCCTTGCAGGTGGGCCAGGGGAGCAGGGTGTGCTCCTGGAGGTGGCAGGGACAGCAGGGAGACAACACCTCCTCAGCCCAGCCCCCAGTGGGGATCATTTGTCAGTGCCCAGCTCCCACCCTTGGCCTATCTCATTCCCAGCAGGAATCACAGCAATGCCCTCGAGCTCAGAGCTCTGGGGACTCCCCAGGGACCCCCTGCACGAGTCCAAGGCTCCCACAAGCTGTTGGGCTCTGTGAGGAAAAACCCCTGACAGGCCACATCATAGTGAAACAAATAAACAAAAAATAATAAATAAATGTAAAAAAAAGAAGGCAACACATGGCTCGAGTCTTTGGCAGCTCTGGGTGCCAGGGCTGTCCCCCCTGAGGCTGGGATGACACAGGGGAAGGTACTGGCTGGAGCAAGGTGCAGGCACAGCAGGCACTGGGAACACCACAGCACTGCTAGGGAATGCCTCCTACCATGCTGGTGTCAGCTTTGGCTCCAAAGGAGGGGATTTCACTCTTGGGACTGGACGGGGTCCCCAGGTCTGGCTGGATAAATCCTCTTCTGTCTATCAAACTGGAAAACAGGAAGGGAAGAGGACTTCAGGGAACAAAGACAGAAGCAGGGAGCTCACAGGCCACAGGGAAGGCTCCTCTCCCAGGAGCTGCTGAGCACAGCACAGGCAGGATGCTGGAGCACAGGGTTCCTGCCCACCCCATGAGCCACAGACCCCATCCCATGAGCCACAGACCCCATCCCATGAGCCACAGACCCTACATGAGCCACAGACCCTACATGAGCCACAGACCCCATCCCATGAGCCACAGACCCCATCCCATGAGCCACAGACCCTACATGAGCCACAGACCCTACATGAGCCACAGACCCTGTCCCATGAGCCACAGACCCCATCCCATGAGCCACAGACCCTACATGAGCCACAGACCCCATCCCATGAGCCACAAGGGAGCTCTGGGCCACCACAAACCCAAAGGGGGACTGGCCAAAGGGCTTCACACCATGAAACCAACGTGAAAGAGGAACAAACTGGAGCAAAACACTGTTCTCCTCCTCACAGCCTCCCAGCCTGGCTCCCTGAATGCTCAGATTGACCAGCTCTGAAGGGCAGCACTGCATTTTGGCACTCCTGAACCCACAAAAAAGCCTGGAGACACTTCAGAGAGCAGGGCCTCTGAAGTAAAAAATGAAATATAAACCACACTTCACTCTGCTGCTGTTAAACTGAGCTGCCTCATGACTCCAGACTGGTTCCTCCAGGGATCTCCACATGCCCAGGACAGGCTGGGAGCTCCAGGCAGGTCCTCAGCTGGTGAGGAGCAGAGCAGGGCTCACTCTGCCCAACTGCACCATCTTGTGACGAAGCTGCAGCTGTCCTGTGCTCAGGGACACCCAAACAGCCTTTGGTGGGGGACACTGAGCACTGCTGGTGATCCTAGGGCTGCTGGAGCCCAGATCAGCTCACTCCAACCCCTGCCATGGGGACAAGTGCCTGTACTGGAGTGAGAAGCTGCTGCCAGGTCCTTTCTTTGGTGCTGTTCTTCTCCTTATCCAACTGCAGGATTTGTGTTATCCTCAAGTTCCAAGCAACAACTACAACTGACCCAAATCCAACACAGTTCATGTCCTACTCATCCATCTCCAGCCTTTCTCTGCAGAGTGAGCTTTCCTGCCCCCCACCAGAGCAGCTTTGTGCTGACATGGACCATGACAGATCTGTGCTCCCCAAGGCTCCTCTCCCACAGCAGGATGCAATTCCCAGTGCCTGGAGGCCACAGGCTCTTACCTGGGGTGGAATGGCCCACAGAGCACTGCACAGCAGTTTGTGAGGATGCTTTTATGGCTGTAGGGATTGGCAAACTCCGAGCCCCTCTTGTTTGACCAGGACCCTTTGATCTGCAAGGGATGGACACAGATGAGGAGGGGAAGGATGGGAGAGCAGACAGTGGCACCACAATGGATCCTTGCAGGGGTGGAAGGGCTGTCCTAGAGCACAGGGAGCACATCTGCAGGCACAAGCAGCCACGTGCTGCCTCTGCTGAGGTTCAGCCCTGCAGCTGCAGAGCTCCTGAGCTGTGCCCTCCCCGTGCTGTGCAGCAATGTCACTGTCACCACTGTCACCACTGTCACCACTGCCACACCAGCCCTGCCCTCCTCCTCCTCCCCTCGTGGTCTCCAGGGCTGCAGAGCCATCAGAGCAGGGCTGCAGCCCCTGGTGCCTCAGGCTGAGCAAACAGCCAGGGGATTCCCAGGCCAGCAGCTGCCCCGGGGGTGGCACAGGGGGTGGGCAGCTGCCACATCTGCCTCAGGCTGCACTGAACCAGCACCAGCACATTCACCAGCACATTTCCTCCTCCTGTTTTGCTTCCTCTCCCCAGCTGCAGCACAAGGCCACTGCTGTTCCCAGGGCTGGGGTACAAACTGTGAGCTTCACCCACAGAGCCCTGGGCAGTTCTGCCACACCTCTGAATGTAAGGTGGAGGGGAAAAGGGAAAAAGCAAAACCAAAAGGGATGCAAACACGCCTTCTGCAGTGCTGGGAGCTCCCAGCAAGGATTACAGGTACTTCAGGCCAGAAGGGCGAATTTTGATTCTGAGGATCAGACAGATCCTGCTTTTCCATACAATCTGCCCCACTCAGGGCACTCCTTTGGTCCTTGGAGTCTGTGCACAGCCCAGATTTGAAGGTAAATCTCATCAGATGTCTGTACATCGTTTGCTAATTAGAGATGAGGAACTGCCAGACACAAAGGGACTGGCCCAGGGTCTCAAAGGAAACCCGTGGTTACACGGGATGCTGAATTCAGATCACCAAGCTCACACCCAAATACTCCTCTGGGCCAGCCCTCCTTTTTTAATCTCACTACTCCTAATTTTAAGCAATGCCACAAACAGACTGGAAAAAACACACACGTGATGGTTCTAATTCAGCCACCTGAAAGTGCAGCTGTGGGCACAGGCTGCTTGCTCTGCCCTGGGGTGTGACAGGCGGTGAAACACTGCACAGAGGCAGCCAAAAATTCCCTTAAAACCTGCTCAGGATGGGTCCTGGGCAGCCTGGCAGCAGGACAAGCATCCAGGTACTCACATCTTCGTTTGTTGTCAGGTTGGAGGCGACCAAATAAGTGTGAAAACCTGAGAGGCCCAAAATAGACCAGACTGAGAAAAAACAAATCACCAGCTCCAGGACGGTGAAACAAAAGTCAAGGAAGTCTCAAGGAACAAAATCATCCCACAAGGAGAGGCAGAGGACTGTCTGGGGAGGTTTGGGCAAGCTTCCCATTCCCTGAGCTGGTTTGCAGGGATCCACCAAGGCACTGCCTGCTCCAGCTCTTCCTTTTCCACCTCACCTTGCAAACTGGGAAACAACTTTGTCACCCACCCTTAGGCCCAGGTAGCCAGGGGACTAAATTAATTTGGGGAAAGGACACCAGGGTGACCAGCAAAGAGCTCCTGGCCCCTCCCTGTTAGTCATTAATGGTGCTGGGCACCCCAAGCAGCTGCTGCCAGCAGAAGGATATCTCGCAGGGGTTGTCTTCAGAGTGGCCAGGAACCCATCCCTCTGAGAGCCTGCAAAGCAAAACAGAACAAGGAATGGCATCCCAGCAGGCAGCCCTGCCCCTGCAGCCAGAACTCCACCCCCAGGGGCCGAGTGGATCTGTCTGTCTGCCCGAGGAACATCTGCAGAAATGTCAGTGCACAGCTCCAGGAGGTTTGAGGTGATGATAAAGTCAGGGGAAGGGTGGGTGCACCAGCAGCTCAGCTGCTCTGGGGAGCAAACCCCATCCCCAGCTCCCACAGCCCCTGAGCAGGGAGGATCCATGGGACCCCTGAGTCCCTCCCCTGGGGTAACCCAGCCAGCCCCTTCCTGTGTCCCACGGGAGCAGAGACCCCAGCTGTGGTGGCAGCCCCAGGGCCCCCAGGCTGGCACTCACGCAGGGTGAGGTGGGTGACGACGCAGGCGAAGATGAAGGCGGTGAGGAAGGACAGGGACAGGATGAAGGCGTAGAAGTAGCGGTAGTTGCGCTTGCCCACGCAGTTCCCCACCCAGGGGCAGTGGTGGTCGAATCTCTCTGGAACAAAGGCTCCTGGTGAGGGGGGCTCCTGCCCCTCACACCCAACACGGAGCAGACTCTGCTGAGCCCCCTAAAATGAGGAGCTACAAACCCATCTCCCCCCTGCACCCCGAGGGCAGAACCTCTCTGCAGCAGTGCAGAGGCACAAAGTTTCCACGGTGTCTGCACCAGCCTGGGCACAGCCAGGTCACACACAGTCAGGACCTGCAGCAGACCTTGTGTTTGTGCAGGCCTGCATTGCATTTTATAGAACCCTCCTCCCACAACCAGGGAAAACAGAGCCATGGAGTCTTGGATGTGCTGCCCTTGCCCTGAGCCACTGCACTAGGGCCGCTCTCAATTTAAATGCAAAAGAGACAGACCATGCAGTATCTTGTTTTATAATCCTTCAGGAGAAGCAAAAAGCAATCTGTCCAGGAACACGAGTGACAGGATCAGTGACAGCACCAGAGGGAATGGCTGGAGCTGGGCCAGGCTCAGGCTGCAGAGCAGGGAAAGGTTCTTCCCCCAGAGGGTGCTGGCACTGCCCAGGCTCCCCAGGGAATGGGCACGGCCCCGAGGCTGCCAGAGCTCCAGGAGCCTTTGGACAGCGCTCCAAGGATGCCCAGGGATTTTTGGGGTGTCTGTGCAGGGCCAGGGGCTGGATGAATGACCCCTGTGGGTCCCTCCCAGCCCAGGATCCCCTGTCATCTCCTGCCCCCTTGCCCAGCCCCGCTCACCCACGCAGTTGTCGCAGACGCTGCAGTGCGAGGTGCGCGGCGGCCGGAACATCTTGCAGGTGTAGCAGTACTTGAGCTTCACCACGTACTTGTTGATCACCACCTCCATGGTGCGGGCTGGGGGACGGTATGTGGAGCTGCCCATGCTGTCTGCAGGGACAAGGAGGGACACTCACACCCCTGGGCCACCCCCAGCTGCCTCCTCGCAGGGGCAGGGGTTGGCACGTGCTCTCCTGGCTTCCATGGAACACAAGACAGGATTTGTTGCAGGGTGGGCAGCCAAGAGCTCCAGTCAGCTCCTTGCGTTATTTATGGCCTGTCTTTGTGCAGTGACAATGCTGCTGGGATGCCAAGAGGAAGCAGTAAGGGCCCAGTGCTGTGGGAATGTGAAGTAATTTACAAACAGTGAGGGTAAAGCAGCAGCACCAGCTCATCTCTGCGTGTCCAGCAGGTCACAACAGCAGCCTGGCTGTGAAGGCTCTGCCCCAGGAGCAGGAGCATCCCTGCCACTGCCAGCACACAACCTGTCACAGCTGCAGCACTGCCAGCCTGCAGGGACTCGCCTCCATCACTGTGGGGAAGGACAGCAGCAGGTCTCCAGTGCTCCAGCAGATTCCTTGGAATTTGACATGTTTGTGCTCATAGCACAGGAGGATTCCTCCTCCTCCAGGTTTGAACCGAGGATTTTTAGGGGCACTGCAAGTTACATCTCTGTGTGCTGGCACTCCATCATTCCCTGGGGGCTGGAGACTGTTCCTGTACACAGCAATAGCTGGAAACCCCCTGTCTCAAGTTTGCAGTTTTGGGGGTTATTCCTTTTAGTCACTCCCAAAAAAGTACCCTTCCAACTGTGAGGAATTCTCTGAAAATAGTGATGCAACAGTGAGCATGTTAAGAGGATAATAAGTGGATTATATTAGCAGTAACAGCTGGCACATCAGGCAGCATCTGCAGCCAGATTACTGCTTTAGGTTCTTATAAATAGAAACACAGATCACCACTCTGGGGATACTTAAAAACCATTTTTAAAGTCAGATGTGGAATTACTGCCTTGTGTCTGTCTGCAGCAGGACAGGCTCAAGCTGCCTCACATCAGCTTTGCTAAAGCATTTGTTCCAACCTGTCACATCACCGAGGTGCACAGCTCTGGGATGCAAACAGCTCCTTGGCTGTCCCCAAACCAGCGTGACAGAGCAGTTTTTAGGAGAGGACAAACATCAGCCTACTCTAAAGAACACCTTGCAGCACAGCAGGCTCAATGGCAAATCACAGTATCAAAAAGCATTAATTATCCTTCAACTCTGCTGCCTGGGAAAGCGCTGGGACTGAGCAGGAGCAAAAAGCACCTGAGCTGCTCTGCAGATCCTCTCTGAGGCACTGCCTGCTGGGCCAGAGGAGCTTGTTGCACCTCTCATCATGACAGGTAAACACTGTCAAGTCTCACAATCCAATATTCTGGGTTTTTCTCCCCCCCTGGACAAACCTTAAGGAGCCAAGACCCAAAAAAGGGGCCTCACTGAGCCTGAAAGGTGCACAGACACACACAGAGCCAAACACAGGAGAGGGATCAGAGCTCTCACCAATTCTCTTCTCCAGATCTGCAGCCTCACTGGGGGTGGCTCTGGGCAGGATTCCTGGGTCTCTGAAGCTGGTCTGGAGCAGGCAGCTGATGACAAAGAAGAAGAGGACGGCAGCGATGATGGGGATGGCCAGGGTGAGGTGACTGGCAAGGAAGGGGCAGCTGTTAAAAGATAAATAAAATGGAATTGTTATCAATCATTGCACAGACCCGCTGTCAGCTGGGACATCACACCACCAACTATCACGGGGCAGTGGGCTCAGCAGCCAGCCTGGGGCTGATTTTCCAGAGATGGGGATTGGTGTGATCACAGCCCAGAGCAGCTCTGTTACTCACAGGTGGCAGCTGAGGACAGCAGAGAGCACACAGAGCCACTGTCTCCTCCTGCAGAGGACAGATCAGCACTCAGTGCCAGCACAGGACAGGCTGCCCCAGTCCTGATGGCTGCAGGCAGTGCTCAGGCTCTGCAGCACTCTGAGAGGATTAAGCAACTTTTGTTTCACCTCCCCAGCTCAGCTGTCCAGAACAAAGCACCCACCAAGCAACAAAACCCCTTCAGCCCAAGCCTGAGCCCCTCAGTCATGGAGAGAAAAGTCTGTGAAAGGAGAGATCTGAGCTTGTTGTCAGCCCTTTCCTGGGAGAACCTCCAGAGCCCATTCTGCCCCACTAGGGAACAAGAAATCACAGAAATAATAGAATCCTCAAATGGTTTGGTTTGAACCTTAAAGATCATTTCATTCCAACCCTGCCATGGGCAGGGACACCTTCCACTGTCCCAGGCTGCTCCAAGCTCCATCCACCCTGGCCTTGGGCACTGCCAGGGATCCAGGGACAGCCACAGCTGCTCTGGGCACCCTGTGCCAGGTTTTCCCATAGAAACCATGAAGTGCAGACACAGGCAAGATGGATTAGCTGTACACCCAGCAAACTGGAGCCTGTGCAACAGAGGCGTCCTGCTAAAATAACAACTCGGAGAGCCCCAGGGCATCTTCAAGCACGAGAGAGTGACTCGGCAAGAAGGGAGGCAGAGCAGATGTCCTGCATCCTCTGCCTGGCCACACAAAGCCTATACTGTGCTGAGCTGCCCGTCAGCCCCAGAGCCGGCAGAGAGAGCTGTCAGGGCACGGATGATGCTGAGAAAGGCGTTTTTCCATCGGGATGCTGTGCCTGCTTCCCGCAGCTGCCTGTCCCTTTTCAGCTCATCTGACTTCCCAGAACCTCTAATCCGATCAAGTACTTTCATCTCGCCACCAGCAGGCTCGGGCAGCTTTTCTCCCAGACTTGCAGGGATAACGCCGTGATCCAGAGGCAGGCGTGGCCCCCGCTCCAGGGAAAAGCGGCTCCCATCCCTCCCGGGACAGAAAGGGAGGCAGGACATCAGAACCCTCCCAGGGGTCAGGAACCCACGGTGCTCCTTCCCCAGCTCCCCAGGGCAGCACAGGACACAGCGGGATGCTCCTGGCTCTCCCTTCCCTCAGGCTGCAGGGGCAGGGAGCTTCCCTGGAGCAGCTTTCCAAAGGAAAGGGGATTGGGGAGATGCAGCTCCCTCCTCCCCAGACTCCGCTGCACAATGGGGGCCGAGCCAGTGCAGACCCTCGAGGTGGGATGAGACCCCGAGGGGTTTCACCATTTGGAAGAAACACCATTCCTAGATCCCAGTGGTGGACAAAGCCCACGAACCATTTCGGTTTCCAGGGTGCAATTTTGGGCCAATTCTCTTCTTGGGAGCAAAAGTGGAGATTCGGGGGCTGTATTTAGAGGCCGGGGAGAGCATCCTAGGGAGATGTTAAACCCCTTCCTGCGGCCGAATTGAGCAAACAAGGTGCAGAACAACCCCTGCCCCCCATAAACACACCTGGGGACAGGCGATGGGGCAGTGACTGCCTGCAAAGGGGGTCTGGGGGCTGTACCGTGGGAAAGGGCTTGGGGGGCAGTGGGGAGAAGGGACAGCGGGGATCCCACGGGGGAAAGGCGACCCCCAGCCCATCTCCCTCCCTCCCAGCACGGGGGCCAGCGGGGGATGCCAGCTAAGCCCGGCTGCCCCCAGGGCAGGCCTTAAGGAGGGGGACAAACGCTGCTCGCAGCCCCGAGGCACGGCCCCGAGCCCGCCGGGCCCAGACTCACTCGAAGGCGAAGAAGAGGCCGCTGGTGGCCAGGATGAGGCCGAGCGTGAGGGCGAAGACGCCGCTGTGCCGCGCCAGCATCAGGCGGCCGCCGCAGTAGAAGCGGTTGCGGCCCGGGAACACCTCCCACTTCCTGCGGGGCCGCTGCGCTCCGGCCCGCGG